>CAWUFW010003279.1:1437500-1871212 GCA_963921515.1 Calotriton arnoldi
ACAACTTCAGTGAAAGATTCTCGGCCACTCAGTATTAATGATTAACCTTAAAGCCATTCATAGCATAACGCTATGTTTTGCATTTGTTTTTAAGGTCCTGAACTTTCTATTTAAAACATGTATGACTTTCGAGAATGACACTCTGAATTTTTGCTATTAAAATGGTCAGTATTTAATTTTCTGCAATATTTATATTCTGTTTATAAATAGATTTTGGATAATCCATGCAGTTAACACTTTGGGCCTCATTTGTTTGATCTTGGTAATTTAAATAAATGCGCAAATTAGAATTTGCCTAAAATCGCATTCGCATTCGTCTTTATTCGATCTGCAGATCATAAAAGGTGCATACAGTAAAAAAAGAATCATACAATATAAGACACATATGATAAACAAGCTAAAAATATCAAATAATTAGCAGTATGTAAAGTGACAGTGCATACATATTGAATCCAGAGACAGCCTCAAATTGCTAATACGAGAATTTCTTTAATTTCATACTTTCTTTACCCACACAATTTTCGTCACGTATATTATAGAAGAATGTATGCAATGAAAGTACCCAACATACCAAGGTTTGCACCTCAGAACATGTGGTATTCCTACGTTGTTCTCATTCCAGTGTGCAGAACACTGAATGCGGAGCCAACACGATACTACCAGGCGAAGCACCGATCACTATGGGTTTGTTATGCCCATTTTGGGCACCAACCACTTGTGCACCCCAAACAGGATTACTGTCTTAATGTCAATTTGCATGTGATGCGCCCATGAAAAATCTGCCGCAAATTATAGATGGAAATTGCATGCATGCACTGTTTACATGGGTGGGAATTAGGAATAACAAGCACCATTTACATAATTTTATTTTCCAATCTGCATAATTGGGCAAAAATTGAGCACCTGATAATTTGTGGACCTTGTGCAATCACAAATTTATGGGTGCCTAATTTGCAACCGCAAAATGTAAACTAATCATGATTCAGCCCCTAGTGATGTGGTGCTAGGTGTACTAGCATACTAGTTGCAATAATTGGTAGAAATGTGTGTTTATGCACCAACTTTTAGCCACAGTATTTATTTTTTATGATCAGACCTAAGTACTAATAGATTGGTTCGCAAAATAAGGAATCACAAGTGGTTGCAGAATGACCTGTCTAATTAAGATTGGCTATAATCCTTGGATTGGTGGTCTCCAAGGTACAGAAGACCACCATCCCTGCCATTCAAATTCAAAATGGAAAGTGTTTTTTTAAGCAACCTGATATTTTCAAAGGAAATGGGCTGCTTTTTTAATTAAAAAAAAAACTTTCCAGTTTCAAAAACTGCAGTGAAAGTTGCCAGTGGTCCACTGGACAGCTATCTGCTCCTCCTGAAGTTGACTCTAATTTCCAAAGGGAAAGGGATCCAAAGAGGAGTCTTTCCTTGTGCAAATCAGTTACCACCCCAAGTTAGGAGTTGATAACTGATCAATGGTTTGTGAATGGAATTACAGAATCCCATCAAGAAGATCTTCTCCATCATTACTAACCTAAAAACGCTGGGGCACCTAAGGCACCCACAGTCAAGTCTAACGAGCATTGTGAGGACCTAGCCACCTTTTTCATAATCAAGGTGGAAAACATCTACAAAACCTTCCCTTCGATGGTTCTGGGTAGTGATTCCGAGGGTCCATCCCCCTCCGCCCATATATTAGCCACCTTTTCACCCATTACTGAAGAAGCACTTACTACACTCTGCAGGAAGGTTAAATCTGGTTCCCCGACTGACCCTATGAAGCCGGAACATCTGAGGAGATTACTATCTGTTTTACTCACACCGCTGGGCCAGGTCATCAACCTGTCTCTGGCCAGGGCCATTGTCCCTAGGTCATGGAAGCAGGCCATTGTTATGCCACTTCTAAAGAAGCCCACGTTAGACCCGACTAAACTGGAGAACTTCCGCCCTATCTCCTTGTTGCCTTAGATCTCTAAAATCACCAAAGCACATGTCAATTCTATTCTGTCTAACTATCTGGAGGAAAATCACATTCTGGATTCCTCTCAGTGTGGCTTCCGCCGCGGCCTTAGCACTGAATCAGCTCTCCTAGCTGTATCTGAACATCTGAGAGCAGCTCTGGTTGAGGGACGGACCTCAGCACTGATCCTATTGGACCTCAGTGCCGCTTTTGATACGGTCTCGCACCAGA
Source organism: Calotriton arnoldi (assembly GCA_963921515.1). Classification (NCBI taxonomy): domain Eukaryota; kingdom Metazoa; phylum Chordata; class Amphibia; order Caudata; family Salamandridae; genus Calotriton; species Calotriton arnoldi. The sequence continues at coordinate 1,439,689 of CAWUFW010003279.1, forward strand.
TCCTGATTCAAAGACTGAAGGAGGCCAGCATTGCGGGCGCTGCCCTGACCTGGCTTACCTCTTTTCTCTCAGACAGGTCTTTCCAAGTTTCGGCCCCCCCTTTTTCATCTAGGGTGTATCCCATCAAACAGGGGGTCCCACAGGGCTCTGCGCTAAGCCCTACACTTTTTAACTTGTATGTCCAGCCGCTGGCCACACTAGCCAAAAGGAGAGGGTTGACGATCGTGTCATATGCAGATGACACCCAACTTGTAGTCGCCCTCTCCAATGACTGCCAAAATGATACGGCCAAGTTTCAAGGTGGCTTGGCGGATGTAGCAGAGTGGCTGACTGCCAATTGCCTACAGCTCAACGCCAGCAAGACTGAGGTCCTGCTTGTCGGGAAGGATCATGAGCTGTGGAGCGGGCATTGGTGGCCCTCCTCCCTGGGACCCCCCCCCACTCCAAAAAAGGTGGTGAAAAATCTGGGTGTATGGGTTGACTCGGCGCTGAGCTTCCAAGCTCAAACTAAGAGGGTGGCGGCGACATGTCTTGGCATTCTGCGCAGTCTTAGACCCATGTTGGGTTTCTTTGACCCCTCCATCCGGCAGACCATTGTGCAAGCATCTGTCCTATCTAGACTGGACTACGCCAGCATGCTCTATCTTGGGGTCAATAAGACCGAGATCTCAAGACTTCAGAGGGTCCAGAATGTCGCCGCCAGAACTCTTCTTGCCATGCCCAGTCGCTGCCCCACCTCTAGCACCATTCGGCGCTACACTGGCTGCCAATGGAGAGGCGGTTGGAGTTTAAACCTCTCTGCTTTGCTTTTAAGATCCTGAAATCCCCCACCTCTGGTATAATATCTGGCCTGCTCTCGACCTACACTCCCTCGCGTTATCTGCGCTCTGCAGGCAAACATTTGGTCTCTATACCACGTGTGAAGAGGGCCCGTGCTGGTGGTCGCTCGTTCCGCGTTCTGGCTGCCAAGCTCTGGAATGATCTTCCGTCTCACATCCGGAGCATGGACAACTACCTGACCTTCCGAAAAGCGCTAAAGACCCATCTGTTCCCTCATTAGGTCCCCCTTCTTTTGACCCACATGTCTTCCCTGGCCCATCCTGTCTTCTCTTAGGAGGGATACTCGCTGTTTAGTCTCTATTTTGCACAGCGCCGGGACGCCCCGTTGCTGGGGCAGCTGCGCGCTCTACAAGTTATCTTAACATAACATAACAAACCATTGACGCATAACTTTAAGACTCGCAATTTGGAAAGAGCACCTAAAACAGCTAAATTCTCTTGTCATATCAGGTATGCGTTCCCTCTAACTCCTCCCCCTTCTTTTAATAATCTTTTGAACTTGTCATCACACTCGGGGTGTTGCTTCTTTGCACTATCTACACCATAGTCTTTGCATTTCTGTTTGTCTCTCTCCATTTTATATCTCATTATTAGACCATATTTGGTCTGGCCCTGTTTTCACGTTCAAATCTAATGAGATATAGCAATGAGACATGGCCATTCACCATAGGCACTAGCATGCACACAATAGAACTGCATGCTCTCATGCAATTTTTAACGCTGGTGTACACAAATGAATATGCAGAAAATATCTCTCTTGTCTCCTTACACCGACTTTTGGGATTCCATTAATACAACCCAGACCGTTGTAATTATTCTAAGGTTCCCACATGTGGTACTGCAGTGATCTATGTCTCCTGCAATACAACATGTCAACGCACATGTGTCACAGACTTTGTTTATATGCTGTCACAGCCATGTCACTCATGGTTTTTCGTTGTAATTACTGTAAAAGAGCCTATTTGTATTATTTCCAGCCCTGAAGAAGTCCAGGGTCACTTCTCTTTGGACGAAACACGTGTTGGCTGGACCTCGTGTTCGAATAAATAAGAAGAAACATCACATAAAAGTGTTTTTTTGTTTTGTTTTTTGTTTTCTCATATGTGTACTCACTTGAACCATCAAATTAATATTGTAGCGTGTGCATAGGCATTGTGTGATATATTGGGACCTTGGTCCACTTCTCAAGGGGTTTTTGTGGTTTTTTCCCCCGCCTTGTGCACCGCAGAGATAGCTATACAAAATACTGGGCGTTACTAAGCACGCGCCATTTACCTCCTGTGTTTAAACCGCTATTTTTCGCTTTAGCACCTAAAACAGGCTCCTTCCAAATTGCGATTTGGTATAAAGTAGGTTTGGTAAAAAAGAAAAAGGGAGTTAGTGTTTGCATACTCTATAATGTAAGGATGCGAAGGGTTTGTGACCACTAAATCAATTAGTGCATCTGGCCCATTGTTATGTATCTGGTGTAAGGTCCAAGAATAACGTTTCACTCTGAATGAAGAATAATTTTTTCACTTTTCCCACAATGAATGCTCATTACAAAGATGCTACTTTTCATTTGGCATGTTTGCAGTATGAACAAACTTGAACATACCAGTAAATATAAGGAAATGGACTTGTATGGAAGTTAGCATGTTAAGTGTAATTAACTTAAGGGCATAGTTATCAAAGGTTTTGCGTCACCATTGTGCCACACAATGGGATCCAGGGTGACACAAAGCCTAGAATGATATTTACCAAGCTACTCAAAAATAACTTGCGTAGCCCTGCATGGCTTGGTAAATCTAGAGTAACTCAAAGCAGAGCAAGTTGCTCCCTTGCATTACTCTGCCGCATGGATGAAAGAGAAAGTTTTATTAAAATGTAAAAATAAAATTAATGTGCAATTTATATTGAACTGACAAGACAATAAAATGAGCAAAATACAAAATATAGTTATACTTATTAGCACTAGGCCTCAAGATATTTAAAGCAAGCTTCATTATTCTAGCAGCAAAGTTAAATGTGCACAAAGTGTTTAGAATTGACCTTACCCTAACATGACTTTAGTGAAGACTTCATATTGTATTAAAACTGTATGTGAATAATATAACATTTTAAATGATTTGCTAGAAACGCTTTATCATTGAATAGAATTACTTCATCTTATTTCAAACAACATATACAAGGCATGAATAGAAAATGTTGATCCTTTAACCTAATTTTCCTTATTTCATAATGAAGAAATGTGGTGCTGAATAATGTTCTTCGCAGCAGATGTTTCAAATTGACATAGCCTATTGTTTAGCCTAAAATGTAATTGTTTCATTAAAAAGTTAAGTATGTTCTCATATCCATGGGAAAGAAGTCCTGAGAATCAAAAAAGCCTCATACATAGACATAGTTTAATAAATGCTTCATACTTCATGATAAGTCTTAGTTCATCTTTTTTCTTATTAGTGCACGTAGCTAGAGTAGGTTCACGCTTTTTCCCTGAGGCTTTTCCATACCATTTGTCCGTAGTGATGCTGAATGCTAACAACTTTATGCTGAAGGCTTAATGCTGGTTTGCCATCCCAACCGACCTGTTTGCTGTTTGCAGGTTCTATTGCTAATACATGATTATCTTTGCTTTGGTGAACCCATCTTTATGAGAAGTTCAGCTGATACTGATTGATCAAATTTGAGCATCATGCTCTCTCTTACTCTTGCCTCTCAAACTTTAACTCTTTATGGGTTCCTGCTAACTCACATTTCGCCCCATTCTTTAGAATAGGGATTCTTTCCTTTATGGAATGCGCTGTATTGCATATTTGATAAGATTTGTCCTAACCACATATTTTTATCAATTCTGTTATCTGTCTGATACTGATACTTAAACTAACTGAATAAAGAATAAAAAGAAAAATAACTTACTAAACCTTTCAATGAAAATAAAAAACCCTTAAAATTAATCAAAACTCTCCTTATTGACTGCACTTAGAATTATTATTGTAATTTTAATTTATGCAATGTATATCTCCTGATCTATTAAACAACAGCAAAGGTCTGTCGGCGAGAAGTAAAGGGAAACACCATGAGCAGGGATCAACCCTGTTGGTGTGAGATAGAGATGTTAAACCGTCTTATTTAAAATTATTCCCTCTCCAGCAGATTCTGGTTTACGTATTGAGAAGAGGAACTATAATAAATACTTTCCTAAGTTACAATACTGCCTGAATCCCAAAGCCCAATTCCCAGAACTTAAAGACTGACAAGGTGCAACTTTAGAAGGCAATTGTTGTTCTGAAGGTGTGAGTATTATTAGGGTGATGTGTTGTGATTTGTGATTATTGGTTTGTTTATTGACAAGCAATTTGGAGTATGAGAGTTAAATGTTCTGATGAAGTTATATGTTCAATGTTATTTGTGAAAAAATTGAAGAGTTATCAGGCTCGGCGTAGACTAAGATCCAGGGATAGATAAATAGATTTTGAGATAAGTGCAGTAGACAATTACTAGTTATTAGTCTATGGGGTTCTTGTCTGCTAAAGGTTTGTAGTTTAGATCATGAGGTACCATTGACTACACAAATCGAGAAAGAGATATTAATAAACTGTTGTGATTGTACGGATATTGCCTGTTGACAGAACCTGATTGTGCAAAGGGTCAAGCTTCATTGATTAGGTTTATTTCCCACTGGTTGAAATTTCACTTGCAAATATGAAAAATCATTTTTGTAAGATAAAGTCGAAAGGTGCAAAAACCTTAATATTCCGATAGGTGAATTGCGTTTGATTTCTTTAGTGGAGCAGACAAAGATTGTTTATTTTTGTTTTGTTTAAAGCTGTTGAATTGTGTGTATGAGAGCAATTGTAAAGGAGGGTGAACTGCTGCAAGGAGTGAGATCATATGTCATAGAGTGCCGTGCTGGGATAGGTTGGTTAGTGTACTGTCGCGCTGTGATTGGTTGATCACAACACAGAATTCTGCGCTGTGATAAGTCAGTTTGTTGTGTGTATATTGCATTGAGATTTGATAAAAGTGTTCAAGAATACAAACTGTGACAGGATTGGAGGAAAGATTTGGCATTTACATAATAGAATCCAAACATTGAATTAAATTGCATTTATTGAACTGTTTATTGTTGAACTTTGTGAGAATCATGAATTGCTTTAAACAATTTTAAAGTTTTGTGACATATGATGTTACAGTTGTCATATGGAAAAGTGAAGAGGCACCACTCGGGAGTACACCTGCACATTACATGAGAAACTGAATTGGGATGACATACATGTTTATGGCTTCGCCAATGGTGCAATATTACAGAAAAAGATGGTCCATTGAGTTTTTCTAAATATGGTACCATTCAGCTTAGAATTATTGAAAAATTGAAGGAGAAGCTATATGAAATGAAGACACCATCTAGACCCACACAATGCGAAGCATTTAATATGTGGGAGAAGATAACAAGAGATGAAGAAAGAGAGAAGTACTAGCGTAAGACTAAAAGACCAATGCGAAATTATGTAGATGCTCGATGACATGAAGCACAGCAGAGAGTGTATCCATCTATTACCCCTGAGACATCTGAGAAATCGAAAAAGACTAAGACACAGGAGAAAGACAAAGGAAAAGATGAAAGGGTGGATGAGACAGATAGTGATTCAGGGGACGATATTTTGGAAAAAATGTTGGCCGCGCATACCCGGTCTTATGTGAACCCCACCACTAGTACTGATAATAATCTAACTACAAATCCTACAGTGACTACTGCCCCTGTTGAACCCAGTATAACACAGAGTGAGAGACCATTGCATACATTTCAGATTGCCCCACCATCTGTTGTTCAGACACCAACAGGTATTGTACCTGGGGTTACTATTTCAATTATGACTGTTCCGGTACAATTAACACAAATTGCAACTGTGCGGACAGTGCCTGAATCACTTGTGACTAGTCCAATTGTAACTGCCCCACATGTGACTGCCCCAATAAACATTGTCCCGACTCCAGAAGCACAAGGAGTTGTAGGAGGTTTGGTTACATCAGAGTATATCATGACATCCCAAAATTCACAGATCGTTGCCTGTAAGCCACCGCAAACTATTCAGTTATTGAGAGATGGGGGAAGGATTGTGTTTACTACCCTGATAGTGTAAGAAGAGACAAATTTATTTGAGGATGGGATTTTCCCACCATGGTTTGAGGAAGCAGCAGGACTTAGAAAGACAGAAAGTGCACAATGACAAGTTACACCAGAGCCCGAAAAGAGAGCGCACTGAATCTTTCAAAACTAAAAGTTGAACTTAAAGAAATTATTAGGGAATGTTTAGATATTGATTATTTGAACCAAAGAATGAATTGATTTACCTGAGTAATGATATTACAAGATGTGCAGCTATCCCACATGATAAATTGACTTATTTAGCCCAAAAAGATGACGTTGACCTTTCAAAATGTTGTCCCTTGCACAGAAGTTACAGGTTTTAATTAAATGAAGGAGCAATTGAGACAATGTGTTCTTCTGGATTGCAGTTACACATAACTGAATTGGTGAAATGCATTCATAAATGGAGTGATTTTGATAAGTTAGAAATTAAATGATCCAAGAAGCATGAACTGAAAAAGAAACTATCAGAAGTAGATGGGGAAAATAAAAAGTCATCGACCGGTTCACAAGATGTGGAAGAAGCTTCAGCTTATCCATTGTGAGAAATAGCAAGTGTAGTATATGTCCATGTACTATGGAGTAGAGGTGATCTTGAAGCATTTACAAACAATTTTCCAAAATTGAGAGACAAACCCATGCAGTGGTACACACAGGTTAGCAGATTTTTTAAAATTTCAAAGGTGTTATGTATTGATTTGAATACATTCTTTGACATTGTGGTGCCAAATGATTTGAAGGCTGAATGCAAAGTTGGTGTACAATGGGCAGGTGAAGACCCAACAAGTGATGCACGTATTAATGCATCATCTTCTACAGTTATGGAGAAAGTATGAAGAGGTGATTACTTTCCTTAAGGCAAGGTTCCTCCAAAAGATTTTGATTGGGTAAAGATTAAAAGAACTTCACAAGAACTAAAAGAATCGGTACATGAGTACTATGAGAGATTGCTTCAGACGTTTCAGCAACAAAGTGGGAGAGAATATCTCAATGTCAGTGATATGGGGATTCTTTGTATCTCTGCTTGTTGTTGGATTTAGACCAGAGATTAGTGGGCATATACAACAAAGTGAGGTTTGTTGGCAGAATAAGTCATTTGATGAGATCCCGAGGAATGCGAAATATTGTAGTGATGAACAGGAAATGAAGCAAAAAAAGCTTAAGGAGAATTTCATGTTGGCCCAGACGAAGTTTACTCACAAAGGGCTTTAAAGCCAGTCTTTGCAGGAAATCAAGATGGTATGCAAGGTGTTGGTGCACAAGCAGGAGTACAATGTACTCAACGAGGTTTCGGTAGATGTAGAGGTGTTCCGATTGATCCAAATTCTGGTATGGATGTTTCAACTCTGAAGAAAATGACTCCCTGTCATTATTGTAACAAGATCGGGCATTGGAAGAGGGATTGTAGGTTTAATCTTGACAGAATGAATGGAAATGTACAAATGCAGGGAGGTAACCAAATGCAAATGCAAAATGTGCCAGTTCAATAGATGCAACTGCCAATGCATAAACAGGTTCCGATGATGCAAGTCCCACAAGCGCAGATGGTCCTACAAAATATGGGAAACCCTAGAATTAATTTAAACCATTTACCTAAGCCAAACTTAAACCCCTTACAGAATCAAAATCCAAACACATTTCAACAATTCCCTGTTCTGGATAATGACAGTTTTGGCTCCGATAATTCTCATAGAGGGTGCATGACGGGAAAGGAAGATTGTGTGCTTGGCACAGTCTTAGAGGTAGATCAGAATGGTGCAGTCATAGAAGGTGAGGTGAATGGCCACCTTGTATCATTTCTGATTGATACTAGTGCTACCAGATCCACTGATGGAACAACGAAAGTCCCAGACCTACCCCTCTGGGGAAAGAAGATCTAAGTTGTAGGAGTTTCAAATACACAGAATTCAATTCCAGTTTCAGAAAAGGTCCCTGTAAAAATATGGTTCATTTGAAGAAAGTCATCAATTTGTTGTTTGTGACACAAGTCCTGTAAACCTACCAGGGAGAGATTTGTTGGGCAAGTTAAACTGTGCAATTTATTGCACACTATATGGTGTTGAGTTTCAGACTCATCATGATGACGATGTAGGGTTGTTTCCAGAAAGAACAGTTGAAGAGTTGCCTCCTGATTTAAAAGAAACCATGAACCCAGAAGTATGGCATTTCACAGTAGAAGATATTGGACTAATCAATGGTTTAGCCCCAGCCAGAGTCACACTAAAACCAAATGCAGTGTATCCAGATCACCACCATACAATCTGACACCAGAAATAATTGCAGGAATAACGTCTGTAACAGAGGACATGCTAAGTAAAGGGATTTTGAGAAAATTGGTTGGGAGTCTATGCAACTCTTCAATCATGGGTTTACAGAAGCCCAATGGTAAATATCGGATTGTGCAGGACTATAAAAATTAACAATATTGTCATTCCAGGTTGTCCCATGGAACTGAATCCAGCCACTATCCTTTTTCAAATTCTATGTACTGCAGAATGGATTACTGTTATTGATCTCTGTCATGCCTTTTTCTCTGTGCCATCCTATGAAGATAGTCAGTACATTTTTCCCACAAGGCTATAAGAAAGTCCTTCCATCTTTAACTCAGTGCTACAAACCAGTATTGGTGCAATATACAGATGACCTACTTGTGGCATCAGAGACATGAGAAGCCTGTAAGCAGGATACAATTGCACTTTTGCATCACATGGCTGAAAATGGACATAAGGTGTCTCCAGGAAAGTTGCAATACTGTCAAAAAGAAGTTCAGTATCTGGGACACAACATTGAGAAAGGGGCAAGAAAGATGTCACTAGAGAGAGTGGAAGCAATTCTTCGGATTAACCCACCTTGAACACAAACAGAAGGCAGGATATTTTTGGGAATGGTTGGCTACTGTAGACAGTGAGTCCAAACATTTCCCTAGTGGCTACGCCTTTACTGAGACTGCAATACAAAGATGTGCCTGATCTGCTTCCTTGGGACACGATTGCTTGAAAGCTTTCCTAGAGCTGAGAGAAAGTATCTGTCATGCCCCAGCACCAGGAATGTCTGATTAAAGTAAAATGTTCACTTTATTTTGCAGTGAGAGGGAGGGCTGAGCTCTCTCAGTGCTTACTCAGATGCATGGAGATGCTCAAAAACCTGTGGCATACTTTTCGACAACCCTTGACCTTGTACCCACAGGACTGCCTGGCTGCCTTAAAGTGGCCACTGCGGTGGGTGTCAATATGGAGAGGAGTGAGGGCATAGTGATGGGACATCCGTTAACCATAATGGTCCCACAATCTGTGGAAATATTGTTGACCACAACAAAAGCTCAGTATATGTCCCACAATAGACTCACAAAATAATAACAAAAGATCCTAGCTGCGACTTAGAAACATTGCAGATGTTGAGTCAGATTTGTTGCCTATAACTGATGATGTTTGTAATTAGGTTGAGCATAATTGACTAGATGTCACTGATTTGTTCACAAAGCCAAAACTTGACATTTAAGATGAACCTCTAAATGAGCCCGATTATATGATTTTTGTTGATGGCTCATGTTTGAGAAACAATGAAGGTATCCTGAGAGCAGCTCATGGTGTCTGGCATGGTGGAAGCTTCATGGCTTCGAGCTATTACAGTAGCACAAGTTGCAGAATTAATCGCCCTTACAAGAGTTTGCATTCTGACAGCCTAATTGAAAGTGACTATATTTACAGATAGTCAGTATGGCTTTGGTGTTGTCCATGATTTTGGATAATTGTGGTCACAAAGAGGTTTCATGATCTCTTCTGGAACTCCTCTAAGGAATAAGGAGCATGTGAGAAATCTTTTGGAAGCTCTCCAATTGCCTGCTGAAATTGCTGTGGTTAAATGTGCAGCACACCGGAGTGGCAAAGGTTACAGTGCAGCTAATCGGCACCATTAAGTCTCAATTATCCAAAGATTGTGCCTTAAAATCACTGAAGTGGCCTGACGGTTTGCCTTTGGTACTGATGAGCATTCAAAGTATTCCGGACAGGAGAACTGGTTTATTGCCACTTGAGATTCTCATGGGACATGCCATGAGACTGCCAGCTGTACCTGCAAATGCACTTGTTAGCATCACACTTGATATGATACTCGATTACTGCAAAGGATTATCTGATGTGGTGCATTCTGTCTCTCACTATATTGCAGTTGGCACACAAGATCCACATCGAGGACAGTGCCACAACCTCAATGAAGGGGACATGGGTTGTGATTAAGAAGCACATTCAGAAGAGTTGCTTGGAACCGAAATGGAAAGGCCCCGTAATCATGGTCACTAACACTGCTGTTGCGTATTCCGGAGTTCCTAACTGGGTGCATGCATTGCACTCCAGAAGAGTGAGAAATTTGTATGAAGAAATGATGTTCTTTGAGCCTGAACGAAAAACAATAGTGGTTGCACCACCACACGCTTAATCTCAGCAAAGAACAGTGATACCTAGATCACAATAGCAACAAGGAGAAGAAAGGGTTGAAGGTCAGCACACAGTTGCACTGAATCAAGTGCCTGTCATTTCGCAAAGTGGCAGTGAAGTCTCTGACGAAGAAGAAGAGACCAATCCTTAACTTGAGAAAACTACTGAGACAGCCTCCATGAATAAAGGTAAAGGAACAAGCACTGAACAAAAAGAGTCACCCATAAGGTTGAATGGCCACGGAGCAATAATCAAAGAAAATTAGAAGCAAGTGTATCAGTTGATCGAATTCCACCAACTATTAATGTGAAGACAGGGTCTAGTGATGGAAGTGACACAGAGAAAGATCAACAAAGACTGAGGAGATCCCCTGAGTGGATATACTAAGTGGACAAGGTATTCAATGTATCATTGAAAGAACTGTGTGATGCAAAAACTGAACTGTTTAAATCTCCATGACATCACTTCAAAACTACTTGGATAAAAGCTGCCTGACAAAGATTTCTGGAGAATACTGACAGACATTAAAAAAATTAGAACTGCTTGGGAAGTGCTAAAAGACTGAAATTATATATTCATTTTTTTTACTTTAAGAAGATTTATCTAGGCCCAAGGTTGCAGTAGAAAAGTAGAGATAAGATTTTAGAAGATCACGGAGTAGGGCTAAGGATTGTCTATACAAAATTTTGGATACAAAGACTTTGTAAAAAGAAACTGTTTGATAAAGCTTACAAGGAGCATATTTGGAGAAAACTCAGAATTGAACTTTTGAGCTGTTGCTGAATACTTTGCTTGAAACAATCTGATTTTAGACAAACATGTTGTCATAGAAATAAATGTACAATTATTATTATTACATTTTCATAATATCAGTACTAATGATTCTAATAGTGTTCTCTGCTGCCGTGTTGCTGTTGTGCCATGGCTGTGCTTTTTTTTCTAGACTTTTACCTGGATATGACTTTGGCGATCCATGAGAAATGGTCTGACAGCATCCTTATTGGAAGGTTTGCTGATTTCGGCTGGCGGATGGCTGTGCGGCGTCAGATCCAGGGACCGCAAGATGCTCCATTGTGTTTGAAGTCCCCAGAGGCCTCCAGCCTGGCTGATTAGTGAGAGGTGCGGTGGCAAAGCTGCAAACTGCTCACACCAGCTCTCGGCTGTGGTGCATCTTGATGAGTCCTGACGTCTGCGGCCTGAGTGGCAACTGCCTTGGATGCCCGTGAGCTATTCCCTGCATTGAGGAGTTTGGGGACTCCTGACTCGGCCACTGCAGAGGGGTGCAGCAAGGAGCCCGTGAAGGGCGGAAGAGAAAATCTTCAGCTGTGACAGCCTGCAGTGGTAGGTCGTGCTCCCTTGCCTTGCTCCCCCTCTTGCCCATGAGGTTGTTTGGTGCATACCTGACCTGGGGAGGGCTGCTTCATTGATCAGGAGCGGTGTGGGGTGAGAGGACAACGTTGGGGGCCTACCTTGATGAGGACGGTGGTTGGAGAGGGGGATTGGATGCATGTGAGGGAACTGCCTGGTCTATTGCGGACTAGCAGAGTGTGAGTTGGACGCTGTTGTGCCTGCCGCAGCCCATAACCAGCTGCAGCAGGGAGTATAAAACTCCCTTGACTCTGCATTAGAACGCTTCACGTTTTAGTGTTTCAGCCCAATTCCCGCACTTCCGGCTACTCACCTTTGCTTACGTTTGAAGTGACGGCGTCTGTTTCTCCTGCTCTGCTTCGGTGTCCGCGGCCTCTCTTCTCCGGGGATTTTGGGGTTCCACAGCGTTGCGGCATCCCGTTTTCATCACCACCCTCGGCTTGTTTTCCTCGGCTCCTCCTGTGTGACAAGCATTCTCCCGCTGTTCTCTGTTTACGGCAGCATCCTCGGTCTCGCCTCTCCCCGTTTGGAGGAACTTGGATTTCGAGGAGGGCTTATTGGCCCATGAGACCAGTTTACCTAAAAACATAAAAAGAAAAAAAAAACATACGGTTAGTGACTTATCTGTATGAAATTGGCCATGATATAAGGCCATATAGAAATTATACTTATCTTTTCATGCTCCTCCGTCTTTGGGGATCTGCCTTGTTCTTTTTGGTTGAAGCTCCTAGAAATAAAAATTACACTTATGTTAGTTGTCCTGAAGAAAAGAACCACAAGGCCAACCCAAGGCGACATTGATAGTCTGATTTCGTTTTTGAATGGATGTTCCTAGATTAGGTGAGTGATTTATGTCCTTTTCTTTTCATTGTCATAGGAAATATTCATTGGGCATTTAAGTCAATAATAACGTTTCTTTATACAGATAAGCACCTTCATATAGTACCTGGGGTAGTGTTTAAAAGATGAGAGAGGGGAAACGTTCAGGTACCTATAGTACAGCTATTTGCCTTTTGTACAATTCCTTAGAAAATAAAATCCAAAACTCACTTTCTTTCTTGTTGCCTCATGTAGGTATTTTCCTGTGTGCCTGGCTGGACATCCAACCAGGGGTCATCGTGGGACATTGTTTCTCTCTCTCTTCCCTTCCCCATTTCCCCTACTTACCTTTGGGCTTTGACGTAGTTGGGCACCATTGGTGAGTGGAGGACGGTGGGATTTATTCATCTTGCTTGTTGTTCCTGCGGAAATCTAGGTAAGAGCTTGACAGATGCTCAGAGTACTACGCAGCGGCTGGTGGCTGGTGGTTGCAGCGGAGGTCCTCTGAGGTGGCCATGTGCTTTGCCCCACATTGCCTCCTCTGCCTCTCAGGCTATCCAAGGTGCTCCAGATTAGGGGAGAGTGACTTTTTTTCTTGCGTCGAGGCTGAGACTGCTCCTGAGCCTTGACTTTTGACAGCACCGGGCTGGGACTTGGTCCCCCAGCCTCCTACTTCCAGAGGACGGGCCCCTGAGATGCATCAAAAGCGTGGCATCTTTCCTGCAGTGCCCATCTTGGCCACTCTCTTTGATTTTCTCTTTTGACTGCCAATTTCTCCTAGTTCAAAAGGGAAAAGGCAAGGCCGCAAATACAACCCCCTCTAAAACCACTTACCTTTCCTCAGCTATGGAGGCTCTGTCTACGGAAATCAATCTGGTGGAGAATCATTTCATTTTCATTTCATCAACTTTATTTCGATCGTATAATATCATAAAAGTACACAGCACAATATAAATAAAATGCAGAAGTAAGATAATCTTAAATGACTAAAAGTGTAATATATCATAAAGTGCATTTAGTGCGCCTAATCCAAAGTGTATGCCAGTATTTAGACAGGCCAAGAACCACTACTCTGCGAGTATCAGTCATCAAGATTCTTAACACCTCGAGGTAGTGGCCCGGGCCGACTAGTTTACACAATGGGATTATCCATCTTTTTCCTTGAGGATTTATAGTGGGGGCAGGCAAAAGAATAACAAATGTACGATTGTTTCTGGACTGGTGTTGCACGCTGGACAGCATTCGCCATTAGGAACATCATTACACCACTTTGAACAAAACTGTTTTGCGGCATAGGTCTTATGACGAAACTGGAAAAATAGTTTACATGCCATTGGGGGAACAATTTCATCTATTGTGTCCTCAAAGCAGTAAACAGATTTAAAATCTAAAAATTCAGAAGTTAAGCGACCCTCGGTTTTTACCAGTTCTTTTTTTAATATGACTTCCCAAAACCTTGCTTTCAGCTTTATTCTTGAAGTGGTGAATAGGCTTTCCGGGTTTGTCCAGAAACTCTCCATTCCCAGCCTCCACAGTAGCTCTCTTACTGATCTGAACCAGGGGATCGAGGATATCAATGGTAACCTCAGGACCTCTATTAAAGGTTCCCGGTAAGGGCCAGGCTCATCCACTGACCATAACCTATGCCAAAACATCAAAAGTTTGTAGCTTAGTTTGTGTACTAGCTGTCTGTGTGCAAGGTCCAGGTAAAGAGGCACCAACGGGGTACTTGAAGGTAAATCCACCAAGGATCTAAGGAAGCGATTTTCAATTACAGACAAGCAATTTGTGATACCAGTGCCCCACATCTCAGCTCCATAGAGTACCCCTCCTAATACCTTGATGTTATAGATTTCCAGGGCAGGGGCGAGCTGTCTGGACACAGTTTTCCTGTGTATTTTGGTGATGTTAGCAGTCTGGTGTATTAATTGTATTTTAACTTTCTCGATGTGAACAGCCCAATTGATTGTTGATGTCAAGCGGATGCCAAGGTAGTCAAATGCGTCAACTCGCTCCATCTTACTATTTCCGATTGACACCGATCTTCTGGTGTTGGTGGCCGCTCCTTTTTTAAAGACCATGTACTTAGTTTTAGACTCGTTTAGCACCAGCCCACAGGCATTACAAAACTTAATAAAATCATTTAAAAGCTGCTGTAGTCCCTGCGGTGATTTAGAAATTAAAAGCGTATCGTCGGCAAAGAGAAGGGTGGGAACTCTTTTAGCACCAATTTTTGGGGCATCACACCCGTCTCTATCTAAAAAATCGACGACACCATTAATAAAAAGAGTAAAAAGAGTGGGGGCAAGGACACATCCCTGCCTTACTCCACACTGAACTGGGAAGGGATCTGTAACTTTGTTGTTCTCCCCCCACCTCACTTGTGCTGTGTTAGATGAATGTAATCTAATTAAAACATCTAAAAGATTCATCGGAATGCCCTATTCCTTTAAAATACTCCAGAGCCTTACACACGGGACCAGGTCAAAGGCAGACCGGAGGTCACTAAAGGCCTCATAAAGCTTTCCTCCCTTGACTGCCACTTCTTTCCAATATATGCAAAGAAGGCGGAAAGCTTGGTCCAAGGTACTTATCTTTGCTCGGAATCCCGCTTGGAAGTCACTTAAAATACAGGACTCAAGAATCCAATCCTGAATTCGTACTAAAATTTGCTTGCAAAAAATCTTCTGTAAAGAATCAATAAGGCTAATAGGCCTATAGCTGACTGGCTTATCTCTGTCCCCCTTTTTGTATATGGGAACAACCTCTGCAGTATTCCAAGAGGAGGGGATGGGCGTACCCGCTAAAATTGAGTTAGTCAAGAGATTTATGTATGATCACCAAAGTGCTATATCCTCTTTGTATAAGTCATTTGGGATTCTATCTGGTCCAGATTGCTGCTTGCGTTTCTTCTATGGTGAAAACGAGATCACCACCCTCTTCTGCAGACAACACCACGTGTCCATGGCGAACTTCCTCAACTATTTTATCCCTAGATTCATATAAAGAGCTGAAATGGGCTACCCACTCCTCTGGTTGCACTGTAAAATCTAGGGCCCTCTCACTCCCCTTAAGCCAATATGCCGCTTTACTCCAAAAGCTCTTGGTATCTTTAGCTATCATTGCATTCCGTAGAGATGACCACAGAGAGCCCTCCCACTCCTTCTTAGCAGACTCGATTGCCCACCTATGCTTAGCTCTACAGGCCACAACCTCGGGGCGGGATTTCAGCTTTATGGCCCGTATAAGCACTTCCTTTGAAACCCTACAGTCTTTGTTATACCAGGTACCCTGGCGAGGTGGCTTCCGGTGTATGGAATTCCCTTCCTTTTTCTGTGGTTTACACGGATTAGTTAGCAGTTCCCTTATCTCTGTGTATAGTACCTCATGCCTGGGGCCCAATATCTCCACAGTCTTGTTTATAGTATAATTTGCTAACTCCTCCATTAAAAAACGTACTTGGCTCTTAACTGCGTCTAATGCCCTCGGATGTCCCTCCACCCAATCCCATCTAATCGCTCTCTGGTTATTTGTGATTGACAAGATGCCTAGGTCTGGACTACCCCTTAGGTCTGGCACAGCTGTGCCCTGCTTGGTAAGTATAAGTACTAATGTGTTGTGGGCGCTATCGCCCCTCTTGGTCACTGTTATGTCTTGGACTAAATGCCAGAGATTAAGGGATACAGGCAGTAATCTATTCTACTTTTGTAGCCTGGTCTATTAAAAGTGGGGTCCCCATTTAAATCGGAATTGGTCCTCCCATTTGTGGCTCTCAGACCATGCTGCATAGTAAAGGCCAACAACTGGGCACCTCTCCTAGACCCCCTAACTGGGGGAAGGTCTAGTTGTGGTATTTGCCACTCTCGTGGCATTGATTGCGTAAGCAGAAAAACCACTTCTATGTGAGCAATGCAGGCTCCAGGTCTCCTGATATAAAATTATGTCAAAAGAGTCTACAAAAAAGCACCATTCTGGATCTGCCAGTAACTTTGAAATACCAGCCACATTCCACACAAGAAGCCTCATTGGGCAGTTAGAAGAGGCCCCCCCTTCCACATCCCCGGGAATTGGGGCAGTTACACCTCCACTCACAAATTTTCTCTGGGCCAATAGCCAGGTCTGATGGTACTGGGATATTTGTTAGTGAGGGGCTACGAGATGGTGTCACTAAGGCATTTGCTAACCCAACCATATTTACTGATTTTATCTGTTTCTCTAAAAAGGTAAACTTGCCCTCTCCAATCGCCCCTATAGAAGATGGGTGGGTCAAAACAGGCTTGGCCACAAGAACCTAATAGTGGCCTAATAGAGGTTCCAGGGCAGGACAACAGCAAAGGCCTGACAGGGGTACTTCCTGGGAATCTATATCTAATAGAGATACGCTAGGTGCTTGAGAGATAACACGTGAGTCAAATAACAATAATCCAGAGATTATGCCCTTGTCATAGAAGCTGACCTCAATCATGTCCCAAGCTGATTCCTGCATAGGGACTCTTTTTACCAATTGTATATCGTCTCTAATGATTGAATAACAGTGTTGTGTGGACCTAAACCAATAGATGACCTTGTTCTTGAGAGAGTCTTGTTCTGAGATAGATCACCGCCCGATTCTCCCCTGCCTGGGATCTCATATAGACACCATCCCTTACTATCCCCTTATCTAGTGCCCTTACATAGTCTTGCTTGTACAGAATCCTTTCATCCAGGACAACCTCTCCTCTATCAATCCCACTGCCTTGATCGAATCCTAATCTATTCCTTGCAATTAAGCTGGAAGTATCCTTAAAATTACCATGCTCTGTAGTGTGTGTCGGTAAATGGGTACGTCTGGTTTGTGTGGGATCTTGGGTTGGGGTTGCATTGGCCAAGCTACTTGCTTAGATTCCCCTAGGGGCCATGTTTGTTGATGGTATCGTGGTTTCTGGTAGGGCCAAGTTCTCACTATTTGCCCTCTCTAGCAAACTGGCTACCTTTTCTCTTAGAGTAATTAATTCGTCTTTCAGTGACTTAATTTGATCTTTTAATAACCAAATTTCACCAGCAGAAATTAAGCATGACTCTTCGGGGTCACATCCAACCGCCCCATCCCATTTTCCTCTCTTGCAAGTGCATCAAATCTATTATGACATTCAATGTGTACAGTCGATATGACACTAGGCTCTCTTGTTGTAGCATTTCAGTGTGGGGTAATAGATACACTGGACTCCACTTTAGAGGGTCCGATGGCTGCTGCCTTGCTACACCTTTTATTATGTTTTTTGAACATTAAAGGTATCTGCTTGGCTGATTTCTTTTTCGCTGGAGGTGGTTCACGAGAGGTACCCATCATAGAGCCCGAGCATTCAATGAGCCAGTGGGACTGTCAGACAGAGAGATGGAACTTGGTGAGCCAGAGCAGACTATGTTGTGACACTCGTCTAGGATAGTCTCAATCCTGTCCAATGACTCATGGCAGACCACACTGGAGGGCCTCTTATTGTGCGATTCCTGGCCCTGGGCTTTTCTTTTGCCCATCTCTAAACGTATGACTAATAATGTTCAGTAACACTAGGGGCTTCAGAAATACCAAATCTAGCGGCAAGTAAAACACCCCCCACCACAAAAGTTCCCACAGGAGTACTGTTAAGTCACAATCACAGTCACAGGTATGGACAAAAACACAAGAAGGTATCCAGGCGGACGTGACCACTGTATCAGTCAATAAAAGGTATATCAGGAGCAGTTCGTGGAGGTCACTTACAGAATTGACGACAGTGACGTGAACAGCCAAGGGGAATGGCCCAGCCCCATCTCTTCCTGTCGCTGACGGGCACAGACCAGCCTGCCCTTGGCCCGGGCTTTGCCCGGGTGTGGCCCGGGCATGCCCGCCCACGTCCTACGCTGTGGGAGTTGTGAAATGGCTTTAAGTGCCTCCGGGCGCTGGATTTGGGCGTCGGCGCCTCCTGGCGCAACGAGTTATGGGGCTTGAAGTCCCCCGGCGTCTGTGGCGGCCAAGGAATGTGGCTGTCAGCAGCCAGAGAATCAGATTGAGGCCGTGCAAAGGCAAATTGCTGACCCAGCATCTTCAAGTGACACTCATTTAAAAGCACAGGAAGAGGTCACAAACTCAGTAATTAGTATAGAGCCTACACCTCAACTGGGTATACCCCCTAACTGGACCACAAAAAAGCAAAACAAACAGAAATCAAAAAATCCTTCTGTTGCTCTTAGTGACATGGATGAGATTGCCACAGACTCACTAAACCTTAGCCCTCCCAAAAATCCACCTCTCTTGAAGAGTAAGAGGGGTGAAGGAAAAGCAAATGGCCAATCCTTGGACAAACTGTTATATACTTGTCAATCAACTTTGCCAATAACTAATCATTTTAACTTCTCTACTAATTGCAGCCAGTCTGTTATTGTGGCAATGGAAAAAATGCTATTAACATTTCGGGAAGAAATGATAGGCCAGGTCAAGTGCCTAGCAGACAAAATCCAGGCACTGACAGTGACACTACAAGAAGCTCTGGCCCCAATCCTTGGAGACCAAGCAGACCAAGTACAGGCTTCTCATAAAAGCTAAGTTATCAGCCAGATTAGAAGTAACATCTCCCAGAGTGTCACAAGTTCCCAGGACGCAGTGGCTAGACTCCAGTTGGCTCACATCAGTGCTAATATGGAATGGAACAGCAGGAGAAATAAAACCATCACCGCTTTCTCTCAGAAAGCTTCCCATATGACCCCTGAAAGTTGTCCTGTGAGCTTACATCTCCCGCCAGAAAGCATGTCTTTTACTATTATTTTAGATCTTGGTTGTCCTTTCAGTCTGGTCTATAAAATTAATATGGTCCACAGAGTAAACTGGGTTGGCCCCACAAGAAAGACTGCAAGTGGCGATTGTGTAATTCTGAACTTTAAAGACCCGGCTTTGGTGCACCATTTGTTCACAATCCTGAATTCCCCTTCATCTTTCCGCCAGCATGTTAAGGCTCAACCATTAGGTTTCTTTTACCGTCCTCCAATAACACATTTTGCTAACTTGACGGCCAGCTCAAAAGAGAGGAATGCTCCAGTTTGCACTTTTGGGCCAGCTTTACCCCTTATTAATACTTTTAAAGCTCTCTCCAGTCTTACAGAAAATGATTGACTGCCTGATGCAGCCACTTCAGAGGGAGAACAAAATTATGTGGTTCCATATGCAATATGAAAACCCATTCTACAACCAACGCCGAAGCAAATTATAATTCCATATAAAGTGATCATGGTCAAAGTCTGACGAATAAAGCTGTCTCCGAGGGAGATCGTAGCAAAATGTTCCCAAAAATAAATTTGTGTACCTTTCGTTCAATCAAGGCCAAAGCAAATTAATATTCCATCAAAAATGGAGCAGGCCCAAAGGCTGCAAATGATATCTTGGAATATCGCTGGGAATAGACAAAAATTGCCCAATGTAGACTGGATATCACTTATATGAATATTTGACATAGTATGTTGCCAAGAGACCTGGGCCATAGAGCCCACATATATCGATGGCTTTAAATCTTATTGTTCTCCAGCAATCCCGTCACCAGCAGGGAGGGGTAAGGGGGGCTTGGCTGTCTTTATATCAACCAAATTTGAAAAACTCACTAATAAAGTACTAGAAGTCAAGCCATGTTATCTGATTTCACATATTTATGCACCTGATTCAGTAAATGTGATTTTGGTAAATGTTTACTATTACTTTATTTCAACACAACCCATGGGTAAAATTGAGGAACTGGGGGAATCATTAGAAAGGGATACAATTTGTAAGGGGTGTTTTATACCAATAATATAGGCCATTGATTTTACTATATAGAGCAATGTATCTTTAGAGATAATCGCATATGTGGGGTTACTGATGGAGATTGGGAAGATGTAGGTCACTTCACACATTCTGCGTATAAGAACGCTTTAAATAAGATCTTCTATATAAATAATATGTTATTTTCATAAGTCTTTAATAGCCCAAACACTACATATATGTCTACATTTGTGGGTAGGGGTAATGGCAGCATGATCGATTTTGTGTTAATTCCCAAAGATTTGATCAAGAAATTATAAATTCATAAAGTGCGCCCCCGCCATATAGTGACTAAAAACAATTATTGTATGTTTTGACATACAGTTGCTTGCAGGGTCTTCTGACTTGGCAGTCCCATCTGTTCATTTTTCTGTTAATAAAGGGGGTACGGAAAAAATAGGACTGCATTGACCCAAGCAAATTCTTTGAGTACTTGGTAACAGAAACCATTTAGGACATTTTGTACTGCCTTTCTTCTGAAGGCGAGCCCAGTAAGATCAGGGAAAGTTACATAGCAATTTGCAGGACAGCCGCCTGACTGTTGACAAACAGTAGGCCACCTAAGAACCATATACAACACCCCTGGTTCAACTCAGATTGCACCGCTGCTTAAAAAGCTTTAAAGAAATACTAGCAAAATTCTGCGCAATTCAGAGGCAGTCCGTTAAGCCAGGAAATGCTACCAAAAAGCTCAAGAAGATAGAAGAAGGGAAATTAGGGCTAAAGCATGTGAAGTTTTAGAAAACGTGGCCAACCTGAAAGACAGCAGGCTTTTTTGGGGCATCAATAATGGGCCTTTTTTCAGAGGCCTTCCCAAATGGAATCGATTGTCATGCATTAGTACAAAATTGGTTAAGCCACATTTCCCAAATTTTTAACCCTAATGATCAACTTGATGATTCCTATGTGGAACCAGAAATTGATCCACTCTTTTTTGATGATGCCTGGCTAAGTGACATCCATTAACTTAACAGTAGTTACTAAGGCAATACAGAGTGCTGCCTCAGGAAAAGCTCCGGGCCCTGACAGGGTTCCTATTGACATGTTAAAAAGCAATCTGGAATTCTGCGGCCCTCTAGTTACCAATGTCTTTAGAGCAGTTGTAAAGGTGCCCCAATTGATACCTGGAGGGAATCCACCTTAGTTCCAATATTTAAGAAAGGGAACATGAATTCTCCCACTTGTTACCACCTGATCACACTGTTACACTCCACAGTAAAAACATTAGGTTGGGTCATCCTGGGCAAGCTGGAAGTATGGGCTGAAAATAATTCCTTCTTTACCAAAGCCCAGTATGGTTTTCACCTGGGTTTGGGGACAACCGAGCAGGCAACTTATCCCTTATCATGGGAAAATATGAACAGGAGAGGGTCACTACACATGCCGTTTATGGACCTCTCCTGTGCTTTTGACTTGGTTGATAGGGGAAAGTTGTGGAACTTGATGGAGTCTGCTGGGGTGTACCCCCACCGTTAAATCTCATCAGGTGTTTACGCTGGGACACCACCACCAAGGTCTGCTATACACATCAGACTGTACACGAGCCATAAAGGTAGCTAGAGGGGTCAGACAAGGCTGCATAATGGCACCATTTTTGTTCATATTTTACATTAATTTTCTGGATGCAGCTCTGGTTGAATGTAGTAACTAAATTCCAAGAATCACCTCTCACCCAGTCCCAGTTCTTTTATATGCGGACTATGCGGTTTTAATTTCACAAACAGCAATTGGCCTCCAGAAATTGTTAAGTGGTTTTAATAGTTTTTTGACTAATTTAAAACTAAAAGTGAATCATCAGAAATCATTTATTCTAACCTGTGTCCCAAAAAACACTAGATCTAGATATTTTTTACTTGATGAGACCCCAATCACTAAGGTTTTTCATTTTGACTACTTAGGAATCTTGTTTGATGCTAATTTGAGATGGGGTAGTTTAATTAACCAAAGATTATAGAAAATGGGAGTAGTTTGTGAATCAATTTTTAGACTTGCAACAAATTAGGGCATAAGCCAGTAAAAGAGATGGCCCAGTTATACAAATCTAAAGGTTTAGTGGTAGGAACTTATGGAGCAGGTGTGTGGAGCTATGAAATCCCGGAGAGGATGTCGGGCCGTTGAAAATAAGTTCCTCTGTAGGATTTTGGCCATCCCCCAATCATCACCAAGTTTTGTCGCTCATAGTGAATTGGGTATGGACTTCCTTGAAAACCAAGTTAATATGGCTCCACTTGTCGGGCCGCGGGTTCCGTGGCAGCCGTTCTGAACCCGCCCGCTGCCTCTGAAGGAGGACCCGCCTGCCGCCTCCCACCAGCTGGTGGAGGCGACGCACGGAGGCTTCATAGGGAGGGGTCCGCAAGGGAAACGCGCTTCGCGTTCCTGATCGGACCCCGCCAGGCCTCCCGTGCATTTTCACCAGTTCTTGCAAACTTACCTGCCGTATTTCCGATTCCACGCCAGGGAGGAATGTTGATCCTGTGTTCCTCTCCATGCGTCCTTCAGCTTCCGTTTTTTTGTTTTGGTATTCTTCCGGGGTTA
Source organism: Calotriton arnoldi (assembly GCA_963921515.1). Lineage (NCBI taxonomy): Eukaryota > Metazoa > Chordata > Amphibia > Caudata > Salamandridae > Calotriton > Calotriton arnoldi. The sequence goes on from CAWUFW010003279.1 coordinate 1,462,619, forward strand.
GGAGATTCTTTGGTGCTGCTGCGTCGGCTCGCAACATTGTTTCCTCCGAGCATTGCAAGTGCTGCTTAACTCTTTGTTCTCCAGTGTTCTGCCTTTGAAAGAAGGGAAAATAGGTATTTTTAAGAATCTTTGTTTGAGTGGTGGTAGGCTACCCTGCATTTTGTTTTCTGTAACCACTCCTATACTTATTTGATTGCTAGGCTCCTTTGCTGTTGAGGAGTGTTGTTTCCCCCCGGTATTTGCTTCATTTTTCTTTGATTGTCTCGCGCTCCTACCTGTAGAATTAAAAAAAGACCACGAGCACTTACATTCGTTTTATAGTTTGACCCAGCATTTTTTGCCACACATTTTTTTTCTGCATTCTGTTTTCTCCTGACTAAGGAAATTAGTTTTTTGGTTTTTATCCTGATTCAGGCAAACAGGATGATATTTTTATTAGTCTATTGATATTGGAAGGTGGTTCCTATTAAGGTTGGTATATTTCATTTACATCCTTGTTTGTGGTTAAACTCCTGCAGTCCTTATGAATAATAAGTGTTAATTTCTTTTCTAGATACCTTATGTGGGTTCTATGTTCTAGTTGTATATGTCCTCTACATTTGATTAGACGGATCCTTCAACAGGTAGAAATTCAGAATAATCATAATAGCTATACTACAGGCTACTAGAGTATAAGAACATACTTACCTTTGTGTCTTTTCCACTAGGCGCCTTGGTGATACCTCATCGGACGATCCAGTGAATTCAACCCATTCTCCCTTTCCTTATTTTGTCTCCCCTTCTTCCCCACCTTCCCTCTTTTGCTTTGACTGTGTTGGGCGAAGGAGGTGGGTGAGGGAAGTTGGGACCTAGCATCTGTTCCATCCATTTTGCCCCTGCAGAAAACCCAGGTGAGCCTCACACCACTCTTGCTTTGGGTCAAAATCTGGAGGACCCCAGAGGCAGGTTTCTCAAGGAGCATCTTCACCGATTGCCCAAATTTGGATAACAGAAACTCCATCCCTTGGCTGGTATGTCAGGAAAACTTTTTGTGACAGGTCTGGAAAATCTTTTTGGTTTACCAAATAGTATGGGGCCACAAACTAAGATATTAGTTAAGGAAAAGTTCCTTAAATTTAAGGAGGAGATCAGAATCGCGAGATCAACACATATGAACTCAATCCTAAATTATTTACCAATTTCTACAACCCCCTGGGATGAAGCAGTATTTAACATGGGTGGAAAAACCAGAACTTAGGTTCTACCTCACACGGTTGAGGCTACACTCAGTTAATTTTTCAGTTGCCTTACCCACCCCTGGCTCTGTGTTTGAATCTCTTCCAGGCTGCCCATGTAATGATACCTCGCCCATATCGACAGTGCACTTTATGCTCTTCTGTCGCCTATATAGTTGTTTGAGAGCTCTTTTTTTACGACCAATTTTAAAGCACATGCACTTCACATCTCATCAAGAGGGGCTGATTTAAAAAAAAAAAAAGAATACACCAACAATTTGTTTCTCTGTTCTTAGTTACATTTTGACTGCAATTAAATTGATGAAAAGGTATGCTACAGAATAATTTGTTATCCTAGTCTAAGCTAGATTGTTATATCACATTTGAAAGATTTATGTACCTTCCTAAGTGTTTGAAATAGCTGTAAATTTGTGTTTGATCATTTTATGATATAACCTTTTACTATTTAAAATTATTTCTCATGATGTATATTTTTTATTATAATTTATGTGAGGTCGGATGATTTTTTATTCTCCTTTTTTTGTATATATTGTACAATATATGTTTTTTAAACTTGTGTTTTTATGGTCATTATTATGGCTGCATAAAGTCTATTGATTGATTGATTGATTGAGTATTATAGTACTAGTAGGGTTCTATTTAATACCTGAGAAGGGCATTAGGTGTAATAATGCCACTCCCACATTTGCACAACCAACAGATGAGGAGCAATTGAAAGCATCATTTACAAGATACAAAAGGGTTGATTACACTACAAATGTTGTAGGTTAGTGCAAGAATACACACAAGCTATGGACGCAAAGGCTTATTATGTTTGTGCCCACTTACCTTCACCAGCAGCAGAAAAAGTAAATTACCATCATATTCCACTATCATATGCAGTTTGTTGTAGTATATTGCTTACATTTGTATATACGTGAAAACATTCTGGATATTTTTATTCTAATTGTGGTCAAATACTTTCCAGTACTATTAGTACAAAGCATGAATTTACACCCACAAACACAACAAAAATGGCACAGCTTGGTTATTATTTTAGACCGCATATGCCCATAGATAGTGTTAAGACTTATCAGAATAATCTAACCTGTTTATTGAGACTACTAGAGAAATCTTCATTATGACATTATAAGAAAGAAACATTAACGCTACACATTGTAAGGATAGAGAAAATTATGTTTTGAAAAATGTTTGGAAGAAGGAAGAAGATGACTTTAAAAAGAAAATGGTTAACCCAAAGCTGAAATTAGACAGACAACAAAAAGGAAACATTTTTGTTTATAGAAGGAGTACACACACTAGAACCATACATGAGGGAATCAGTAACTGTGAACACACATTTGCATTATTGTGAGCAACATGGTAAATTTTACAAGGGGAAAAGGCAACGATTCCAGGAATTTATTTGGTCTATGGACAAGACGCTTACTTCCAGTTACCTACTGATGCACAGTATGCAAAGGACCCACAACTGGGAATACTCTTCGCCACTTAGGGCATTACATCAAACACACAAAAGGTGATGGGATAAATGCTTGTAAATAATCTGAACTGCCAAATGCTCTGGATAGCATTCCAAACCATTGCTTTTCACACATTGTGCCACTCTATACAGAGACCCACCTTATACTGATCCTGTTTTGCATGGTAACAGTACATCCCAGACTGTCAGATGAAGCCTACTCCAGAAGGGGACACATGCAGCTACAGGTCATTTGTGGCCCTATTAGTCCTCACCAGTTAGGTATATAATGAATGCTTAGGCAGAGAGAGCAGAGGTCCCATATCTGGGTACCCCTTGGTCAGTCATGGAATTACAGCAAACTCACAAAATTTGATGAGAGGTATGCTTGCACCTAGCCAAAATCACTGCTATCCAAGCTTGAACACCAAGTGCAGAATGTACAATAAGCAAGCACTTGCAAATATAGGACATCCCTCCAACCACAAAGAGTGTTCGCTTTTCCACATTTACCTTTTCTATAGAGGTCATCAACATTGTTTGTCAATTGAAGGTAAAACATGAATCTGATGTAGTTGCATTATGCCAGTATGTTGGCCATTGTACCTCTTCCCGAATATATGAATTTCCCTTTATAGTGAATCAATCTTCTGTCTTTCACCACCTGGCGCTACACTTGTCTTTGATAGTGCGCAGAGACACTTTCCCGATGACTTTAACTAAACGAAGCATATCCTTACAGTTCCACTTGGTCATATTTTTTTCTTCAAGCTGAACCACATTTTATTTCCATTAACAGAAGATATTCACACTTCCTTAAAAAGAAATTCTTATTTTTTCCTTCTATCTAGGGTTGGGCGGAAAATTCTGCTCCACCGGTGGAGTTTGCAGAGTTTTGCCCGCTCCGAGCTATGCGAGTATCACAGAGCTCTGGCAAAACTCCTCCAAAATCTGTGTGGCTGAGTTTTTTCTCATGAGTGGCTCGCCAACATTAAGTTGGCGAGCATGAGCGAAAATTTGCGTTCCCTAACTAACGGGCGCTAGAACTTCTCCTGGCAAGATTTTCTCAATGCAGGCAGTCACGGCAGGTCGCGACCGTTCACATTAAGAAAGTTGCCGCTCAAGTAGAAAATCTAATCGAGCTGCAGAAAGTAGCGGCACCATCTAGCACACCACATGGTGCAGTTTGTGCTGATTTTACAGCACAGAACAAGCTCGCGGCGCTAAAAATCATTGCACGCAGAAGCACCGAATTCCATCCGCTTGACGAGTTCCGTGGAATTTTGCTGAGTTTTTATGAAAATCCTAAGAATTCTGTGGAGTAAAACTCTTATAGCTCCACCCACTCCTACTTCTCTTACATTCTATGCCATGGATACTTTCCCACACTCCGCACAATGCACAATGAGATTTTTTGCATAAACAATGACTCAGTTTTGTATAGTAGAGCAACTCAAACAATATGCCTCTGCTATTGATATCACACTTTGGGGCCTTGCCTTGCCTTCAGACACAATGGATCCCACTCTGTGGGCTTTGTCAATCACGAATTTCTTCGTGATGGCCCATGAAAAAATATGCAATAGAAACAATTGATGGACGGTATGCTGGACAATTCAAACATTCACCCCCAGTCACAAGGATCTGGTTTTAATCCATCATTCTGTTGCTCACCACACCACTCCAGTTTGGACCCAGCCATATGCAAATCAGTCTTGACCCTGTTCCTTATGGGAACAGTCCAGCCCAAACTGCCAAGCCAGGTCCTCCCTGGACCGGAACCAAGCATCCTGGAACCGGTTTCCGGGCATCACCCTTCATCAGCTAGGCTAGCTTGAATCCAGTGATGTAGTGAGCACGGGACCCACGTCTGGGCATACCCTTCCCACTTAGGGCAACATACGCAAAAGAAACAATTGGTGGATGGAATGCTGGACAATGCGAACATTCACCCCCAGTCACAAGGATCTGGGTTTAATCCATCATACTTTTGCTCACCACACCACCCGAGTTTGGACCCAGCCATATGCAAATCAGTCTTGACCCTGTACTTATGGGAATAGTCCAGCCGGAACTGCCAAGCCAGGTCCTCCCTGGACCGGAAACAAGCATCCTGGGACCGGTTTCAGGGCATCACCCTTCATCAGCCAGGCTAGCTTGAAACCAGTGGTGTAGTGAGCACGGGACCCACGTCTGTGCATACCCTTCTCACTTAGGGCAACATATGCAAAAGAAACAATTGATGGATGGAATGCTGGACAATGCGAACATTCACCCCCATTGTCATTTGTCACCCCGAGTGGCTTGGGTATGCCCAGACGTGGGTCCCGTCCTCTCCATGCCACTGGAGTCAAGCTATTCTGGCTGATGAGGGGTGAAACCCCGAAACCGGTCTTAGGATGCTTGTTTGCAGTCCAGGGAGGACCTGGCCTGGCAGTTCAGGCTGGACTGTTCCCATTGGGTGCAGGGTCAAGACTGATTTGCATATGGCTGGGTTCAAAATGGAATGGCATGGGGAGCAAAAAAACGATAGATTTAGGCCCAGATCTCTGTACTGGGGTGAATGTATGACATTGTTCTGCATTCTGTCCATCAATTGTTCTTTTTCCAAGAAAAAATATGTCATAAATATAAACATAAGCAGAATGCTATAAAATCTATTATTAAATCAGATGCACCGATTTTCTATAATTCTTTATTAACTAAAATGATAGAGAAATACTTATATTATTTTATTTTAACACCCATGTTAAAACGCTCACTGCCCTAAGTATTTTCTTGATGAAATGTATCTTTTAAATAATTTGATAACAGCAAAGCAGAAACAAAAGCATTTGTGACTAATCATAAAATATAACAGTGTCATCAAAACGTGACTACACATGAAATTAAAACACAATATTATTAGAAAGTGTGAGGATGGCACCTTATCATTTTTGGAAAATTGAGAGATATTCATAAACTTATACTGAGAGATAAATCCAGTAGATTTGGTAAGTCATAGTTGTTCATTTGAATTTGAATTTGAATAGAACTCATAGAGTGCAATGACTACCCTGTAGGGTGTCCCGCCTAACTGAAAAGAAATCTAGTTTTTTTCTTGAAAACCATATAGTTAGGTTCTGCTGTTTTATAAAGAAGGAGCTCATTCCAGAGTTTTGTGGAATGGAAGTAAAAAGATCTCCCTCAACTCCGAGCTTTCCTAATTTTACGAAAAGATAGCAGTGAACCAAAAGTTGAATAGTCTTTGATAGGCAATATGGTAGAATATGTGCCCTTCCCAGAGTAGGCCTTGCGGCAAATCCAGGGGGCTGTATAGACAATTCTTTTGTCAACAGGGAGACAATATAGGTGACAAAGATGGGATGAGATGGAATTTTGTCGTGATAAACCTAACAGGAGTGTGACTGTATTTTTTTAAACAGATGCCTTCTATTCATAAGAGTAAAAGTGAGGCCTACAGTTGGGCTTGACCCTTTTCGCAGGGTCATCCCCAGACTCTTTCCCTTCCTCTGCCTATTTTTTTGATGAATTCGTTTTTGTTGGCCTTAGTACTCTGTGCACTTTACCACTGCTAATCAGTGCTAAATTGCTTGTGCTCTTTCCTCTAAACATGGTAACATTGGCATATACACAATTGGCATGTTGTATTTACTTATAAGTCCCTAGTAAAGTGGTACTACATGTGCACAGGGCCTGTAAATTAAATGCTACTAGTGAGTCTGCAACATTGACTGTGCCACCCACTTAAGTAGCCCTTTAAACATGTCTCAGGCCTGCCATTGCAGAGCCAGTGTGTGCAGTTTTAAACTGCCATTTGAACCTGTCAAAATAAACCTTTTGCCAGGCTTAAACTTTCATTTGTAATGCATATAAGTCATTCCTAGGATGGGCCTTGGACAGCCCAGAGGGCAGGTTGCAATGCATTTAAAAAGTAGGACATGTACTTTTAGGTTTCGCATGTACTGGTAGTGAAAAACCCTTAAATTTGTTTTTCACTACTGCAAGGGCTACCTCTCCCATAGTATAACATTGGAGTCACATTATTACATTTTATAAGTGTAGTTTCCAATTTGGATAGGGATAGCCCTTCAGGTTAGGTGTCTCTGGAATCACACTTTGAAATCTTAACTTATGGTGAAGTTGGATTCTAAATTGCAATTCTGAAAATGGCACTTTAGAAAGTTGGCATTTTCTTGCATTAGCCATTCGTGCCTGCAGTCTGTCTCTGGGTCACATGACTGGGTGTGGGTGACAGTTGGACTTTGTGGACTTCACCTAGATAGCCACTAACAATGAAGAGATTAGGGGTGCCTGGATGAACCATCATAGGCAGGATTGGAGGTAGGCTCTGAGAACAGCCCTACTTACACTTAAATAGGCTGCGTCCTGCCACAACACAAAGGGCTGCATACCACCTGTAGTTAGTCCAGAGCCAGGCCAGTAAGGCAGGGAATCTGTTCACTTCATAGTCAAGCTTCTCCCCACTTCAAAGGCACAAATGTGTATAAATACTGGACCTCAGATACCAACTTTTCAGTACACTTCTGGACCTGTGGATACTCTGCCGGGAAGAAGAACTGCTATGCGGCTACAAAGACTGACACTCTGCTGGACTGCTGCTCTAAAGAAACTGCTGCCCTGTTGTGCTGACCTGATGCCTGCTGCCCTCTTGTCTGCGGAGAAAGAACTGGACCTGCAACTTCACTTTGAACCCAGGACACTTGAGTGACTCCAAGGGCTGGTCTGCTGGCCTCATGATCTGAGCCTCAGGGACATAAAAGGTCCCAAACAGCTCCTGGACCTAGCTGCAGCAGGTTCCTGACCCCATAAGTGGTGCCTCTCAGGACCTGGACCCTTGGTGTGGCTAACAGGCTCCTAAATCAAACTTTTGGGCTCTTCACGACCGTGAATAGGGCTGTTCACCCTTAGACCCTGCTGCTTTCACCAAAATCCAGTGCAAGCAGCCAGCAGCCCATCTCTTATCACAGCAGCATCGACCGCCTCTGGGTGACCACCAACACGAAGCACCAGCCCGCCGGTCTGTGAGACCTGGCCTGCTCTTCGCTCCACATCGGCAGTCTCCCATGACTCCCTCCTGGCTCCTCGTGACCCTCTCCAATCTGAACGGTACTCTTGGCACAATACCTGAGGAGGGAAACCATCAGTGGGACTAATCAGGGACTGTATCGGAACTGCGCTTCATTGCTGTTGGCATGAACTTTGGACTTTGACCCGGTCCAGTGTGACCAGATATCCAGTGTTGGAGCGTTATGATTTTAGGAGCTATTTTTCTCTGGCAAGGAGTGTAGTTGCTGCTTGTCCAGTCCTCCCACCTCAGTCAACGGGTAAACAATTTTTTACACCTACATAAAGAGAGTTACAATTGTCCAGTCTGGACTTCATTGCTCCTTTGAAAATGGTTTGCAATCATTCAAAGATAGGTAAGGCAGGATCTTACTCAGCAGCCGTAAATAACAAGAAATAGGTCCAACTTAGTTTATTGATTGGGGAATGGAATGATAGCTTGCTGTCACAGATCACTGCAAGATTTTTTTCAGAATCCACAGGAGCGGGAAGGTGTCCTAGTTCAGCAAGCCACCATCTAGAAGACCAAAGGGAGACCGAGCCACCAAAAATCAATACCTCTGTTTTGTCTCTGTTTAGCGTTAGTGAATTAGCCAACATTCATAAGGCAATCTCTGACATGAATTGCTTACAGCTATAGGTCTCAGAGTAAATGTCTTCATTAAAAGAAATAATAATCGGAATGTCATCCGCATATGATACCTGTTGAAACCCAAAAAACTGATTAAGCTTGGCCAAAGGGGACACATAAACCTTAAATAATGTACTGCTCAAAAACTAGCCCCGTGGGATTCCACATCTGAGAGGTTGAGCAATAGCATGGGACATGAAAAGCTTCATATATCCAAGATGTTCATATTGCAAACCTCTTGGGCATATCCCACAGTCTGCCAGTGTAACCAAAAGATACTGGGATTGCATATACTTTCCCTATTTTTCTGAATAGTGCAGAATTCTCAGAGCACATGTTCTATACTTATATATAAAAATTAATCGGTGCTTGTATATTGATCTGCATACACTCTAATTCTACTGAGTGCTGGTAATATTCTCTTTAAGTGGTGGTGGATTTATATCTGAACAAAAATTGTATTTCCGATATTGTGCAATGTGATCATATAATTTCCCCACATTGTATGTTCTCTTTTGACAACATCTGTTGCCCACGGTGGAATAACTTAATATGAGAAACTTCAGAATTCAGTTGCTCCTATTTTTAGCACATATTTTTCCACATGAATGAGCGCAGATTTTTGCTGGGCAGGTTTATAAACTGCTGGGCTACACCCACCGGGTCTCCTTTCTTGTTTTCTTCATGATTTTTATACTATATCTATGTGTCTAGGATGTTGACAGGTTCTGTGCCTTTCCCGTCTTCTTTCCAGTTCATAAGAATCACCCCACTGGAGAACATTGAGTTTAGGATTTTCATCACTGATATATTTCTTTCAAATGTTTCTTGGTGTACCCTTGCATTCCACCACAAACATAGGACCACACTTTGCAGGCACTGTTAACCATGGGTCTGTACCTATTGACATACAATACTCTGGTGTGCACAATATTTGGGTTGTCATCAAGTGAAACGTATCAAATGGACAAGGATTGCAGTAATGTATGTGAGTTTGTCTGTGTGTTTGTGTGTGTTGACGTGTTACTGTAAAATGTCAAATGAGGGAGCAAGGAGGAGAGGAAGGTGAAGCAGGGAGCAGGATAGTAAAGGACAGTGCATGAGAAAAACTGAAAAAATGGAGGTTAGGTAGAAGGAGGGGCAGCGGGAGGGTAAGTGGTGGAGGAGCAGAGACAAGCTCAGGGCACAAGCCGAGGGTACACGCGGGTAGACAGCGTCTACCCACTCTTTTCACAGGGTAAATGTCGTCTTCCCTGCTAAGAGGTTGGGCTGCATAGAAAAATGCTAAACTTGTCCTAGTGTAGTTTTTAGACACAGGGACAAATTCAGCAGTGCCTCCACTCTATCTGCTTTCACGTCCGAAAAGCAACATGCAGGCAGAGAGGGGACTTATCAGATTCCAGCTGGGCCCATAACAAAGGTCGAAGTTAAGGGTCATCGGGCCTCCTTTTGTTGGAGTATCCTGGCTGGGTGCTATCCAGGAGCCTCACACCTAAATGTAATGGAGGGGACACAAAGGTACACCGCTTATCATTTTCACAAGTTCTTAAGAGAGGCATGCTTTTGACTTTGTTCAGTCCCTGTATATAAAGAGATATGTATGCACTCTAAGAATGTCAGATGTGTTGGTCTGTCCCAGTATTTACTCAAATAACAATTTAAATACGACTAATTTGTTTTATTTCTTTTATAGCGCTATAGCACTACTCATCCCAATGCAATGCGTTTTACATCACACGTACACAATATACATTGACAATGAATCATATGTGCGTAAATCAATGTGTAGGATGTGTTGTATAAGGAAGTGATTATTACAAAGTGTAGGAGACACATGTCTTGGATAGCTCACTGTGCTATATTAGAGGATTTCAATTTATGAACTGCAAGTAACAAAAGGATCTCTGTGTTTAAAAGCAGTAATCCATTTACATAAAATAAAAATCTGCCATCAGTGTGTTACATAATGTGCTTTGCAGGAGATATAATAATCCTCTATGCTACTTTGATTCAAAACTATGACTAGACAAAAGACAGATCCCTCCAGCAAATACATTATCCTCCAGTCTTAGTTTACCATTATTATTATTCCCTGAGATTTAGTTGGTACACAAAGATCTCTGCAGCAGGTGCCATAACCCCATAGGATATTTAAAAATGCAAACTTTGCAACCAATTAAGCAGAACATATTTACTGCCACGTTTCTCCTTGCTGCCAATTTCTTTGTGGTGTGGTTTTAAAAAATAAATGACAAGTTGAGACCCAGATTTTGAATCGGGGTTTCATCACCTTTTATGGCACAATCCAGACGCAAAATCTCATTTGTTAAGTATTGTAATGCACTCAAATGGATTCATGATAGACCTGCTAAACATATGTGTGAGGTCTTGAGATCTAATGTCACTTCTTGTGGTGTCACTTCTTGTGAGGTCATGTGTTGTGATGCCACTTCCTGTAATGCCACGTGTGATGTCATGTGCCATGATGTCAACCACTTTGATGTCACGCACCATGATGTCCCTTGCATACTGCCTAACTTGGTTTGTCCCCCCACTTCTTTTTTTAGGACTTGTGCCCTGCACAAGCTTAAGACAAAGTGGAGAGAGCAGGTAATTGGGGCCAGGAGAGGGGACAAACAGGAGATGGTGAAGGTGGTTAGAAAAATAGAGACAGAGAGGGAGGGTAACAGGGAGCAGGACCCAGGGCTGGAGAATATAATAGGGTCATTGGGTCAGAGACAGTCTAAAGTGATTTATCTTAACAGACTGTTGAAGGTATGAGGTGTAAGTTTAGTCCACATGTCCAGGGAACAAGAATTCTAGATGAGGGGAGGCAATGGTGAGAAAGTGGGCAACAGGGAGTGGAGATCAGGGTTGTGGCGAGGGAGAAGATGGGGATACGTAAGAGAGAGCCAAAGGAAATGGTTGGTAGAACAGCTGCTGTGATGGGGAGACCAGAAGAGTGGGAAGATGGGAGAAGGTGAGGGCATAGAGGGAGTATGGGGGAGAGGGTGGAATGGGAAGAACAAGCAGAGAACGGCAAGAGCCAAGAGAGGGATGGCAGAGGACAGGAGGGAGAAAGAAGAAAGGGAGAGAGAAGGTGAGGTTGGTGAAAGAGAGAGAGAGAGAGAGAGAGCGAGAGAGAGAGGAAACTGGAGAGGGAATGAGGGGGAGAAGGAGGGAGAGAGAGGTGGGAAAGAGGTAAAGAGTTAGGGGGAGCAAGGAGAGGGCACAGGGGCTGGAGGGGGGAAAGGAGACACAGGCAGGGAAAAGATCTAGGAAGGGAGATTGAAGGTGGGACAGTTGTGATAGCTACATATACACACATGCCTAAACATTAGTTGAAGTTCCACTTGCATGTAGGTGTTTCCACGTCACAAAATCATTCATAATACAGAATGCTTAACCCTGCACACTTAACCCTTAGCACTACAACATTAAAGGACTATGAGGACACAAGTATTCTAGCCCTGTTTGGACATGACCACACTATTTTCCTATTTGTTTTGTTCTCTATATCATTCCATATTGTCTTTCCAGCGTGTTTTAATTCTTGTGTAATTCTTGTGTTTCTACAATTCCTTTCTTTACCACTTAAAACACGGATGGCTTCAAGACTGTCATTATGTTTCAGCTGCTTTCATCACCAAGACTTGGATCTCCCCTTTTTCATTATATTTTTATGAGCTTTTTGTTGAAGGGTTGGTCCATTCATCCTTTTGATTGTTATGGTAGAAGGTTTTATGGGATACCAGATATCAGAGCAGATTGCACTGTTCAATTCCTTATCCCTGAGTACATTCTTTGTTTGAATTAGTTTAGGTGATATCACTGGTGATGATATGGAGTTCTCAAAGCAGTCACTCTCTACCCAGGTGTAAGACAACTGAATAAATGAGTATTTTACTGCTCTGATGTTATAACAGTGGAAAATCTTGCTCTGAAGCCTGTGCTCCTTTTGATGCTGATTCACCACTTCTCTGGTGTCTCCAGAGACGCAAGGATGTGTTGGAATGGCAGTTAACAGTTAGCCATCTTTCCGCCTCTATTAGATCTCCTCAGATCAGAAAGAAGCTTGACATTGTCAGTGACAGCCTCCCTTGTTTGCCAAGGGTCTGAGCAGCCTTGCACTGACAGGGATTCCAAACTACACTCCCAAAGAGCCTATTGGTACAGCAATGGCTCTCTGGAATATGGCTTCAGTTTCGGAGGGGATCCATAAAGGGTGTAAGGGAAGAGTGCAGGACACTGGGTACTAATTTTTGGGTATTTGGAGAGGATGGGAGTTACAGGGTAGCAAAGTTCCAACTATGGGCCCGATTACGATGCCGTTAGGAAAGCATTCCCACCAAATTGGTTTGGGAATTCCGACCAACTCGGATCGGGAGAGTCCGACCGACCGATTACGATGCATCCGGATGCTTCCAGATACGAGTGGGTCGGACTCCCATTGACTTCAATGGGAGCCTATGTTCCGACCGAATGCATAGGCTCCCATTGAAGAAAGGGGTGGCTGGGGAAAATCGGGCACCCTGTGGTGGGCACACCCTGGTGCCTGCCACACTGAGCATGGCTGGTAAGGGGGGACCCATGGGTACCTCCACGGGCCTGATTGGGAAGGCTCCGGGTGCAGGGGTGCCTGCTACAGGCCCCCAAAGTCTGATTCCGACTGCCGATTCATGTCAGAAGGCACGATTCGGGGAGGCTGTTTGAATCCAGCATCGTAATCGATCGTTCGGAAACGCGGCCCGTAGAGACATACGAGTCTGCTCCATACGGCTCGGTCATTCCGAATGCCTTCGGGTTTGGATTAAAATACTCCTTACACCTAACTCGCATCGTAATTGGTCGGTCGGAAACATTTCCGATTCGGTCGGAAAGACTCGTTCCCGATCTGATTCAGACAGAGCAAATGCCGTTAGGAGGCCTTCCTAACCGCATCGTAATCGGCCCCTATATGTTTATCTTTTAAAATAGTGGAGTGGGGAGGTGAGTGTGGTATTGGTGGCGGAGGGGGGGCTGAATACCAGGTATTTTTGTGTAATTATATCAGGGGAGAGTACATCTAAGGGTGAGGGGGGAGAGTGCAGGAGTTTTCTAAAAAATAAAATATGGAGGGAGGATAGGAAGATGCCAAGGGGGGTGTTTTTGTTGGCAGTTAGAACACCAACTATACTACTTTGATAAAACATCTATGGGGAGTGGAGAGGCAGATGTCATGGCCAAGCTATGCATGTCTCACACATGACTCTTCCTGCTCACCACATTTGATCAGTGAGATCAGCTAAGCATAGGAAGAAAATTGGGAGGCCAAACAGAAAATGTACCTGGTAGTAGCCAATAACGTGGAATTCCCCACCTTGGGTTCTAAATGACATTATGCACAACTCAAGCTTTCCTTTTGTTTACCTGTTATCCTTGCAACTCCACAGTGGAAATCAACTGCATTATGGACCTCTGCTTTTCTAAAATGTTTTTCCACCTTGGATTCTGAACTAACTTTCTTCATGATTTTAGAATCTTTCTATTAAGAATGTGTTTGCATTACTCCTATAATATTGCTGTGGCTTTTAATATCCCTCCCTCTTAACATTACATTAAATGATTTTGACACACTATTAGCATACAATGAATGTTAATATTTTTGTGCCACCTAACACAATTCCAGGAAATATGCTAGATTTTCCTATTACATTTTCTAATATTTTGCCCTGTTAGAACCCATGTTCCCTGGATTGGTCTTACTATAGATTTGTCAGAACCCCTTTCAGAGGGCTACAGGGCACGTAGTGGCAGCTTGGCCCAACTGTGGAGGATGAGGCCTTTTACTGGGGTAAGTAAATAATCAAATAGGGAGTGAAGAGGTAATGCTCCGAGAGCAAAAGAGGTGGATACGTCCTCCTCTAGTCAATAAATGAGAAACAAAAGGATCCACCCTTGAGTAGACATATAACCGTGTTCTCCCAGACTTAGTGTGTCTCCTACAGTGGTGGAAAGCACAGAGCTTTGTTTAAATACCCCTCACACACCAAAAGGGCACTTGGTGTCATGCTTCATCATAGGGGTCTTCCCGCCCCGCTGCGGGACGGGGCGTGCTGCGACCTACGACTACTTGGGAGCACTAATTTTAGAACAAAACTATGTGTAGTGTAGGAATGTGAGTGGAAGGGTCAGGAGTGAGTGAAGGAGTGAATATAAGTTAAAATTCCGTTGAGCTGGTATTATTAAAAGTGGGGAATGAATAGGAGATACAATGATATAATGAGCTGTCTCTCCTAAGTCAACATGTTTCGAAGCCCTCCCCTGGCTTCTTCGTCAGGACCGAAGGATCCCTTCTACACTCAAATTTGTAATGCAAGGAAAAGTACAAGAAGTGTATATACATGTAGATAGTACTACGTGGTGTACATGTAAAAATAAACATGCACTGTATACAATACCTCAATAGGTATGCTACTTAATGTATATCTGGAAGAAAGAACATAACATTAAAAACATAACATATGCATCATCCATCACAATTGGAAGTGACCTGTAAAAAAAAAGTGATAAATACTGTGATATATTTCCACTATCACTATCAGTGACAATAAGCCAGTGTTGTGGATTGCTGGTGGAAAAAAGGACAATACAAAGGACATACATACACTTAACATGAATCACACACTCTATGTCTAAGGACCGCTGAATGCGTGTCCAAGGCGATAATTGCAGGCTTTAGTAGTTTGGTATAACTATAGAATAATTGGTGCCAAGGGAAAAATAGGTAGAGCACGTACTTCTTCTACAAAGGGATAATACCCCATGAGCCTCACAACGGGGTAGGAAGGAGTGTCTATAGTCAAACACTGCATACAAATGAGAAAAGGAGAAAAATTGCTGTTAAAGGTGTCCAGCCAACCGTGACAGTGTCACAAGGCGCCCTCTCGATTATGCAAAAACAACAATTGATGGACAGAATGCAGAACAATGTCATACATTCACCCCAGTACAGAGATCTGGGCCTAAATCCATCGTTTTTTTGCTCACCATGCCGTTCCAGTTTGAACCCAGCCATATGCAAATCAGTCTTGACCCTGTGCCCAATGGGAACAGTCCAGCCTGAACTGCCAGGCCAGGTCCTCCCTGGACTGGAAACAAGCATCCTAGGACCGGTTTCGGGGTTTCACCCCTCTACAGCCAGGATAGCTTGATTCCAGTAGCATGGAGAGCACGGGACCCACGTCTGGGCATACCCATCCCACTCGGGGTGACAAATGCAAAAACAACAATTGATGGACAGAATGCAGAACAATGTCATACATTCACCCCAGTACAGAGATCTGGGCCTAAATCCATCGTTTTTTGCTCACCATGCCGTTCCAGTTTGAACCCAGCCATATGCAAATAAGTCTTGACCCTGTGCCCAATGGGAACAGTCCAGCCCGAACTGCCAGGCCAGGTCCTCCCTGGACTGGAAACAAGCATCCTAGGACCGGTTTCGGGTTTCACTCCTCTTCAGCCAGGATAGCTTGATTCCAGTAACATGGAGAGCACGGGACCCACGTCTGGGCACACCCGTCCCACTCTGGGTGACAAATGCAAAAACAACAATTGATGGACAGAATGCAGAACAATGTCATAAATTCACCCCAGTACAGAGATCTGGGCCTAAATCCATCGTTTTTTGCTCACCATGCCGTTCCAGTTTGAACCCAGCCATATGCAAATCAGTCTTGACCCTGTGCCCAATGGGAACAGTCCAGCCCGAACTGCCAGGCCAGGTCCTCCCTGGACTGGAAACAAGCATCCTAGGACCGGTTTCGGGGTTTCACCCCTCTTCAGCCAGGATAGCTTGATTCCAGTAGCATGGAGAGCACGGGACCCACGTCTGGGCATACCCGTCCCACTCGGGGTGACAAATGCAAAAACAACAATTGATGAACAGAATGCAGAACAATGTCATACATTCACCCCAGTACAGAGATCTGGGCCTAAATCCATCGTTTTTTTGCTCACCATGCCGTTCCAGTTTGAACCCAGCCATATGCAAATCAGTCTTGACCCTGTGCCCAATGGGAACAGTCCAGCCTGAACTGCCAGGCCAGGTCCTCCCTGGACTGGAAACAAGCATCCTAGGACCGGTTTCGGGGTTTCACCCTCTACAGCCAGGATAGCTTGATTCCAGTAGCATGGAGAGCACGGGACCCACGTCTGGGCATACCCGTCCCACTCAGGGTGACAAATGCAAAAACAACAATTGATGGACAGAATGCAGAACAATGTCATACATTCACCCCAGTACAGAGATCTGGGCCTAAATCCATCGTTTTTTTGCTCACCATGCCGTTCCAGTTTGAACCCAGCCATATGCAAATCAGTCTTGACCCTGTGCCCAATGGGAACAGTCCAGCCCGAACTGCCAGGCCAGGTCCTCCCTGGACTGGAAACAAGCATCCTAGGACCGGTTTCGGGGTTTCACTCCTCTTCAGCCAGGATAGCTTGATTCCAGTAACATGGAGAGCACGGGACCCACGTCTGGGCACACCCGTCCCACTCTGGGTGACAAATGCAAAAACAACAATTGATGGACAGAATGCAGAACAATGTCATAAATTCACCCCAGTACAGAGATCTGGGCCTAAATCCATCGTTTTTTTGCTCACCATGCCGTTCCAGTTTGAACCCAGCCATATGCAAATCAGTCTTGACCCTGTGCCCAATGGGAACAGTCCAGCCCGAACTGCCAGGCCAGGTCCTCCCTGGACTGGAAACAAGCATCCTAGGACCGGTTTCGGGGTTTCACCCTCTTCAGCCAGGATAGCTTGATTCCAGTAGCATGGAGAGCACGGGACCCACGTCTGGGCATACCCGTCCCACTCGGGGTGACAAATGCAAAAACAACAATTGATGAACAGAATGCAGAACAATGTCATACATTCACCCCAGTACAGAGATCTGGGCCTAAATCCATCGTTTTTTTGCTCACCATGCCGTTCCAGTTTGAACCCAGCCATATGCAAATCAGTCTTGACCCTGTCCCCAATGGGAACAGTCCAGCCCGAACTGCCAGGCCAGGTCCTCCCTGGACTGGAAACAAGCATCCTAGGACCGGTTTCGGGGTTTCACCCTTCTTCAGCCAGGATAGCTTGATTCAAGTAGCATGGAGAGCACGGGACCCACGTCTGGGCATACCCGTCCCACTCGGGGTGACAAATGCAAAAACAACAATTGATGGACAGAATGCAGAACAATGTCATACATTCACCCCAGTACAGAGATCTGGACCTAAATCCATCGTTTTTTTGCTCACCATGCCATTCCAGTTTGAACCCAGCCATATGCAAATCAGTCTTGACCCTGTGCCCAATGGGAACAGTCCAGCCCGAACTGCCAGGCCAGGTCCTCCCTGGACTGGAAACAAGCATCCTAGGACCGGTTTCGGGTTTTCTCCCCTCTTCAGCCAGGATAGATTGATTCCAGTAGCATGGAGAGCACGGGACCCACGTCTGGGCATACCCGTCCCACTCGGGGTGACAAATGCAAAAACAACAATTGATGGACAGAATGCAGAACAATGTCATACATTCACCCCAGTACAGAGATCTGGGCCTAAATCCATCGTTTTTTTGCTCATCATGCCGTTCCAGTTTGAACCCAGCCATATGCAAGTCAGTCTTGACCCTGTGCCCAATGGGAACAGTCCAGCCCGAACTGCCAGGCCAGGTCCTCCCTGGACTGGAAACAAGCATCCTAGGACCGGTTTCGGGGTTTCACCCCTCTTCAGCCAGGATAGCTTGATTCCAGTAGCATGGAGAGCACGGGACCCACGTCTGGGCATACCCGTCCCACTCGGGGTGACAAATGCAAAAACAACAATTGATGGACAGAATGCAGAACAATGTCATACATTCACCCCAGTACAGAGATCTGGGCCTAAATCCATCGTTTTTTTGCTCACCATGCCGTTCCGGTTTGAACCCAGCCATATGAAAATCAGTCTTGACCATGTGCCCAATGGGAACAGTCCAGCCCGAACTGTCAGGCCAGGTCCTCCCTGGACTGGAAACAAGAATCCTAGGGCCGGTTTCGGGGTTTCACCCCTCTTCAGCCAGGATAGCTTGATTCCAGTAGCATGGAGAGTAAGGGACCCACTTCTGGGCATACCTGTCCCACTCGGGGTGACAAATGCAAAAACAACAATTGATGGACAGAATGCAGAACAATGTGATACATTCACCCCAGTACAGAGATCTGGGCCTAAATCCATCGTTTTTTTGCTCACCATGCCATTCCAGTTTGAACCCAGCCATATGCAAATCAGTCTTGACCCTGTGCCCAATGGGAACAGTCCAGCCCGAACTGCAAGGCCAGGTCCTCCCTGGACTGGAAACAAGCATCCTAGGACCGGTTTCGGGTTTTCACCCCTCTTCAGCCAGGATAGCTTGATTCCAGTAGCATGGAGAGCACGGGACCCACGTCTGGGCATACCCGTCCCACTCGGGGTGACAAATGCAAAAACAACAATTGATGGACAGAATGCAGAACAATGTCATACATTCACCCCAGTACAGAGATCTGGGCCTAAATCCATCGTTTTTTGCTCACCATGCCGTTCCAGTTTGAACCCAGCCATATGCAAATCAGTCTTGACCCTGTGCCCAATGGGAACAGTCCAGCCTGAACTGCCAGGCCAGGTCCTCCCTGGACTGGAAACAAGCATCCTAGGACCGGTTTCGGGGTTTCACCCCTCTTCAGCCAGGATAGCTTGATTCCAGTAGCATGGAGAGCATGGGACCCACGTCTGGGCATACCCGTCCCACTCGGGGTGACAAATGCAAAAACAAAAATTGATGGACAGAATGCAGAACAATGTCATACATTCACCCCAGTACAGAGATCTGGGCCTAAATCCATCGTTTTTTTGCTCACCATGCCGTTCCAGTTTGAACCCAGCCATATGCAAATCAGTCTTGACCCTGTGCCCAATGGGAACAGTCCAGCCCGTGCTGCCAGGCCAGGTCCTCCCTGGACTGGAAACAAGCATCCTAGGACCGGTTTCGGGGTTTCATCCCTCTTCAGCCAGGATAGCTTGATTCCAGTAGCATGGAGAGCACGGGACCCACGTCTGGGCATACCCGTCCCACTCGGGGTGACAAATGCAAAAACAACAATTGATGGACAGAATGCAGAACAATGTCATACATTCACCCCATGTGAGAAGTTGGCCTGGTATATGCTGTCCACTAGTTATAGTGGGCACCTTGCACCAGTCCAAACAACCCCTTATTGATGATAGGTTTAAGACAACCTTATTTGAAAGCTATCCTAGTGGTAGCTATGGAGAGCAGCCTTCAGGCTAAGTCTTGAAGGAGTGTAAAGCAGTTTGTTTTACCAGTCTATAATCTCTTGAATGGCTAAATGAAAGGAGACCACACCAGGTATATATATAAAATATATGTATTTATTTCTAAACACACCTTACTAGTCTCTTTATGAGGCTAGAGGTCAAAGCACATATGTTACACTTCAAATATCACAGTAAAGTAGCACAATATACGATAGGCCCTAGGGGCGAACCAAACCATATATTAAGAAAGTGGTATAAGAACCATGACTTGACTAGACACAAGGCCAGAGCCTGTAGAATCGCTGGGACCCCAAGGAACCACCTAAGGTAGTGACACAGGGGACCCACGGGGGATGTGTGCAATGTGTGAACACAGCCGCGAGCTCCGTTAGCTTCTATGGGGAAAGTCGCGGTTAGAGTTTTAAAGTTTAGGGACACTTACGAGTGGACTAGGAACAACCCCTTTTGGACTTAGATGGTTCTAGGGCCAACACCCACGGGAGTACTGGAGTACTCGTCTTACCTCACCCAGGGAAGCCGGGTGCATAGGTTTCAAATGGTGTCGGGTTGCGTCGTCGTTTTCAATGGCAGCTTGCTGAAAAGTGCTGCTGCCGGGAAGAGGAGAAGTGTCCAAAGAGATCCAAGCCTGGATCGAAGATGTGAAGAACCTGAAAGCAGAGGGGACAGAGTCTGGGTCACTTGCCAGTGACCAGGGGCACAATAGTCAAATGCCCACCGATGTCGGGTGCTTCAGGTGCGAGGAGGGGAAGCTTGACTCTTCAGCCACGAGGACCAGGAGGTGTCAAGGACAACCAGGAGCTGGATTCGAGGTGTCCCTTGAAGGATGTCGAGTGCTGCAGTGTTGGTGCCCAGATTGGACACAACAAGCCTTGGCAACAGCAACCCATGCAGGAAGAGGAAAGAGGCTTCGGTGTAGACCAGCAAGGTTCTGGGGACTCCCCAAGCAATGGAGAGTCAGGGCACGTCTGGAGCAACCAGGAAAGTCCAATTAAAGTACAGTTGTCCTTCTCAGGGACCCACAAGTCGACGGACAAGGGATCGCAAAGGGACCTCAAGAGGAATCACAAAATGGCGGCCCACGGATCACTCGGAGTGGGTAGGCCAGCAATCTTCAGTGGATTCACTGCTCGGTGTCAGGGCTACAAGTAACCCAAAGCACAGCCTCAAAGATTGACAAGAAGCATATGCACTTGCAAATGTGCACAGTGTCCAGGGGTTCCAGTTCCACAGTACCCACGAGGGCTACGGGTCTCAGCTTTGCTAGGGACTCGGATCAGCCTCTGGGAAATCTGGACACCCACCTCCTGCATTGCAAAGTCATCGGCGTCCGGCGGGAGCTTCGGAAATGGAGACCAGTCAGATGCGTCTTTGATGCCTGCCAAGCAGGGGAGTAACTCCTTTACTCCAAGGGAGATTCTTCAGTCATCTAGTCGTATAGATCGTCGAAGTTCCGGGATTTCTGTATCAGAGTTTCGTCCAGGTGTAATCTAAAGTCCTGTAGCCAGGGGTTCCTTTCTTATACCCAAGGAAGGGGTTGGACATACTCTGGGTACCCACCTATGGGAGGGTTTGGAAAGATGGGTGGCTACACCCATTTCCTTTGTCCAGTTTCATGCCAGAGCAGGGGCTGGTAGCCCCTGCAACCGGTTTGAACGGGACTATGCAGAGGGACACCAAATGTGCCCCCAGTGCAGGACTTCAAAGCACTCTGAGAGTGCACCCACCCAGCCCCAATACACTAAAGCCTGTCTGGGAGGTGGTAACACCTCCCTGTGACAGGAAACCTATTGTCCAGGCCTCCCCTGCCGGAGTTTCGGTCAGCAGCAGGAGGCCAGACTTGTGTCTGTGGCTGGCAGCATCCATTTTGTGATGCCAGGGCTCTGTTAGCTGGTACCGGGTATACCGGTGCTGTCATGTCTCTCCCTCTAGAAGGGTGGGATCATACTCCCACACCAGTTACTGGTGTGGGGGTATGATTCCAAGGTGTTTGCACCAAACACGACATGTTTCCGGGCAGCTATCCCAAAGTTAGCATTTACCGCGAGGTTATAATGCACTTAAGAGTATATGGTCAGGCTGCCTCACAGACAACCCCAGAGAATAGATTCCGAAGGCTGCAGAGGGGCTCTGCTCATGCATGGGCACCCTCTCACACAAAACCAAGCACCCTGCCTTCAGGATTGATAAGGCCTGCCATAGGGGTGACTGATAGGTTTATATGTGCAGTGATAGGGTGAGATATAGTGAACCTATATCTCAGTAAGGGGTGCAGGCACCACCTCACTCAGGCTGCTGTAGCAGTCCTGTGGTGTCATTTTGGAAGGCTGCCCAGGGGTGGCATAATACATGCTTCAGCCCCTGGTAGGCCTCTGGGGTACCTATGCCGTGGGTACATAGTATACCATATACTAGGGACTTATAAGGGCACCCCAGAATCCAATCTGTGGTGAACCTAAGGTACAGGGAATCAATTTGGAGAGGAAGCAGCTAGGCTGGGGTCCTGGATAGCAGGGCCCCAGCCAGACTAAAGTCGAAAAACAGTGAAACATCAGCAAAAAGTGGGGGTAACCATAAGAAGCAGATCCTACTCTCCTACACAACCCCCCCCCAAACGCAGGGACATTAAACTAACCTTGACCAGTTGAGTCTTCATGTTCTAAGTGGAAATACCTGGAGAGTCCATCTGCATTGGCATGGTTACTCCCAGTTCTATGTTCCACTGTATAGTCCATCCCCTGTAGGGAAATGGACCACCTCAAAAGCTTGGGGTTTTCACCCTTCATCTGTTTTAGCCATAAGAGGGGCTTATGGTCTGTCAGAACAATGAAGTGAGTGCCAAACAAGTATGGCCTCAACTTCTACAGAGCCCAAACCACAGCAAAGGCCTCCCTCTCAATGGCTGACCAACGTTTCTCTCTGGGGGTCAGCCTTCTGCTAATAAAAGCTACTGGCTGATCCTGACCTTCATCATTCAACTGTGACAGTACAGCCCCTACCCCCAACTCAGATGCATCTGTTTGCACAATGAACTTTTTGGAGTAATCAGGACTCTGCAGAATGGGAGCAGTGCACATGGCCTGCTTTAGGTCATCAAATGCCTTTTGACAGCTAACTGTCCACTGAACCTTTTTGGGCATTTTCTTAGAGGTAAGGTCATTCATTGGGGTCACTATGGATCCATAACCTTTTACAAATCTTCTGTAGTACCCAGTCAGGCCCAAGAAGGCTCTCACCTGAGTCTGGGTAGTGGGAGCAACCCAGTCCATTATGGTCTGGATTTTGCTCTGCAATGGTTGAACCTGGCCTCCACCTACAAGGTGGCCCAGGTACACAACCTGACTCTGCCCTATCTGGCACTTAGTAGCCTTGATAGTTAGGCCTGCTTTTGCAGGACCTCCAAAACATTCCTTAGGTGGACCAGGTGATCCTCCCAGGTGGAGCTAAAGACAGCAATATCATCTAGATATGCTGCACTATAGTCTTCCAGGCCTGTAAGGACTGTATTCACCAACCTTTGGAAAGTGGCAGGTGCATTCTTCAAACCAAAGGGCATCACCACAAATTGATAATGCCCACTAGGGGTAGAAAATGCTGTCTTTGGCTTTGCATCATCAGCTAGTCTGATCTGCCAGTAGCCTGCTGTCAAGTCAAATGTGCTCAGAAACTTGGCTGAGGCCAAAGTATCTATAAGCTCATCTGCCCTTGGGATGGGATGGGCATCAGTCCTAGTGACTGCATTGAGACCCCTGTAGTCCACACAAAACCTCATTTCTCTCTTGCCATCTTTGGTGTGAGGTTTAGGCACAAGGACTACTGGACTAGCCCAAGGGCTATCTGAGGGTTCAATCACTCCCAAATCCAACATCTTTTGGACTTCTGTCCGGATACAGTCCCTGACATGATCAGGTTGCCTGTAAATCTTATTTTTAACAGGCAAACTGTCCCCAGTGTCCAATTCATGAGTGCACCAGGTGGTCTGACTTGGAGTCAGAGAGAACATATGTCTGAACTGGCTGAGAACTTTTCTGCAGTCAGTTTGCTGCTGGACAGTAAGGCTGCCTGCCAAGGCTACACCATCTACTGATCCATCATCAGGGTTCTGAGAGAGCAGGTCGGGGAGTGGGTCACTCTCTTCCTCCTGTCCCTCATCAGTAGCCATGAGCAGGCCCATGTCTGCCCTGTCAACATATGGTTCAGTCTGTTGACATGGAGTACCCTATGGGGACTCCTGGGAGTTCCAAGGTCTACCAAGTAGGTAACCTCTCCCTTCTGTTCAACAATTGTATGGGGGCCACTCCACTTATCTTGGAGGGCTGCTGGGGCCACAGGCTCCAACACCCACACTTTCTGCCCTGGCTGGTAAACAGTCAGCACAGCCTTTTGGTCATGCCAGGCCTTTTGCAATTCCTGGCTAGCCTCAAGGTTTTTAGTTGCCTTTTTCATATACTCTGCCATCCTGGAGCGGAGACCAAGTACATAGTCCACTATGTCCTGTTTAGGGGTTTGAGAGGCAACTCCCATCCCTCCTTCACCAGACACAAAGGACCCCTAACAGGATGGCCAAACAAAAGTTCAAAAGGGCTGTAACCAACCCCCTTTTGAGGCACCTCCCTGTAGGCAAATAAAAGGCAGGGCAAAAGGATGTCCCATCTGCGCCTAAGCTTTTCCAGGAGACCTTTGATCATGCCCTTTAAGGTTTTGTTGAACCTTTCAACTAAACCTTTGCATTGTGGGTGATAGGGTGTGGTGAACTTATAATTCACTCCACACTCCTTCCACATTGCAATCAAGTAACTAGACATGAAGTATGCACCCCTGTCTGATACTACCTCCTTAGGAAAACCCACTCTTGAGAATACTCCCAAGAGGGCCCTTGCCACCACAGGTGCTGTGGTGGTCCTAAGTGGAATTGCTTCTGGGTACCTAGTGGCATGGTCCACCACCACCAGGATAAATCTGTGCCCAGAGGCTGTCTGAGGATCCATGGGACCAACTATATCAATCCCCACCCTCTCAAAGGGAACCCCCACCACAGGTAGTAGTATCAGGGGGGCCTTTGTGGTTCCACCTGCCTTCCCACTGGCTTGGCAGGTGACACAGGAGCGACAAAACTCCTTGGTGCCTTCAGACATGTGGGGCCAATGAAAGTGAGGAACAATTCTGTCCCAAGTCTTGTTTTGGCCCAGGTGACCTGCTAGAGGAATATCATGGGCTAGTGTGAATAGGAAGCCCCTAAATTTCAGAGGTATTACCAACCTCCTGGAAGCACCAGGCTTGGGGTCTCTACTCTCTGAATATAGGAGTCCATCTTCCCAATAGATCTTATGGGTGCCACTAGAAGAAGAAGAACTTTATTTGATTAAAATATAATCATAAAAGCTGGACATATACAAAGTAGATGATTAAAATGACCAAAGTGGTTTGAAGATGCGAAATTTTAAAACTAGGCAACAGCAAAGTATTTTTAAAAGGATTAATAATGTAAACAAACAAAGAAAAGAGTGAGCGTTGCTGTCAAAGTCTGAGGAAAAAGGGACCGGGAGTTACAAGAGGACGGGGAGAGTGTGACCAATTCATTGAAACGACTGTCAAATGTCAATGTCCATAAAGGATCATCGGGTTCACATACCCTAGTGTTACAGGCACGGGGAACACAGAAGAAACCAAAGTTGGGCTTTGTAAATCTACAGTTTTGTTTTAGTCACCTGTGGCCCTTTTTACAGTTGCTACCGGGCCTACAATTTGCCGATTAAATTTGCGATATACGTAATGAATAAAAATAGTGAAGCTTATATTTAGAGCTGTGTTCTTCGGGTTCAAAGCCGCGATGATTGCCTGTCTGCAGGACCGAACTCCCAATTTGTTCCATTCTGGCCTCAATTTTGATCTGCGCTGAATCAGCAGTGCAGGGCAGAGGCATACAACATGCTCCATAGATTCCACTGAGTCTCCACAACTCCTGCACTGTTGGTTGTCTGACGTGCGACGCCAGATGGATAAATGTTTCAGCAGATGCCATTCCCCCAGTCTTAGTGCCATGAAACGCAATTTTAGATACAACGAATATGTGCAGGGCAGATATGATGACGGTGTAGCCAACTGGTAGGAATTAATTACTGCCCATGCATGCTTACGTTTGGCGAGAACAGCTTTGTTTGTGGTATGGGACAGCATGTGAGTGCGCTTCTTGATGCTGATTTTAAAGGCCGTTTGACTGGGGTTTAGGTTCCAAAGGTCACTTGCTGAAAATTGCTGTACACAGTCATGGAAGAGCTTGCTCTAGGTCTCACTTGGATTATTAGAACTAATGTCCGACCACAACATTGACTCAAGGGACCCACCTTCTGCCTGCCTTAGCTTGTGGCACAGGTTTAAATAGGCACCTAAGCTGGAAATTTCGTAGTTTAAAAGGCCCAATCTTAATCGAATCTGTGCGGCGGAGGCAGATTTTGGCATGCGAAAAACACTTTTATAAATCTTGGTCACATGTTAATTTAGTGTTGTGCTAATTTTTCCCCTAAAGATGTTGGTGCCGTATGACAGCGTAGGGCCGACTTTGGCTCTCATAACTTCCATCATTGGGGTTAGACTCGGACCCATCAGTTTTTTCGAGAGTTTTGAAAAATTCAGTCGGAGGGCTGTGGCTTTCATTGAAATGTCGCTACGATGTTTGGCGAAGGTGCCGCTGGAGTCGAAGTTGACCCCCAGGTATTTGTAAGATTTTCCTACGACAAGGCTGGAGTCGTTGTACGTCCAGCCGCCACCTCCGTAATGTTTTCGGCCGAATATGACTACTTGTGTTTTCTTTGGATTAACCTCTAGGCTGTTTGTAGTGGTGTAACTATATAATTTATTTAACAATCGTTTCAGCCCTACTCGGGTTTGACTAAAAAGAACAAGGTCATCGGCGTACAGAAGATTACTTAACTGCACACCGCCAATCTTTGGGGAATGGCTGTTTATCTCATCCAGTTCTGCTGAGAGATCGGCAATAAACAGGTTAAAGAGCAATGGGGCAAGCACACACCCCTGTTTCACTCCTCTTGTTGTTAAGATTTTTCGGGACAGGTGTGTGCCAGTGCCAAGCTTGACTTGTATCCAAGTGTCGGTGTGCAGTTGAACAATGGCCTCCAGTAGTTTGGCTGGGATTCCCCATTTTGTTAATTTTGCCCAAAGTGCTGCCCTGGGGACCCGATCGAAGGCGGCTTTGAAGTCGACGAAACAACAAAAAACCACCTTCGATGAGATGAGCGATTTGTCAATAAATATTGATAGTGCCAGTAGATTGGAGGTTGTGCCCGAATTTGCTGTAAAGCCCGTTTGGTTTTTTGGAATCAGGCCTTTCTGATCGGCCCAGGAACTTAGTTCTTCAAGTAGGATACTCGCAAAATGCTTTGCCTCGTTGTCCAATAGGGCTATCAACCTGTAGTTGTTTGGGGACGAATGAGCACCGGACTTGTATATTGGATGGATTACCTCACCTCGCCATGAGTCCGGTATGGCTGAACAACTCAGTGCAGATCTAAAAAGGATTGCCGATTGTTGTGCCCAAAAGGGGATGTTTGCCTTAAACAGGGCCTGCGGCAGGCCATTTGGACCCGGCGCTCCGTCTAATCTCGCTTTTGATAATATTTTGATCAACCTTGCTTGAGTGGTGGAGATCGTCTCGCATTGCGGCTGCGTCAACTCGTGGGGGCTGTCCTGGCTCTCTGAGGGCCCGTTTTTAATTAATGCAGAGGTGTTTACTGTTAAGGAGTCTGCACCTCCATTGGCCTTGAAGTGATCAGTCAAGAATGAGACCCATTTTGCCTCCGCAATGTTTGCACTCCCCTGTCTAGTTGTTCCATTGATTTGTCTGTTCAATAATGCCCAAAATTTTCTTGAGTTATGGTTTTTGCTTTCCCAGAGAAGTTTACACCAAAATTGATCGAGATGAAGTTGTTTATCTTTTTGGTGTGCTAGTCTGTAGTTTTTTTGAGCAGTTTTATAATTGTTCAGGCGCTCATTGGATTCTGGATACTTCCTGGTTGCCCGCAGGGCAGTGTTTCTGATCTTCTTTAATTTTACTGTTTGACTCGAAATGGGGAACTGAGAACAGCAAGTGGTCGAGTTAGCATGCGGATGAGATGGAAACAGGTTTAGCAGGTGTTAACAGAAATTTGACCAATCAGCAATGTGAGAGGCTGTGGGGGGAGGACCACCAAGTGTGAGAGACAGGCATTCCTTCAGGATGTTAATGCTAAGTTCATCGTTCCATCTTAGACGTTTTAGATTTTCTGAATGGACTCCCTTGTGAGTTGTTGGAGCTGAGTTGTGAAAGGCTGGGTTAGTGTTGATAATGACAACTTGTGGACGGTGGTCGCTCTCTGATCGAGCTTTGATGCTGTAATTTTCCAAGTGAGAGAACAGAGCTAGGTTACAGATGGTGTAGTCTAAAAAAGAGAACTTTCGGCCATTTGTCCATGACCAGTTTGGAGGAGTATCCTGTGTGAACCTGCCGTTCATTACTATGAAACCTGCGCTAAAGAATTGCAACACACAGAGCTCCCCCAAGGCGCAGTGTGTTTGATTTAGGGGTTTGGACTGAGGCTTCAATACTGACAACGACAATGGGGGACAACCTCCCAAATCCGACAAATTTCCTTGGAACAAGTTAGTATTGAAATCCCCAGTAAGCAAACAGTCGGCATAAGGGACGGCCACTGCTAGGTCACACAAAATTTTAGGCAAGCGGTTTAAATGGGCCCTTTTTGTCCGTACGCTTGGATTGATGTACACATTAAGCAACAACAGGGGGTGCTGTTGTCTCCACGAGCTAACTTTGACTCCAAGCAACCAGTCCTCCTCAAAATTTAGTAGCTCTGTTGGACCCTTTAGACTGCATGAAATATAAATTGACAGTCCTCCCTTTGGGCGGCCGTATTTACGGTCTCTAACGGCTGATTTCCAGTGTTCAATGAATCCATCAATGGGATAATTGCAAGTAGCCCATGTTTCTTGGAGGGCAATTAGATCATGACCAAAGGTAAAATTTTGGGTCTCTAGTGAGGACATTTTGAGTTGAAGGCCGCTAATATTCCATGAGCACAGGGATAGGCGAGACTGTAGCTGGAGATTTGTCGGATTTGTGGGTTTAGGCTGGGGAGTGCTAGATTTGGCAGCCTCCAAGAGAGTCGATTTTGGCAAAGTTTGTCCAAGTGATCAGGGTAGGTTCTTACAGGACAAAGCTGCTGATAGCCACCCCCAGTCTTGGATTTCATGGCAGTTCGGGGGTGCGGTCCGTAGACTTCCTATTAGAGATGCATCTCCTACTGCATTTTTTAAGATTGAGTATGGTTTGCTGTTGTCGCAGATCGAGGACCGACGCACACTTGCCTGTGTTGCCGATTGTTTAGCTAGTATCGTGGGATAGCCTGGGTTGAAGTGGGGATAGATTTTGATTCCCCATGACCGAAGAGTATCTTTGCAGGCTAGAAGAGCTCGTGCCCGGATTACAGATGTGAATGTCACCAAGGTTACTTCAGAGGGTTGCGACCCTCTTGGTGGAAGAAATTCTATGTATTCAATGTCGTCAGATGCCAATGTATCGACACCCGGGACTCCTTTCAGTAATTTGATAATGTTCGCTCTATTGAGGACGTCGTGATGACCTTTTGATTTATATTCAGGGACAAAAAGGATTTTGGAGCACTGGGGGTCACTGACGGCACTTGGTTGACAATGGCCCTTGTCATTTAAGATCTTTTTTTCAATTAGAGGGTCGGGGGCTATTCCAAGATTTGGTAGAGGATTACCTCGAAGCCCATCCGGAGTTGTCAAACAATCCTCTGATGGCTTTAGAGTCTTCTTGAAAATTACTTTTGGATGATGACTTCCGGTGCTTGATGGAGCAGTTTGAATGAAGGAGTATTGAGTGGGCTGGGTGTGAGTAATCGTTTTGATAAACAGGTTTGTGTTTACAGCTTGTGATTGACCAGTTGCTTGCCACATGCCGTTTTGAAGCGGTTTTGGTTTTTCAGCAGCCGCTAGCCACTAGCATTCCCAGCAGCCTCATCAGCAGCTTGCTTTCTGAGGGTTTCAAGAGAGGGGCAGCTTTGCTGCTCCTGGCTCAGATCTGCCCTGGAAGGGCCCCCTGTCCCCAAGAACTCAACCTGATCAGGTTCAAGCTCCTCTGGGACAGTTCCTTCTTGAGGACTAAGATCATCTCCCTCAGGAGGTTGATCTGTATTCTGAATCAGGGGGGAAGGCACTGCCTTAACCCTACTGCTCCTCCTCTTGGGAGGCACCTGGTCCATTCTTCCAGAATCCAGGGCCTGTTCAGTGTTAGACTTTTTGGCCTGTGACCTGGTCACAGCAAATACATGTGCAGGGATCCCTAGCATTTCTGCATGTGTCCTGAGCTCCACTTCTGCCCAAGCTGAAGTTTCTAGATCATTGCCAAGCAAGCATTCAACAGGGAGGTCTGCACTTACCACAACTTTCTTGAGGCCAGTTACCCCTCCCCAGGAGAAATTAACAACTGCCAAGGAATGGTCTGTCCTGACATTGCTAGCATTGGTCACTTGGTACATTTCACCAAGTATAATCTGCCCAGGAGCCACAAGATCTTTTGTCACCATTGTGACACTTGCTCCTGTGTCCCTGAATGCCAAAGCCTCTTTTCCATTTATCAAAGGCTGCTGTCTGTATTTGCCCAGGTTACTGGGACTCACAAAGGAGGACATGTCCATGCCTCCATCACAGATCAGGACAGCCTGAGTTGGAACTCTGACTAGGCCAGAGCCCATCTCAGAACCCAGGGTTAACCCTACTACACCCTTATTCTGAGTACCACCAATAGTAGCTGCACTAGGGGGAACAGTTGCCTTAGGGGCAATGGTGGCTGGAGTTGAGTCTTTGGACTTTGTACAGTCACTGGTCCAATGGGTTTTCTGCTTACAGATTATACACCATGGTTTCTTTTGGCCTTTACCTTTGTTAGATTGGGACTCCCCCCCCCCCCAGATGAAAATTTTTGGGGACCTAGAGAAGACTTCTGGTCTTTACCCTTTTCCCCACCCTTGTCAGAGTTCTTAGAATCTTGCTTCTTTGGGTCACCACCTTGGTTCTGAACCTTCTGCCTCACCCTGGTTCTGACCCATTTGTCTGCCTTCTTTCCCAATTCTTGGGGAGAGGTCAGATCAGAGTCCACCAGGTACTGATGCAACAGCTGATTTTGACAATTATTAAGGATCTGCTCCCTCATAATTAAATTGTACAATCCTTTGAAATCACACACCTTACTGCCAAGTAACCAGCCCTCCAGAGCCTTAGTAGCACAATCTACAAAGTCCACCCAGTCTTGATTCTGTGCCTTTTGGGTATCTCTGAACTTTATCCTATACTGTTCAGTGGTTAGGCCAAACCCCTCAATCAGTGCACTTTTCAAGATTTGGTAATCATCAGCATCCTCTTCTCTTACAGTGAGGAGCTTATCTCTACCTTTGTCTGCAAAGGAGAGCCACAAGATTGCTGCCCACTGCTCCTGGGGGACCCTCTGAACTTTAAAGGCCCTTTCCAGTGCAGTAACCCATTTGTGGATGTCATCCCCACTCTGGTAGGGAGGGACAATCTTGCTTAGGTTTCTATGGTCATAAGACCTTTCCCTAGCACTAGGGAAGTTGCTGCCACCATGGGACTCTAGTCCCAATTTTCTTCTAGTTTTCTGAAGCTCTAGGGACTCCCTGTCTAAAGCCAACTGGTCTCTTCTGATTCTAAGCTGAGCTTCTTCATACTTGAGCAGTCTCTCTTTCCTCTCATGAGAGCATTCCCTCTATGAGAGGAAACAGAGGTCCCTATTGAAGTGTCAGAATGGTTAGAATCCTGAGAAGGAGATCTTGACCTTCGAGGCACACTCTCAACTCTCCCTGGTGGAATAAAGAGGGGGCCATTGTGTCCATCCTCCTCATCTGCAGGTGGAGCTGGATTTCCCAGGTTAAGATCAGTGTCACCTTCCTGGTCAGCTTCAGAGGTCAGGTCATGGGTATCTTCACCCCTTGGCCCTTCCTCATCTGCTGCCCCACCCACTCTGCCTACCCCTTCAGACCCTAAGGGCCTTCTGAGATCATCCAACAGCAGTACCTCTATGAGGCGTTGGGTGTTTGCACTTTTTCCTGTCTTCAATCTCCTAATACTACACAATGCTCTCAATTCCAAGAATGGGAGGTTGTCATACTTGGATGGTAGAAGCCCATTGGCTTCTGGCAGGGACCCACTGGTTCCTGGCCTTGAAGACATCACTAGTGAGGTGTGGTGTATGCACTACCTACTCTAGTGTGGCCTACTAAACTCTCTTGAGTTGTAGAAAGGGTGTGCTAAGCCATTGACACACAACTCTAAGTTCAGTAGAACTTACTGTAATTTTAAGCTTGAATTATATGTACCTTAGGTACCTTTAGTGGTTTTCAGTTAGTCACTCACTTGAGATTATCTGGTAAAACAAAGGCAAGCTTGAATCCAACCGCTGCACACCAATGTGAGAAGTTGGCCTGGTATATGCTGTCCACTAGTTATAGTGGGCACCTTGCACCAGTCCAAACAACCCCTTATTGATGATAGGTTTAAGACAACCTTATTTGAAAGCTATCCTAGTGGTAACTATGGAGAGCAGCCTTCAGGCTAAGTCTTGAAGGAGTGTAAAGCAGTTTGTTTTACCAGTCTATAATCTCTTGAATGGCTAAATGAAAGGAGACCACACCAGGTATATATATAAAATATATGTATTTATTTCTAAACACACCTTACTAGTCTCTTTATGAGGCTAGAGGTCAAAGCACATATGTTACACTTCAAATATCACAGTAAAGTAGCACAATATACGATAGGCCCTAGGGGCGAACCAAACCATATATTAAGAAAGTGGTATAAGAACCATGACTTGACTAGACACAAGGCCTAGAGCCTGTAGAATCGCTGGGACCCCAAGGAACCACCCAAGGTAGTGACACAGGGGACCCACGGGGGATGTGTGCAATGTGTGAACACAGCTGCGAGCTCCGTTAGCTTCTATGGGGAAAGTCGCGGTTAGAGTTTTAAAGTTTAGGGACACTTAGGAGTGGACTAGGAACAAACCCTTTTGGACTTAGATGGTTCTAGGGCCAACACCCACGGGAGCACCGGAGTACTCCTGTTACCTCACCCAGGGAAGCCGGGTGCATAGGTGTCAAATGGTGTTGGGTCGCGTCGTCGTTTTCAATGGCAGCTTGCTGAAAAGTGCTGCTGCCGGGAAGAGGAGAAGTGTCCAAAGAGATCCAAGCCTGGATCGAAGATGTGAAGAACCTGAAAGCAGAGGGGACAGAGTCTGGGTCACTTGCCAGTGACCAGGGGCACGGTAGTCAAATGCCCACCGATGTCGGGTGCTTCAGGTGCAAGGAGAGGAAGCTTGACTCTTCAGCCACGAGGACCAGGAGGCGTCGAGGACAACCAGGAGCTGGATTCGAGCTGTCTCACAAAGGATGTCGAGTGATGCAGTGTCGGTGCTCGGATTGGACACAACAAGCCTTGGCAACAGCAACGCAGGCAGGAAGAGAAAAGAGGCTTCGGTGCGGACCATCAAGGTCCTGGGGACTCCCCAAGCAATGGAGAGTCAGGGCACATCTGGAGCAACCAGGAAAGCCCAATTAAAGTACATTTGTCCTTCTCAGGGACCCACAAGTCAATGGACAAGGGATCACGAAGGGACCTCAAGAGGAATCACAAAATGGCGGCCCACGGGTCACTCGGAGTGGGTAGGCCAGCAATCTTAGGTGGATTCACTTCTCAGGGTCAGGGCTACAAGTAACCCAAAGCACAGCCTCAAAGATTGACAAAAAGCATATGTACTTGCAAATGTGCACGGTGTCCAGGGGTTCCGGTTCCACGGTACCCACGAGGGCTACGGGTCTCAGCTTTGCTGGGGATTCGAGTCAGCCTCTGGGAAGTCTGGAAACCTACCTCCTGGGTTGCAAAGTTGTCGGCGTCGGGCGGGAGCTTTGGAGATGCAGACCGGTCAGATGCATCTTTGGTGCCTGCCAAGCAGGGGAGTAACTCCTTTACTCCAAGGGAGATTCTTCAGTCATCTAGTCGTGTAGATCGTCGAAGTTCCAGGATTTCTGTATCAGAGTTTCGTCCAGGTGTAATCTAAAGTCCTGTAGCCAGGGGTTCCTTTCTTATACCCAAGAAAGGGGTTGGACATACTCTGGGGACCCACCTATGGGAGGGTTTGGAAAGAGGGGTGGCTACACCCATTTCCTTTGTCCAGTTTCGCGCCAGAGCAGGGGCTGGTAGCCCCTGCAACCGGTTTGAACGGGACTATGCACAGGGACACCAAATGTGCCCCCAGTGCAGGACTTCAAAGCACTCTGAGAGTGCACCCACCCAGCCCCAATACACTAAAACCTGTCTGGGAGGTGGTAACACCTCCCTGTGTCAGGAAACCTATTGTCCAGGCCTCCCCTGCTGGAGTTTCGGTCAGCAGCAGGAGGCCAGACTTGTGTCTGTGGCTGGCAGCATCCATTTTTTGATGCCAGGGCTCTGTTAGCTGGTACCGGATATACCAGTGCTGTCATGATTCTCCCTCTGGGATCATACTCCCACCCCAGTTACTGGTGTGGGGGTATGATTCCAAGGTGTTTGACACCAAACACGACAAGTTTTCCGGGCAGCCATCCCAAAGTTAGCATTTACCGCGAGGTTATAATGCACTTAAGAGTATATGGTCAGGCTGCCTCACAGACAACCCCGGAGGATAGATTCTGAAGGCTGCAGAGGGGCTCTGCTCATGCATGGGCCCCCTCTTACACAAAACCAAGCACCCTGCCTTCAGGATTGATAAGGCCTGCCATAGGGGTGACTGATAGATTTATATGTGCAGTGATAGGGTGAGATATAGTGAACCTATATCTCAGTAAGGGGTGCAGGCACCACCTAACTCAGGCTGCTGTAGCAGTCCTGTGGTGTCATTTTGAAAGGCTGCCCAGGGGTGGCATAATACATGCTTCAGCCCCTGGTAGGCCTCTGGGGTACCTATGCCCTGGGTACATAGTATACCATATACTAGGGACTTATAAGGGCACCCCAGAATCCAATTTGCAGTGTACCTAAGGTACAGGGAATCAATTTGGACAGGAAGCAGCTAGGCTGGGGTCCTGGATAGCAAGGCCCCAGCCAGACTAACGTCGAAAAACAGTGAAACATCAGCAAAAAGTGGGGGTAACCATAATAAGCAGATACTACTCTCCTACACCCCAGTACAGAGATCTGGGCCTAAATCCATCATATTTTTTGCTCACCATGCCGTTCCAGTTTGAACTCAGCCATACGCAAATCAGTCTTGACCCTGTGTCCAATGGGAACAGTCCAGCCCGAACTGCTAGGTCAGGTCCTCCCTGGACTGGAAAAAAGCATCCTAGGACCTGTTTCGGGGTTTCACCCCTCTTCAGCCAGGATAGCTTGATTCCAGTAGCATGGAGAGCACGGGACCCACGTCTGGGCATACCCGTCCCACTCAGGGTGACAAATGCAAAAACAACAATTGATGGACAGAATGCAGAACAATGTCATACATTCACCCCATTACAGAGATCTGGGCCTAAATCCATCGTTTTTTTGCTCACCATGCTGTTCCAGTTTGAACCCAGCCATGTGCAAATCAGTCTTGACCCTGTGCCCAATGGGAACAGTCCAGCCCGAACTGCTAGGCCAGGTCCTCCCTGGTCTGGAAACAAGCATCCTAGGACCGGTTTTGGGGTTTCACCCCTCTTCAGCAAGGATAGCTTGATTCCAGTAGCATGGAGAGCACGGGACCCACGTCTGGGCATACCCGTCCCACTCAGGGTGACAAATGCAAAAACAACAATTGATGGACAGAATGCAGAACAATGTCATACATTCACCCCAGTACAGATATCTGGGCCTAAATCCATCGTTTTTTTGCTCACCATGCCGATCCAGTTTGAACCCAGCCATGTGCAAATCAGTCTTGACCCTGTGCCCAATGGGAACAGTCCAGCCCGAACTGCTAGGCCAGGTCCTCCCTGGACTGGAAACAAGCATCCTAGGACCGGTTTCGGGGTTTCACCCCTCTTCAGCCAGGATAGCTGGATTCCAGTAGCATGGAGAGCACGGGACCCACGTCTGGGCATACCCGTCCCACTCAGGGTGACAAATGCAAAAACAACAATTGATGGACAGAATGCAGAACAATGTCATACATTCACCCCAGTACAGAGATCTGGGCCTAAATCCATCGTTTTTTTGCTCACCATGCCGTTCCAGTTTGAACCCAGCCATATGCAAATCAGTCTTGACCCTGTGCCCAATGGGAACAGTCCAGCCTGAACTGCCAGGCCAGGTCCTCCCTGGACTGGAAACAAGCATCCTAGGACCGGTTTCGGAGTTTCACCCCTCTTCAGCCAGGATAGCTTAATTCCAGTAGCATTGAGAGCACGGGACCCACGTCTG
This sequence comes from Calotriton arnoldi, assembly GCA_963921515.1. Lineage (NCBI taxonomy): Eukaryota > Metazoa > Chordata > Amphibia > Caudata > Salamandridae > Calotriton > Calotriton arnoldi. The sequence continues at coordinate 1,498,864 of CAWUFW010003279.1, forward strand.
GGCATACCCGTACCACTCGGGGTGACAATTGCAAAAACAAAAATTGATGGACAAATGCAGAAAAATGTCATACATTCACCCCAGTACAGAGATCTGGGCCTAAATCCATCGTTTTTTTGCTCACCATGCCGTTCCAGTTTGAACCCAGCCATATGCAAATCAGTCTTGACCCTGTGCCCAATGGGAACAGTCCAGCCTGAACTGCCAGGCCAGGTCCTCCCTGGACTGGAAACAAGCATCCTAGGACCGGTTTCGGGGTTTCACCCCTCTACAGCCAGGATAGCTTGATTCCAGTAGCATGGAGAGCACGGGACCCACGTCTGGGCATACCCGTCCCACTCGGGGTGACAAATGCAAAAACAACAATTGATGGACAGAATGCAGAACAATGTCATACATTCACCCCAGTACAGATATCTGGGCCTAAATACATCATTTTTTTGCTCACCATGCCGTTCCAGTTTGAACACAGCCATATGCAAATCAGTCTTGACCCTGTGCCCAATGGGAACAGTCCAGGCTGAACTGCCAGGCCAGGTCCTCCCTGGACTGGAAACAAGAATCCTAGGACCGGTTTCGGGGTTTCACCCCTCTTCAGCCAGGATAGCTTGATTCCAGTAGCATGGAGAGCACGGGACCCACGTCTGGGCATACCCGTCCCACTCGGGGTGACAAATGCAAAAACAACAATTGATGGACAGAATGCAGAACAATGTCATACATTCACCCCAGTACAGAGATCTGGGCCTAAATCCATCGTTTTTTTGCTCACCATGCCGATCCAGTTTGAACCCAGCCATGTGCAAATCAGTCTTGACCCTGTGCCCAATGGGAACAGTCCAGCCCGAACTGCTAGGCCAGGTCCTCCCTGGACTGGAAACAAGCATCCTAGGACCGGTTTCGGGGTTTCACCCCTCTTCAGCCAGGATAGCTGGATTCCAGTAGCATGGAAAGCACGGGACCCACGTCTGGGCATACCCGTCCCACTCAGGGTGACAAATGCAAAAACAACAATTGATGGACAGAATGCAGAACAATGTCATACATTCACCCCAGTACAGAGATCTGGGCCTAAATCCATCGTTTTTTTGCTCACCATGCCGTTCCAGTTTGAACCCAGCCATATGCAAATCAGTCTTGACCCTGTGCCCAATGGGAACAGTCCAGCCCGAACTGCCAGGCCAGGTCCTCCCTGGACTGGAAACAAGCATCCTAGGACTGATTTTGGAGTTTCACCGCTCTTCAGCCAGGATAGCTTGATTCCAGTAGCATGGAGAGCACGGGACCCACGTCTGGGCATACCCGTACCACTCGGGGTGACAAATGCAAAAACAAAAATTGATGGACAAATGCAGAAAAATGTCATACATTCACCCCAGTACAGAGATCTGGGCCTAAATCCATCGTTTTTTTGCTCACCATGCCGTTCCAGTTTGAACCCAGCCATTTGCAAATCAGTCTTGACCCTGTGCACAATGGGAACAGTCCAACCTGAACTGCCAGGCCAGGTCCTCCCTGGACTGGAAACAAGCATCCTAGGACCGGTTTCGGGGTTTCACCCCTCTACAGCCAGGATAGCTTGATTCCAGTAGCATGGAGAGCACGGGACCCACGTCTGGGCATACCCGTCCCACTCGGGGTGACAAATGCAAAAACAACAATTGATGGACAGAATGCAGAACAATGTCATACATTCACCCCAGTACAGAGATCTGGGCCTAAGTCCATCATTTTTTTTCTCACCATGCCGTTCCAGTTTGAACACAGCCATATGCAAATCAGTCTTGACCCTGTGCCCAATGGGAACAGTCCAGCCTGAACTGCCAGGCCAGGTCCTCCCTGGACTGGAAACAAGAATCCTAGGACCGGTTTCGGGGTTTCACCCCTCTTCAGCCAGGATAGCTTGATTCCAGTAGCATGGAGAGCACGGGACCCACGTCTGGGCATACCCGTCCCACTCAGGGTGACAAATGCAAAAACAACAATTGATGGACAGAATGCAGAACAATGTCATACATTCACCCCAGTACAGAGATCTGGGCCTAAATCCATCGTTTTTTTGCTCACCATGCCGTTCCAGTTTGAACCCAGCCATATGCAAATCAGTCTTGACCCTGTGCCCAATGGGAACAGTCCAACCCGAACTGCCAGGCCAGGTCCTCCCTGGACTGGAAACAAGCATCCTAGGACCGGTTTCGGGGTTTCACCCCTCTTCAGCCAGGATAGCTTGATTCCAGTAGCATGGAGAGCACGGGACCCACGTCTGGGCATACCCGTCCCACTTGGGGTGACAAATGGAAAAACAACAATTGATGGACAGAATGCAGAACAATGTCATACATTCACCCCAGTACAGAGATCTGGGCCTAAATCCATCGTTTTTTTGCTCGCCATGCTGTTCCAGTTTGAACCCAGCCATATGCAAATCAGTCTTGACCCTGTGCCCAATGGGAACAGTCCAGCCCGAGCTGCCAGGCCAGGTCCTCCCTGGACTGGAAACAAGCATCCTAGGACCGGTTTCGGGGTTTCACCCCTCTTCAGCCAGGATAGCTTAATTCCAGTAGCATGGAGAGCACGGGACCCACGTCTGGGCATACCCGTCCCACTCGGGGTGACAAATGCAAAAACAATTGATGGACAGAATGCAGAACAATGTCATACATTCACCCCAGTACAGAGATCTGGGCCTAAATCCATCGTTTTTTGCTCACCATGCCGTGCCAGTTTGAACCCAGCCATGTGCAAATCAGTCTTGACCCTGTGCCCAATGGGAACAGTCCAGCCCGAACTGCTAGGCCAGGTCCTCCCTGGACTGGAAACAAGCATCCTAGGACCGGTTTCGGGGTTTCACCCCTCTTCAGCCAGGATAGCTGGATTCCAGTAGCATGGAGAGCACGGGACCCACGTCTGGGCATACCCGTCCCACTCAGGGTGACAAATGCAAAAACAACAATTGATGGACAGAATGCAGAACAATGTCATACATTCACCCCAGTACAGAGATCTGGGCCTAAATCCATCGTTTTTTGCTCACCATGCCGATTCCAGTTTGGACCCAGCCATGTGCAAATCAGTCTTGACCCTGTGCCTCAATGGGAACAGTCCAGACCGAACTGCTAGGCCAGGTCCTCCCTGGACTGGAAACAAGCATCCTAGGACCGGTTTCGGGGTTTCACCCCTCTTCAGCCAGGATAGCTGGATTCCAGTAGCATGGAGAGCACGGGACCCACGTCTGGGCATACCCGTCCCACTCAGGGTGACAAATGCAAAAACAACAATTGATGGACAGAATGCAGAACAATGTCATACATTCACCCCAGTACAGAGATCTGGGCCTAAATCCATCGTTTTTTTGCTCACCATGCCGTTCCAGTTTGAACCCAGCCATATGCAAATCAGTCTTGACCCTGTGCCCAATGGGAACAGTCCAGCCCGAACTGCCAGGCCAGGTCCTCCCTGGACTGGAAACAAGCATCCTAGGACTTGTTTTGGAGTTTCACCCCTCTTCAGCCAGGATAGCTTGATTCCAGTAGCATGGAGAGCACGGGACCCACGTCTGGGCATACCCGTACCACTCGGGGTGACAAATGCAAAAACAAAAATTGATGGACAAATGCAGAAAAATGTAATACATTCACCCCAGTACAGAGATCTGGGCCTAAATCCATCGTTTTTTTGCTCACCATGCCATTCCAGTTTGAACCCAGCCATATGCAAATCAGTCTTGACCCTGTGCCCAATGGGAACAGTCCAGCCTGAACTGCCAGGCCAGGTCCTCCCTGGACTGGAAACAAGCATCCTAGGACCGGTTTCGGGGTTTCACCCCTCTACAGCCAGGATAGCTTGATTCCAGTAGCATGGAGAGCATGGGACCCACGTCTGGGCATACCCGTCCCACTCGGGGTGACAAATGCAAAAACAAAAATTGATGGACAAATGCAGAAAAATGTAATACATTCACCCCAGTACAGAGATCTGGGCCTAAATCCATCGTTTTTTGCTCACCATGCCATTCCAGTTTGAACCCAGCCATATGCAAATCAGTCTTGACCCTGTGCCCAATGGGAACAGTCCAGCCTGAACTGCCAGGCCAGGTCCTCCCTGGACTGGAAACAAGCATCCTAGGACCGGTTTCGGGGTTTCACCCCTCTACAGCCAGGATAGCTTGATTCCAGTAGCATGGAGAGCATGGGACCCACGTCTGGGCATACCCGTCCCACTCGGGGTGACAAATGCAAAAACAACAATTGATGGACAGAATGCAGAACAATGTCATACATTCACCCCAGTACAGAGATCTGGGCCTAAATCCATCATTTTTTTGCTCACCATGCCGTTCCAGTTTGAACACAGCCATATGCAAATCAGTCTTGACCCTGTGCCCAATGGGAACAGTCCAGCCTGAACTGCCAGGCCAGGTCCTCCCTGGTCTGGAAACAAGAATCCTAGGACCGGTTTCGGGGTTTCATCCCTCTTCAGCCAGGATAGCTTGATTCCAGTAGCATGGAGAGCACGGGACCCACGTCTGGGCATACCCGTCCCACTCGGGGTGACAAATGCAAAAACAACAATTGATGGACAGAATGCAGAACAATGTCATACATTCACCCCAGTACAGAGATCTGGGCCTAAATCCATCGTTTTTTTGCTCACCATGCCGTTCCAGTTTGAATCCAGCCATATGCAACTCAGTCTTGACCCTGTGCCCAATGGGAACAGTCCAGCCCGAACTGCCAGGCCAGGTCCTCCCTGGACTGGAAACAAGCATCCTAGGACCGGTTTCGGGGTTTCAACCCTCTTCAGCCAGGATAGCTTGATTCCAGTAGCATGGAGAGCACGGGACCCACGTCTGGGCATTCCCGTCCCACTCGGGGTGACAAATGTAAAAACAACAATTGATGGACAGAATGCAGAACAATGTCATACATTCACCCCAGTACAGAGATCTGGGCCTAAATCCATCGTTTTTGCTCACCATGCCGTTCCAGTTTGAACCCAGCCATGTGCAAATCAGTCTTGACCCTGTGCCCAATGGGAACAGTCCAGCCCGAACTGCTAGGCCAGGTCCTCCCTGGACTGGAAACAAGCATCCTATGACCGGTTTCGGGGTTTCACCCCTCTACAGCCAGGATAGCTTGATTCCAGTAGCATGGAGAGCATGGGACCCACGTCTGGGCATACCCGTCCCACTCGGGGTGACAAATGCAAAAACAACAATTGATGGACAGAATGCAGAACAATGTCATACATTCACCCCAGTACAGAGATCTGGGCCTAAATCCATCATTTTTTGCTCACCATGCCGTTCCAGTTTGAACACAGCCATATGCAAATCAGTCTTGACCCTGTGCCCAATGGGAACAGTCCAGCCTGAACTGCCAGGCCAGGTCCTCCCTGGTCTGGAAACAAGAATCCTAGGACCGGTTTCGGGGTTTCACCCCTCTTCAGCCAGGATAGCTTGATTCCAGTAGCATGGAGAGCACGGGACCCACGTCTGGGCATACCCGTCCCACTCGGGGTGACAAATGCAAAAACAACAATTGATGGACAGAATGCAGAACAATGTCATACATTCACCCCAGTACAGAGATCTGGGCCTAAATCCATCGTTTTTTTGCTCACCATGCCGTTCCAGTAGGAACCCAGCCATATGCAAATCAGTCTTGACCCTGTGACCAATGGGAACAGTCCAGCCCGAAATGCCAGGCCAGGTCTTCCCTGGACTGGAAGCAAGCATCCTAGGACCGGTTTCGGGGTTTCACCCTTCTTCAGCCAGGATAGCTTGATTCCAGTAGCATGGAGAGCACGGGACCCACGTCTGGGCATACCCGTCCCACTCGGGGTGACAAATGCAAAAACAACAATTGATGGACAGAATGCAGAACAATGTAATACATTCACCCCAGTAGAGAGATCTGGGCCTAAATCCATCGTTTTTTTGCTCACCATGCTGTTCCAGTTTGAACCCAGCCATGTGCAAATCAGTCTTGACCCTGTGCCCAATGGGAACAGTCCAGCCCGAACTGCTAGGCCAGGTCCTCCCTGGACTGGAAACAAGCATCCTAGGACCGGTTTCGGGGTTTCACCCCTCTTCAGCCATGATAGCTGGATTCCAGTAGCATGGAGAGCACGGGACACACGTCTGGGCATACCCGTCCCACTCAGGGTGACAAATGCAAAAACAACAATTGATGGACAGAATGCAGAACAATGTCATACATTCACCCCAGTACAGAGATCTGGGCCTAAATCCATCGTTTTTTGCTCACCATGCCGATCCAGTTTGAACCCAGCCATGTGCAAATCAGTCTTGACCCTGTGCCCAATGGGAACAGTCCAGCCCGAACTGCTAGGCCAGGTCCTCCCTGGACTGGAAACAAGCATCCTAGGACCGGTTTCGGGGTTTCACCCCTCGTCAGCCAGGATAGCTGGATTCCAGTAGCATGGAGAGCACGGGACCCACGTCTGGGCATACCCGTCCCACTCAGGGTGACAAATGCAAAAACAAAAATTGATGGACAAATGCAGAAAAATGTCATATATTCACCCCAGTACAGAGATCTGGGCCTAAATCCATCGTTTTTTTGCTCATCATGCCGTTCCAGTTTGAACCCAGCCATATGCAAATCAGTCTTGACCCTGTGCCCAATGGGAACAGTCCAGCCTGAACTGCCAGGCCAGGTCCTCCCTGGACTGGAAACAAGCATCCTAGGACCGGTTTCGGGGTTTCACCCCTCTACAGCCAGGATAGCTTGATTCCAGTAGCATGGAGAGCACGGGACCCACGTCTGGGCATACCCGTCCCACTCGGGGTGACAAATGTAAAAACAACAATTGATGGACAGAATGCAGAACAATGTCATACATTCACCCCAGTACAGAGATCTGGGCCTAAATCCATCGTTTTTTTGCTCACCATGCCGTTCCAGTAGGAACCCAGCCATATGCAAATCAGTCTTGACCCTGTGACCAATGGGAACAGTCCAGCCCGAAATGCCAGGCCAGGTCTTCCCTGGACTGGAAGCAAGCATCCTAGGACCGGTTTCGGGGTTTCACCCTTCTTCAGCCAGGATAGCTTGATTCCAGTAGCATGGAGAGCACGGGACCCACGTCTGGGCATACCCGTCCCACTCGGGGTGACAAATGCAAAAACAACAATTGATGGACAGAATGCAGAACAATGTCATACATTCACCCCCGTACAGAGATCAGGGCCTAAATCCATTGTTTTTTTGCTCACCATGCCATTACAGTTTGAACCCAGCCATATGCAAATCAGTCTTGACCCTGTGCCCAATGGGCATAGTCCAGCCTGAACTGCCAGGCCAGGTCCTCCCTGGACTGGAAACAAGCATCCTAGGACCGGTTTCGGGGTTTCACCCCTCTTCAGCCATGATAGCTGGATTCCAGTAGCATGGAGAGCACGGGACACACGTCTGGGCATACCCGTCCCACTCAGGGTGACAAATGCAAAAACAACAATTGATGGACAGAATGCAGAACAATGTCATACATTCACCCCAGTACAGAGATCTGGGCCTAAATCCATCGTTTTTTTGCTCACCATGCCGATCCAGTTTGAACCCAGCCATGTGCAAATCAGTCTTGACCCTGTGCCCAATGGGAACAGTCCAGCCCGAACTGCTAGGCCAGGTCCTCCCTGGACTGGAAACAAGCATCCTAGGACCGGTTTCGGGGTTTCACCCCTCGTCAGCCAGGATAGCTGGATTCCAGTAGCATGGAGAGCACGGGACCCACGTCTGGGCATACCCGTCCCACTCAGGGTGACAAATGCAAAAACAAAAATTGATGGACAAATGCAGAAAAATGTCATATATTCACCCCAGTACAGAGATCTGGGCCTAAATCCATCGTTTTTTGCTCATCATGCCGTTCCAGTTTGAACCCAGCCATATGCAAATCAGTCTTGACCCTGTGCCCAATGGGAACAGTCCAGCCTGAACTGCCAGGCCAGGTCCTCCCTGGACTGGAAACAAGCATCCTAGGACCGGTTTCGGGGTTTCACCCCTCTACAGCCAGGATAGCTTGATTCCAGTAGCATGGAGAGCACGGGACCCACGTCTGGGCATACCCGTCCCACTCGGGGTGACAAATGCAAAAACAACAATTGATGGACAGAATGCAGAACAATGTCATACATTCACCCCAGTACAGAGATCTGGGCCTAAATCCATCATTTTTTTGCTCACCATGCCGTTCCAGTTTGAACACAGCCATATGCAAATCAGTCTTGACCCTGTGCCCAATGGGAACAGTCCAGCCTGAACTGCCAGGCCAGGTCCTCCCTGGTCTGGAAACAAGAATCCTAGGACCGGTTTTGGGGTTTCACCCTCTTCAGCCAGGATAGCTTGATTCCAGTAGCATGGAGAGCACGGGACCCACGTCTGGGCATACCCGTCCCACTCGGGGTGACAAATGCAAAAACAACAATTGATGGACAGAATGCAGAACAATGTCATACATTCACCCCAGTACAGAGATCTGGGCCTAAATCCATCGTTTTTTGCTCACCATGCTGTTCCAGTTTGAACCCAGCCATATGCAAATCAGTCTTGACCCTGTGCCCAATGGGAACAGTCCAGCCCGAACTGCCAGGCCAGGTCCTCCCTGGACTGGAAACAAGCATCCTAGGACCGGTTTCGGGGTTTCACCCCTCTTCAGCCAGGATAGCTTGATTCCAGTAGCATGGAGAGCACGGGACCCACGTCTGGGCATACCCGTCCCACTCAGGGTGACAAATGCAAAACAACAATTGATGGACAGAATGCAGAACAATGTCATACATTCACCCCAGTACAGAGATCTGGGCCTAAATCCATCGTTTTTTTGCTCACCATGCTGTTCCAGTTTGAACCCAGCCATATGCAAATCAGTCTTGACCCTGTGCCCAATGGGAACAGTCCAGCCCGAACTGCCAGGCCAGGTCCAACCTGGACTGGAAACAAGCATCCTAGGACCGGTTTCGGGGTTTCACCCCTCTTCAGCCAGGATAGCTTGATTCCAGTAGCATGGAGAGCACGGGACCCACATCTGGGCATACCCGTCCCACTCGGGGTGACAAATGCAAAAAGAACAATTGATGGACAGAATGCAGAACAATGTCATACATTCACCCCAGTACAGAGATCTGGGCCTAAATCCATCGCTTTTTTGCTCACCATGCCATTCCAGTTTCAACCCAGCCATATGAAAATCAGTCTTGACCCTGAGCCCAATGGGAACAGTCCAGCCCGAACTGCCAGGCCAGGTCCTCCCTGGACTGGAAACAAGCATCCTAGGACCGGTTTCACCCCTCTTCAGCCAGGATAGCTTGATTCCAGTAGCATGGACAGCACGGGACCCACGTCTGGGCACACCCGTCCCACTCGGGGTGACAAATGCAAAAACAACAATTGATGGACAGAATGCAGAACAATGTCATACATTCACCCCAGTACGGAGATCTGGGCCTAAATACATCGTTTTTTTGCTCACCATGCCGTTCCAGTTTGAACCCAGCCATATGCAAATCAGTCTTGACCCTGTGCCCAATGGGAACAGTCCAGCCCGAACTGCCAGGCCAGGTCCTCCCTGGACTGGAAATAAGCATCATAGGACCGGTTTTGGGGTTTCACCCCTCTTCAGCCAGGATGTCTTGATTCCAGTAGCATGGAGAGCACGGGACCCACGTCTGGGCATACCCGACCCACTCGGGGTGACAAATGCAAAAACAACAATTGGTGGACAGAATGCAGAACAATGTCATACATTCACCCCAGTACAGAGATCTGTGCCTAAATCCATCATTTTTTTGCTCACCGTGCTGTTCCAGTTTGAACCCAGCCATATGCAAATCAGTCTTGACCCTGTGCCAATGGGAACAGTCCAGCCCGAACTGCCAGGCCAGGTCCTCCCTGGACTGGAAACAAGCATCCTAGGACCGGTTTCGGGGTTTCACCCCTCTTCAGCCAGGATAGCTTGATTCCAGTAGCATGGAGAGCACGGGACCCACGTCTGGGCATACCCGTCCCACTCGGGGTGACAAATGCAAAAACAACAATTGATGGACAGAATGCAGAACAATGTCATACATTCACCCCAGTACAGAGATCTGGGCCTAAATCCATCGTTTTTTTGCTCACCATGCCGTTCCAGTTTGAACTCAGCCATATGCAAATCAGTCTTGACCCTGTGCCAAATGGGAACAGTCCAGCCCAAACTGCCAGGCCAGGTCCTCCCTTGACTGGAAACAAGCATCCTAGTACCGATTTCGGGGTTTCACCCCTCTTCAGCCAGGATAGCTTGATTCCAGTAGCATGGAGAGCACGGGACCCACGTCTGGGCATACCCGTCCCACTCGGGGTGACAAATGCAAAAACAACAATTGATTGACAGAATGCAGAACAATATCATACATTCACCCCAGTACAGAGATCTGGGCCTAAATCCATAGTTTTTTTGCTCACCATGCCGTTCCAGTTTGAACCCAGCCATATGCAAATCAGTCTTGACCCTGTGCCCAATGGGAACAGTCCAGCACGAACTGCCAGGCCAGGTCCTCCCTGGACTGGAAACAAGCATACTAGGACCGGTTTCGGGGTTTCACCCCTCTTCAGCCAGGATAGCTTGATTCCAGTAGCATGGAGAGTGGATGGATTTAACCCAGATCTCTTGACTGGGGGTGAATGTTTTGATTTGTTCTGCATTCCGTCCATCAATTGTGTGTCTTTTGCTTTCTCGCCCTAAGTGCGCCAGGTATGCCCAGACGTGGGTCCTGGGCTCACTGTGCCACTGGAATCAAGCTATCCTGGCTGAAGAGGGGTGAAACCCCGAAACCGGTCCTAGGATGCTTGTTTCCGGTCCAGGGAGGACCTGGCTTGGCAGTTCGGGCTGGACTGTTCCCATGAGGCACAGGGTCAAGACTGATTTGCATATGGCCAGGGCTAAACTGGGGTGGCATGGTGAGCAAAAGAATGATGGATTTAACCCAGATCTCTTGACTGGGGGTGAATGTTTTGATTTGTTCTGCATTCCGTCCATCAATTGTGTGTCTTTGCTTTCTCGCCCTAAGTGCACCAGGTATGCCCAGACGTGGGTCCTGGGCTCACTGTGCCACTGGAATCATGCTATCCTGGCTGAAGAGGGGTGAAACCCCGAAACCGGTTCCTAGGATGCTTGTTTCTGGTCCAGGGAGGACCTGGGTTGGCAGTTTGGGCTGGACTGTTCCCATGAGGCACAGGGTCAAGACTGATTTGCATATGGCGAGGTCTAAACTGGGGTGGCATGGTGAGGAAAAGAATGATGGATTTAACCCAGATCTCTTGACTGGGGGTGAATGTTTTGATTTGTTCTGCATTCCGTCCATCAATTGTGTGTCTTTTGCTTTCTCGCCCTAAGTGCGCCAGGTATGCCCAGACGTGGGTCCTGGGCTCACTGTGCCACTGGAATCAAGCTATCCTGGCTGAAGAGGGTGAAACCCGAGACCGGTCCTAGGATGCTTGTTTCTGGTCCAGGGAGGACCTGGCTTGGCAGTTCGGGCTGGACTGTTCCCATTGGGCACAGGGTCAAGACTAATTTATATATGGCCAGGTCTAAACTGGGGTGGCATGGTGAGCAAAAGAATGATGGATTTAACCCAGATCTCTTGCCTGGGGGTGAATGTTTTTGATTTGTTCTGCATTCCGTCCATCAATTGTGTGTCTTTTGCTTTCTCGCCCTAAGTGCGGTAGGTATGCCCAGACGTGGGTCCTGGGCTCACTGTGCCACTGGAATCAAGCTATCCTGGCTGAAGAGGGGTGAAACAACGAAACCGGTCCTAGGATGCTTGTTTCCGGTCCAGGGAGGACCTGGCTTGGCAGTTCGGGCTGGACTGTTCCCATGAGGCACAGGGTCAAGACTGATTTGCATATGGCCAGGTCTAAACTGGGGTGGCATGGTGAGCAAAAGAATGATGGATTTAACCCAGATCTCTTGGCTGGGGGTGAATGTTTTGATTTGTTCTGCATTCCGTCCATCAATTGTGTGTCTTTTGCTTTCTCGCCCTAAGTGCGCCAGGTATGCCCAGACGTGGGTCCTGGGCTCAATGTGCCACTGGAATCAAGCTGTCCTGGCTGAAGAGGGGTGAAACCCCGAAACCGGTCCTAGGATGCTTGTTTCCGCTCCAGGGAGGACCTGGCTTGGCAGTTCGGGCTGGACTGTTCCCATTAGGCACAGGGTCAAGACTGATTTGCATATGGCCAGGTCTAAACTGGGGTGGCATGGTGAGCAAAAGAATGATGGATTTAACCCAGATCTCTTGACTGGGGGTGAATGTTTTGATTTGTTCTGCATTCCGTCCATCAATTGTGTGTCTTTTGCCCTCTCGATTATGTTCGGCTATGCCGTACTTACAATGTCAAGATCACTGCCTCTCCTGGATACTACCTCCCCGCGGCTCCGTGGAACGATGGGACCGCGGGGGGAGCAACCTTAAGTACTGCAGCTAATTGCTGAGAAAGCCGCCAAAGTGGTAATTGATTGTCAAAGCAGCACTAAACTGCTAAAGTCCACTCGGTTCTCTATACCAATTTGAAAAAAGAACTACTTTTACTCTTCGCGCGACCGGGGTTCGGGTCTGCTGTAAGGCAAAGTAATTTTTGGATAAGACCCAATAGATGTTTTAATGTTGTTGAGTACGGCTCCATCGTAAAGGTGATGGTAATTGAGCCAAAAATATACTCGTTCTAACATAAGGCTCGTATAGTGTGTATCACTGTTCTGTGTGCCGGTCCGTTTGAAAAACTAGACCGCTAACCTAGTCTAGGTAAAAAGTTGCACCTCCGGTAAAGGCGAGCCTGCGAAAGTTCTAAATACGGGGGTTTGTTATGAAATCATCATGTGATCGGCCCATTGTTAATGAAGGACAGTCATTAGACATGGTAAAAAGTTACACCTCCGGTAATGGCGAGACCGGGAAAGTTCTAAATATGGGGGTTTGTTGTTATATCATCAGGCAATCAGTCCATTGTTTATGAAGGACAGCCATGAGACATGGAATACTGTCTCTATTAATCCATCAGAATCCAGATAGCCTCCATGGCGGAAGAAGCAATCTCTCATGATTGGGTCTCCAAGAAAGAAGCGGAGTTCCTTACCAAGGAGTCTCCTAGAACCCCTTACTTTTACACCATCCCCAAGATTCATAAGCATCTTGGTCAACCACCAGGTCACCCTATAGTATCGGGCATAGATTCCATTCTGGAAACTTTATCAAAATTTGCGGACGCCTTCCTACGCCCTTTGGTCCAAAAAACCGGGACCTACTTGAAGGACACCAAGGCAGTCCTACAGCTCCTTCAGGGAATGACTTTTGATCCGGAGAAACACCTTCTTATGGGACTGGATGTGGAAAGTCTCTAAACGAGCCTCCCCCACGATGAGACATTAAACATCATTGAGGAGGTCCTTTTCACCACTACATGGGAATATCAAACACCACGCAATGTGGTTATGGAGTGTGTCTCACTGGCACTCACAAAAAATGTTTTTGCATACGAGGACACCATCTACATATAGAAGCACGGGACCAACATGGGGAGCACTTTTGCTCCCAGTATAGCTGGTCTCTATGTGCATCATCTGGAGGTGAAGAAGATCTTACACCCCAACAACCCCTTCTTTTCCAATATAAAGACTTGGAAACGTTACATTGATGACGTCCTGGTTGTATGGGAAGTGGACATTCCATCTACTGAAGCCTTCACGATCTGGCTTAACCAACAGAATGCCTTCCTGAAATATACAAGCACTACTTCACAGACAAATTTGGTCTTTCTGGATCTTAATATATACCCAGACGAAGGTACTCTGAAGACCACGACCCATTTCAAGGTCACAGCCAAGAACTGTTTACTGCTGTATAACAGTTTTCATCCTCACCACCTCCGAGACAACCTCCCTTACGGCCAATTCCTCCGTCTCCGGAGGAATTGTACAGAGCTGTTGGATTTCAAAACACAAGCCGCTGACCTACAGGTCAAACTAAGGAAACGCAACTATCCTACGGCGATTATCAATAAAGCTATGAAAAGGGCCCGTAACAATCACAGGGATTCCCTTTTGGAGGACAAGACTCCAAAAGAATGGGAAGAAAGACCAATATGTGTCACCACGTTTAATACCAACTCCAACCAGGTATCTAAGATTATAAACAAACATTGGAGACTCCTCACATGTTGTAATCTTAAACTCCCGAAACCCATGTTTGCATATAAAAGGGGTAGGAATCTGAAGGACATGTTAGTCCACACGAGACCACGACCTGAACCAACAAGGACCACTGAGAGTGTACTTCTACCACCAGTACAGGGCCACCACCCCTGTGGCAACTGCAGTACCTGCCATCTGACGAGGAAAAGCAGACACATTAGATTTAGGAATGGCACTGAGTGGGAACAGAGGAGGTTCACCAATTGCAACAGCAAGAATGTAGTGTATATGGTCACCTGCCCATGTGGTTTGGAATACATCGGTATGACGACGAGACCACTAAAGACCCGCATCGGGGAACACAGGAGCAATGTGCGTTGTAAAAATAGCACTACCAAAATGGCAACCCACTATATGACGAACCAGCACACTGTGGATGACCTACAATGGACCATAATTGAACAATTGAATAGTGAGACTGGCCTTTTTCAAAAAGAACAACGGTGGGTGTTCCGCTTGGGGACGCATGTCGAGGGATTAAACAACGACATACCATGGGGGCAATTTACGTGATTTGTATCTAGGTCCCTACGACTTTCCCTGTAACACTAGGAGATCACCCCTTTCTAGTGTCTATTGACATTACCTCATAAGGACGTTTGGGCGTGACATATAACTGAGTAACAATATCTGTCACAAGGACCATATTCTTTCACGGTCCAATATAAACCCCCCCCTTTTTTGTTGGTATCAATAATCTCATACTTTCTTACGCACGAATTTCCGTGGGTCTCTCTACACCTACCACTAGAGGGGCACCGCCATAATTTACGTCCTCAAAAGAGATGAGGTATAAACTTAACACCTGGTGTTTCTTACACAAGCTCGCCAAGTGAGCACAATTAATAGAGACAGTATTCCATGTCTCATGGCTGTCCTTCATAAACAATGGACTGATTGCGTGATGATATAACAACAAACCCCCGTATTTAGAACTTTCCCGGTCTCGCCATTACCGGAGGTGTAACTTTTAACCATGTCTTATGACTGTCCTTCATTAACAATGGGCCGATCACATGATGATTTAATAACAAACCCCCGTATTTAGAACTTTCCCGGTCTCGCCTTTACCGGAGGTGCAACTTTTTACCTAGACTAGGTTAGCGGTCTAGTTTTTCGAAGGGACCGGCACACGGAACAGTGATACACACTATACGAGCCTTATGTTAGAACGAGTATATTTTTGGCTCAATTACCATCACCTTTACGATGGAGCCGTACTCAACAACATTAAAACATCTATTGGGTCTTATCCAAAAATTACTTTGCCTTACAGCAGACCTGAACCCCGGTTGCGCGAAGACCGGAAGTAGTTCTTTTTCAAATTGGTAACGAGAACCGAGTGGACTTTAGCAGTCTAGTGCTGCTTTGACAATCAATTACCACTTTGGCAGCTTTCTCGGCAATTAGCTGCAGTACTTAAGGTTGCTCCCCCAGCGGTCCCATCGTTCCAAGGAGCCGCGGGGAGGTAGTACCCAGGAGAGGCAGTGATCTTGACATGGTAAGTACGGCATAGCCGATCATAATCGAGAGGGCGCCTTGTGACGCTGTCACGGTTGGCTGGACACCTTTAACAACAATTTTTCTCCTTTTCTCATTTGTAAGCAGTGTTTTTTTTAAAATATCATTTTTATTGGCATTTAGTAAGAATTCCAATCAACAGTCTACAATCATTACTTTCTGTGCATTGAGCATTGCTGTTCTGAATAAAACTCTAAATGACTCGCCCCTCTCCCATGAATAATTCTTAGAGTTGCCATTAACAGTATGTTTAACCCCGTTTGGGTAAGTACAGATATGGACCCCGAGGTACCTCCTGCAGAGGGCAATATCCAATGAAGGCAACTTCTACGATAGACATAAATACAAATGGAGAGGACAAAAGAAAAACAGGGAGATCAAAACTTGTTGAAACTTTCATAGTGGAAATGAAACCAAGTGGGTGTCATGAAGGAGGTAGCCAACCCTTCTAGGGGGCAAGCCATGCAGTGTAAGCTTCCTTTCATCGCTGTAAAATAAGTGCTATATGTTCTGATGCATCTCAGACTCACATTGTATACCATTGCAATATACCTGATAATGGATGCCTAAAATGATCGCACAATAAATAGTGGGACAAAATAGTCCCCAAGTCGCGAACTATCTTATTTATAATAAAGAACACTAAACTTAAGAACCATCTACCAGGGGACGTATTCAGCAGGCAATGTGTGAACTAAGGTCCAGTACCAATACGTGTGTTAATCCATGAGCGGGCCAGAGCAGATATAGGGCAGCTCCCCCCTCTCTTTACGTCGGTGCTGCTTGGGTAGCCCCCTCGCATCCCAATAGGTCGGGTCAGCGCACTACCCCTAAAAAAGTGAAGCTCAGCTCTCGTGGCCGGGTAGATAAACATCTAATTTCGGGTATCCGGGTCACTCAATTCTGACTCGGTGGGTGAGGGCGGCGCATTCCTGGCTTCCCACGCCCTAACTATATCCGCCCAAGGCTCTGCTAGCGGTTTACGCCGTTTAGTTACCTTATCTTCCTTAATCAAGGCTCGTTCCTCCGCTCTGGCCCAGATAGTTACGTCCTCCTCCCATTTAGTCACCAACGGGGCTTGCGGCTTTTTCCACCCAAGGGCTATTCGCCGCTTAGTCAAAAGCAAGGCCAAATCAGCGAATCGGTGCCGCAGTCGGTTGGCCTTAGGTCTTGGAAAAAGGCCCAGCAGGCAAGCCGCTGGTATGCACCCCAATCCCAGGGACACGACTTTATTAATCATGTCTACCACTTTCGTCCAGTACTCTTGGACCTTCAAGCAGGTCCAGGTCATGTGGGTCAAGTCAGCGTCAACCAGAGCACAGCGTGGACAAGCCTGATCTCCCCCCCGAAGGCTATCATTAAGCGGTGGGGCGTGAGGTATGTTCTATGGAGCCAATTGAATTGTAAGTATTTAAAAGCCGCATTCCGGGACACCTTTTTGGGGCTTCCCAAGGCTCGCTCCCAGTTTTTATCGGAGAGCTGTGTAGTAAGCATGGTCTCCCATCTCTCTCTCAGGCGGTGCAGTGTGTGGCCTGATATTGCCAGAAATGCCTGATAGAGCCATTTCACTAAGTGGCCAGCGGAGCCCAGTGTCACCAACGCGTGTAAGATCGGATGTGTATCGGGTTCCTTCGTCTCCCTCCCCCACAGTTCAATCATATCACCCCGCATTTTATGGTAATTCAAGAATTGCCCCGCCGGTAGCTCGTGGTATTCCAAGAAGTCTGTCAGCGGTAACAATTCCCCATCCAGGTAGCAGTCCCCAATTGTCCGGACCCCTGCCTCCTCCCATTCCTTCAACTGACGTTCTGTGAGGGGTGGGCCGCCTCCCGCCTGCGGTAAACCCACGAAGGGGACGCATGGGGAATAGAATTTAATTGGTGCCCGATCGTTTCGTGGTTCTGTCCCAGCATGTCATGGCTACAGAGAGTAACACACCCATAGGCTTGATCTTCCTGCTTCTGTCAAGCAGTCTGGGTAGGAGTAACGCCATCACGGAGCGGGGAGTAGGCGAGAGCGTGTCCAACCCCCTCCCATCCAACCATCTAGCCAACCACTGCAACTGGCCTGCCAAATAATATGCTTCAAAGTCAGGGGCTCCCAGGCCCCCGGCCAGCGGCGGGAGGTGCAGCGTTTGTAGCAACACTCTGTTGCGGCCCCCGTCCCAGATCAGGTCTCTCAGAATCGAATCCAACGTCGTAAACCAACTGCGTGGTATAACTACAGGGAGATTAACAAAATAATATAGGAGGCGGGGTAGTATTACCATCTTTGACAGCACCACCCGGGCCATTACAGGCAGTCGCAGAGTGCGCCAAAAGGCCACGTTTTGGCGAAGTCCCTGCAAGGCTCCTCCTAGATACCCTTCTAGCAAGTCCGACTGAGTATGGTAAATCTTTATCCCCAAATACTTAAAGATCTCCGGAGCCCAATTAAATTCCATCGGGAGAGTCAATGGTCGCGGCAAGTTAGGGCATAACGGAAAGATATGTGTCTTCCCCTTGTTCATTCGCAAGCCCGAGAGCTCTGCAAACTCCTCCAGTTTCCGCAAGATCCTGGGAATCCCCTCAGGCCCATCTCTCAGGTAAACCAGAACATCATCCGCATAGAGCGAGACGATGTGAGTAGACTCATCTAGCCTGATCCCCAGGCGCTCGCCCTTCTGCCGGAGGTGTGCAGCCAGTGGCTCTATGGCCAGGGTGAAAAGTAATGGCAACAGAGGGCACCCCTGCCGGGTCCCCCTGTATATCGTATATGGCGGATATCATGGCACCCGTGCGAACACGAGCTCTTGGTTCTTCATACAACAGGCGCACCCAATTTGACCAACCTTCACCCATCGCCATCTTATCCATAGTAGTTAGTAAAAAGTCCCGACTCAGGGAATAGAAAGCCTTCTCAAAGTCAATCGATATCACTACCGCATCTGGATAATTCCTAATATCAGAATGGAACATGATGTTATACAATCTACGCAAGTTATTAGAGGTAGAGCGTGTGGGTATGAAACCATTCTGATCGGGGTGTATCAATCCCCGCATGTGCGGAAGGAGCCTGGTAGCCAACGCCTTCTTAAAATTTTAAAGTCCGTATTTAACATGGACAAGGGATGGAAATCCGTCACTTTGGGGTGTGCTGTCTTGGTTTTGGGAAAGGGAATTACCAGCGCTTCTCTGATAGTGGATGGAAGTTTCCCAGCACCCAGCGAGGCTTCATATAGCCGCCCCAAGGGCCTGATTCACAGAACTAACTTATGACAAAATCCTAAACTTACTACCATTTTGGTATTCACAGAATGAACTTACTCATTTTGGTATTCACAGAATGAACTTACTCATTTTGGCATTCACAGAATGAACTTACTCATTTTGGTATTCACAGAATGAACTTACTACCATTTTGGTATTCACAGAATGAACTTACTCATTTTGGTATTCACAGAATGAACTTACTCATTTTGGTATTCACAGAATGAACTTACTACCATTTTGGTATTCACAGAATGAACTTACTACCATTTTGGTATTCACAGAATGAACTTACTACCATTTTGGTATTCACAGAATGAACTTACTCATTTTGGTATTCACAGAAGGCACTTACTCATCAATGAGTAAGTGCCTTCTGTGAATACTAAAATGTGTAAGTTACACAAAATGAGTAAGTTACACAAAATGTGTAAGTTACACAAAATGAGTAAGTTACACAAAATGTGTAAGTTCACACAAAATGTGTAAGTGCCTTCTGTGAATACCAAAATGAGTAAGTTCATTCTGTGAATACCAAAATGAGTAAGTTCATTCTGTGAATACCAAAATGGTAGTAAGTTTAGGATTTTGTCGTAAGTTAGTTCTGTGAATCGGGCCCCAAGTGTGGGGCCACGATGTCTAAAAATGTCAGGTAGAAGTCCGCCGGGAGGCCATCTGGACCTGGTGTTTTCCCCGTGCCATCCCCTTCAGTGCCGCTCTAATTTCCCCTACTTTAACTGGCAGCGCCAGGGAGTCTCTACTACTCGCTTCCAATCCCGGCAATCCTATCGTGTCAAGGTATGCTCTTATCCGTTCCAGCGGTACCGCACGCGGCTGCTCGTACAGGGTTTCATAGTATCTCCGAAACTCTTCGTTAATTGCGCTCAGAGAGTAAAGCACCTGCCCCCTAAGATCTGTAATACTCGGGATGGGTGTCCCTCGTGTCTCAGGTCTAGTCAGCCAAGCCAGTAATCTACCAGCCCTGCCCCTTCCTCGTGCTGACGTACCCTGTAATTATTCAGGTCTAGAATCCGTAGCCGGTCCCAGGTTTTGTTATAGCAACTCCGGAGTTCTGCTATCTTATCTAGCACTCCTAAGCCTGTCGCTAGTTCCCTGTCAAGCTCTTTATGTTTTTATGCTGTAGTTCTAGTTGCTCCAACTCCCCAGTGATTTCACGCCGGATTCCCACTGTTTGCCCAAGACATTCCCCCTGGTGACCACTTTAAACGCTTCCCATTCCATTTACGGGGAGCTTGCGGTGCCTTGATTGTTAATGAAGTAGGTGGTCAACTCAGCCGCTAATATCTGCTTGAACCCTTCATCCTCCAATAAATTAGAGTCCAACCTCCATGAGGGGATCGGAGTACTCTCGGGGGTAGGGGTAAACTTCACGAGCAAGGGGCTATGGTCTGATATGGCTCGTCCCAAATATTCAGTCCCTGAAAGCAGGTGAGTGAGAGTGGTGGAGCAAAAGAACATATCCAATCTCGTATGAAGATCATATAGGTGGGAGTAGTATGAATAATCTCTCTGCTTATCATGGTGGAGTCGCCATATGTCCACTAGTCCCCAACCCTCCACCCATCGTCTGAGACCCTGTGCTGTACTGGATGCGAGTGTGCCACGCAGTGGGGGCATAGACCGATCACAGTCAATATTATACACACAATTAAAATCACCTCCCAGGATTAAATTGTCACTATCCACTCCCGTCAAAATCCCAGGCATCTTCTCTAGGAAGGGGATCTGATCTCTATTGGGGGCATGAACATTGCCTATTATTATCTCCCTCCCTGCCAGTTTCCCAAGTATGATAACAAACCTTCCTTCCGCGTCTATCCATTTCCGAGTAAGTTGGAAGGGAACACCTGGGCGAATCCACACTAGTACCCCTTTCGCAAATGCTGAATAAGTAGTTGCGTAAAGCTGCCCCCTCCATCTACGCTGCAGCCTCCCCGCTTCTGTTTCGGTGAGGTGGGTCTCTTGTAGCAACGCCACATGTACTCCTCTGCGGCGTATATAATTAAGAATGCTATATCATTTAGCAGGTGACCCCATGCCCCGTATGTTCCAAGTGAGGAGTTTAAACTCCTCTGCCCTGACTACTGGTGGCGCCATTGAACACAGTTATAATACCTGCCCTGGTTCCCACCCATGGTCCCAACCCCGAAAGTCATCATTGTCCTCCTGGTAGTAAACAATAACCCCACAACATGAACTCCCACCCCAGTGAGCGGACTGACAATGGTCAGCTGCCCAAATTTGCAAAAACAGTGCATAGTACAATCCTATGACAAAAGAATTAGGTCCTAGAAACCAACTAAGGACCTACTGGGGAGCATGGCCCGAACTTCTTGGTGGCTAGTTGTTCAGCACTACAGTCCGTGTGGCGAAGCAGCCAAGAAGACCGGTACCCCCCCGAGCCCGGGAGCCCCCCCCGCCCCTCCCCCCAACAAAAGTTGTAATCTACATGCCTGAGAGGCCGTACCACTCTAGTGACTGACCTCGAGATCCAGAACATTAAAGGTGTGAGTGGCAGAGAGGAGCGGGGGGAAAGAGAGAGCGAGAAGAGTCAGCTGGGGAGAAAAAGAGAGAGGAGGACCGGGACCATAGGGGGGGGAAGAACAGGAGGAAGAACATGCAATTGCTCAGCCAAAGAAGGTGTCCGCAGTCTGCGGCGTAACATCTGGCAGGCTCTTGCGCCCACTCGTCGAGGAGTCCGATCCCGACTTATCAGTTACCTGGTGCGAATTCGACCCTTTCTCGTGTGGCGAGGAACCACTGTGCGCTATCTCCGTCACAGCTTGTAATGCTTTTGCTCTTTCCGCTGCTGTGTGTGAGGTGCTAGGCTTTTTGGTGAACCTTTGGTGCTGTCGCCTCCGTGTCCGCTTCCCAGAGGCATGCAGAGTCTTGGCAGGTTGTTGGGAGGTGGACTCATGATGTCCTTCCATTTTGTATGCTTCCACCCATTCCCAGGCTGCTGTAGGGTCATTGCAGAAATATGTTTTCCCATCCAATACGATCCGCAACCTAGCCGGGAACATCAACGAATAGGATATGCCCTCCTCTTGCAGAGCACGATTGACCTCCAAAAACGAAGCACGTCGTCGCTGAACTTCTACTGTGTAGTCTGGGAATAGGGATACTTTGCAGTTCTCGACTGTATACGGCCCTTCGGTGCGTGCTTTCTGAAGCAGGCGATCACGATCACGGAAATGGAGGAGTCTGGCCACCACCGGTCTCGGCGGTCTCCCCGGCGCTGGTGGTCTGTTGGGCACACGGTGGGCCCTCTCCAGTGTGTAAAATTGTGAGAGGCCCTCAGGCGCTACCACTTCTTTCAGCCATTTCTCCAGATAAGATATCATGTCCCGCCCTTCACTTCCTTCCGGCAGCCCCACTACCCGCACATTATTGCGGCGATTACGCCCTTCCGCGTCTTCCGCCCTGCGCTCCATAACCACCATTCTGTCGGATAGGTCTTCCACTTTTGCAGCCAGGGCCTTCTATGCTGGAGTGATTTCTTCTAGCGATTCCTCCATGTTCTTCACCGATCAGAGAGTTTGCCATGTTCAGCACGCAGCAGGCCCAGCCCCACCGCCACCGTGCTGATGTCCTGGTGAAGCGTCGCTTTAGTGTCGGCGATGGCTTCCATGATCTTGATGTACTACTGCTGGATCGGAAGTACGATCGGCTCTCCTCCCTGCTCCCCGGGTGTGGTCTCCGGGATGCCATCATCTTGGTCTGGGGGAGGGCCCCCCTGTTTCGCCCTGGGCTTACCCATTGGGAGCACAGCGTGTACCACCGCCTCCGATCTCGTGCGGCCCGTTTTCTGTGGGCCGGGCTCGGCCACTGCCTCCCCTGACTCGCGCCCTTCCAGTGCGCAGTTCCGCAGACAGCCCGCCGACTCGCCCACTGCTCCAGACTTCAGGCCCAGGCCGCTGCGTCCGGGGTGTGACCCCGCTACGGCTCCCCTCTGCTCCGATGACCCTGCCGGCTATCCAACCTAAGTGATCAGTGAGCCTCACAAATCCAGGGTATAACCAGGGCCACTGCGATATCTTCGCGGCACAGGTGGTATATAGCACAAAGTTCGTCACAAGGCTTTGCGCTGCTCCCCAGTTGCGATTTAAGGCAGGGTCCTGCTTCGGTGAAACAGCTTTAAAGAATTATCCTCCACCGTGCCTGCTCTCATGTAGCATGTCGCAACACCTCCTTGGCCGGCCCAATACTGACCAGTCGCGCTAGCTCGGCAGCCCCGCTAGCTATGCACCTCGCAATCAAGCTCCGTTCATATTACTCACAGTCCGGCAGCATCCCGGGCGACCGATTGCGGCCTTCCAGTCTACCCCGCGTGCAGTGCACCAGTGCCACTCCCCCAGGGCAACCCTGCTGGTTCGCCAGTCGGAGGTAGGCCCCGTCGCTACCTCGGGGATCCCAGCGGCCGCTTCCAGCTCAACCACAGTGCGCCGCAGGAGCGGGGTTCAGATCCCAGCTGCGCTTCTGTGCTCCCCCAGTGCCGCGCTCGCATCTCCTGTAATGCAGGCTCAGGAGTGCCAAACAGGCAATCTCCGTGCCCTCTTACCTCTGACAACCAAGCGAGGCTCGGGGCATCTCCTTCCCCTGGATGCCGGAGGGTGCTCTGCGTCGCGATCACTCCGGTCCTCCAGCTCAGCCCCCCGCCAGGTCTCCGGCACCCATTCAGGTGTTCCCACACCCTGACCCCAGTTCAGTCCAGACCGGAGGGGGGTCAGCAAGTCTCTTAGTACCCCTAGGAGCTGCTGGGCATCTGCTGTGTGCGTCTGACCTCTGCAGGGGGCTCCGCCCAATCCGTGGCGCAGGTCCGCTACAACGCTCCGGCCGCCATTTTCCCCTGCGCCGCGGTCCCGTCTCGTTGGCAGCAAACTGGTCTTCCCGTCGGAGCTCCGGCTCCAACTTGTAGCTCCAGATGCTCTCCAAGCTGCCCTCGCGATTATCGTAGAGGAGGGCCCCCAGGCACCAGGGGGGAGCTCCGTTAGGCTGGATAATTCGCACGGCTGGCGCGGAGCTCGTAGCTCACGCGTCCGCTCTCATCGGCTTCGTAGCCACACCTCCTGTATGCAGTGTTTGACTATAGACACTCCTTCCCACCCCGTTGTGAGGCTCATGGGGTATTATCCCTTTTTAGAAAAAGTACGTGCTCTACCTATTTTTCCCTTGGCACCAATTATTCTATAGTTATACCAAACTACTAAAGCCTGCACTTATCGCCTTGGACACGCATTCAGCGGTCCTTAGACATAGAGTGGGTGATTCATGTTAAGTGTATGTATGTCCTTTGTATTGTCCTTTTTTCCACCAGCAATCCACAACACTGGCTTATCGTCACTGATAGTGATAGTGGAAATATATCACAGTATTTATCACTTTTTTTTTTTTTACAGGTCACCACCAATTGTGATGGATGATGCATATGTTATGTTTTTAATGTTATGTTCTTTCTTCCAGATATACATTAAGTAGCATACCTATTGAGGTATTGTATACAGTGCATGTTTATTTTTACATGTACACCACGTAGTATTATCTACATGTATATACACTTCTTGTACTTTTCCTTGCATTACAAATTTGAGTGTAGAAGGGATCCTTCGGTCCTGACGAAGAAGCCAGGGGAGGGCTCGAAACATGTTGACTTAGGAGAGACAGCTCATTATAGCATTGTATCTCCAATTCATTCCCCACTTTTATTAATACCAGCTCAACGGAATATTAAAGTTTTCTTTCCAAAGAGCCAGGTATTTTTTAACTTATATTCACTCCTTCACTCACTCCTGACCCTTCCACTCACATTCCTACACTACACATAGCTTTGTTCTAAAATTAGTGCTCCCGCGTAGTCGTAGGTCGCAGCACGCCCCATCCCGCAGTGGGGCGGGAAGACCCCTATGATGAAGCATGACACCAAGGGCCCTTTTGGTGTATGAGGGATATTTAAACAAAGCTGTGTGCTTTCCACCACTGTAGGAGACACACTAAGTCTGGGAGAACACGGTTATATGTCTACTCATGGGTGGATCCTTTTGTTACTTTTACTGGGGTAGACAGGCCCGAAAACAGTCTTACCCCCACCTGCGGGTGTAAAGCATCTGAAGTTCCTGAGTGCACCCCGATCGCGGGTGCTTGGAGCGTCAGCAGATTAGTTCAAGTGAGTTTTCCGCACACGGCCTGGGCGGGCTGCCATCAGTGGCTGCAGAGCTCCACACACATGGTCACCTCCCAAAGCGACTTTAGGTTCTTTGCTCTTAATCCTGCTCGGTAAGTGTCCAATCTATCTACCGGTGTGGGTTGTTGTGATAATCCTAACGTGGGTCCCTTCCCGGGGTGATGGTATGCAGGTGCTCCCACAGCATGCTTACTTCTCCAGCATGGGTTGCAGATCAGGTCACAGTTCTTGATGCTCCCGGTGGCCCCTCTGGTATACAGGGTCACTGTATCCTCACAGTACATGTGCTCCCGTCCGATCAGCACAGTGATGTCCAGCTACTGCACAAGACAACGGCCCTTACCACATGGCAGTCTTTTCATGATGGCTCCTTATGGCATACAGGATCGCTGGCTCAGCACTACCTACAGGCTCTGGCCTGATCGATGCAGTGCCCGACACGGCTCAATTCACTGCATCCTCCTCTGGCACTCGGGGGTTGCCGACTTTGTCCTGCACACGGGTAACAACATGAATGTTTCAGCAGACATCTCCTCACACTTTGCAAAGGGGATTTCACTTGACAGGGCTCCCCGCTGATTTCGCTCCTGTCAGCACTCTCCTCTTCCATACAGGGTGCATTGGTCTTGGCAAGCAAGCAGGCACTGGTGCTCCAAGCTCCAGGGCAGGTGGTCTTGGCTTCCCTGGGTGATGTCCCCTCATGCAGCAGGGAGACTAGCAGACCATGGCCCCCATTCCTAGTCACAGTCAGTAGTCTTGCAGAGCTTGGCAGATGACAATTTTGGGCTCTCGAACTGCCCTTCTTATTGTCCAATTCCAGAAATCAAATATGATTTAGAATCTGGGGCTTTAAAGCTTTATGTTGGGGGTCTGCTTCTTTTGAAATACCCACTTCTCTGTCCTCTTCTTCCTCTTGAAAGTAGTCTGTCACAGCAGGAGTTACTCCAAAGCTGATAGCCCCACTACATATCCAATGGAAATGACCAGAGATCACACATGGATTTCAGCCACAGTGATATGTGTATCAAGAGGTTAGCTCAGTGTCCCTGCCCTACTCTTTATGATTATCTTATTAGTGCTATCTCCTTCCTGAGATGTGCCCAGGCATCCTCCTTGTGACCTATCACTGAATCAAAGAGCACCCTTTGAAGTTTACAGGGGAAACCTGTCTCTCTCTTTTCGTGTGTGTTTCCCACCAAGCTTACAGAAGCGCAGCAAAACACAAATCTGTATGGGAGGATTCTTCTACCTCCTCTCCATGTTTCTCCATGCACGCCTAGGTCTAACACTATGGAACCCAGGACCCTCCATGTATTGTACCTTCCACAGACACACATACACACAGTGCTTGTATATAAATTCACACACTGCACAGCACTATGTCCTTTATGTAGTGTACCAATCATAGACACACATACATCCTGTGCATACATTTAACATGCACGCTCTGCACAGCACTGCATCCTTCATGTACTATACCACTCATAGGAACACATACATCCAGCACATACATTTACCATGCACACACTGCACAGCACTTCATTCTCTGTGTATTTTACCACTCATGGCACACATACACCCAGCACATGCACTAACCATGCATGCACTACTCCAGTGGTGTCTCGCACAGGTAACGCAGTGGGGCGGGGAGGGGGTGGGTGGGGGGCTTAGTGGAGTTCAACATTCAACGGGAAAGGTGAAAGTATATAAATAAATAAATAAAACCACTTACCTTGCGCTCGCCGCATTGCCAACTCGGCGACGCAGCGAGCGCATGGTAAGTGGTTTTATGTATTTTTAAGCAGCCTGGTGACATGATCCACCACAACCAAGATATACCTTTTGCCTGACTGTGGGGGGAGTCAAATGGACCACCTACGTTTATTCCCACTTGCTCAAATTGAATGCCTACAACTGGTAGAGACACTAACGCTGCCTTAGTTCTCCCTCTTGTCATACACTCATCTGGCAAGTGGGACAGTTTCTACAGAACCTCAGTATTTCTGCACATCCCTGACCAGTAAAACAGAGGGTCCAACAACTCCTGTTTGTTCTAATCCTTAAATGTCTTGCTAAGTGTGCTTCATAGGCCAGTGACAACAGGAAGTTCCTGTGCACAAATGGAACAACTAGCCTTTTGCTAGTTCCTGGCTCAGTATTAACCTGGTCACTATAAAGTAGGCGATCCTCCCAGCCAACACAGTGTTTCCTGATCACTTTTTTGCTGACCTGTTCCTAGGCTTCCTTCTGAAGTCCCACAAGCATAGGGCAATCCTCTTGTACCTTGCGAAAATCTTCCCAGGTAGGCCCCCCAGCAGCTAGCAAACCCTGCAGCTCAGGAAGCAGCCCAGAATCCAGCAACTAGTGCATCTCAGGAGCCTCATGATCCCCTCTCTCTGGAGTCGAAGCGATGAACTCCGCGACCATTGTCTTTCCGGAGACTGCCCTTTCCTGCAAACTATCTTGTCCTAGTCCCTGCAAATCAGGAATGATCCCAGACCCACTCTGAGACTGATGTGCAGGCAGTGCTCTGATCAACACAGCTGACGATATTCAAGCTATAAAGTCTTCTGGTCCTAGTACCAAGACAGGGGCAAATAAATAATTGCCTAAAAAACATCTAGCACCTTGCTTTTCCCTTACCCCAACATCAATCATGACCGCCTTGCAATTGAGATTGATGGAGCTGGGGTCTTTAAACCTCAGTCTCTTGGTATAGTCATCAAACAAAATTCCCCACTGGCCATATGGACCTATGGTAGTCGACTTGAAGCATTGAGGGAGTGCTAGCATTCAGAATTAATTTGCCTTTAAATGAAGCAATACAGTTCCACAATAATGATAAAAAGGAAGGTATGCAATCATACATGTTTATTGTTAGCTGGCTGTTAGCTAACCACTCGTCAGCCAAGACAGCAAGTGTCTCTGGATCCCTCTCTGTCAAATAAGACAGTGATCTATGATTGCTTTGCATTGCGGTGTTACAGGCTTTGCACTGGGGTCACATTGCACTGTTTAAGCACTGTCATTAGTACTATTTTCACTTGTAAATATACACTTATGCATCTCACATAAATTTAATTGTTAATATTATCTTCCTTTATATAGTGATGTCCTTTCTGATGCATTAATTGCATGAGGTTATTTAAGCTCATATTATTTTTGTTCTGTCTGAATGATACTAATGAGAAACATTGTTGCAGATAAACATTTGATTTTCCAACCTTGTGATTTCCATTGTCTATGCATGTCACCTTTGTGTGTAGAAAAAACAGAACTTATTGTACTACTGGAGTAAATTGGAAATGACTTATGCCACACCTGTATCCAGGTTCCTAAACATTAGGTATCCCACCTCTGTCAACAATTGTCAGAACCCCTTTCAGAGGGTCACGGGGCATGCATGGGCTACTGGGCACAACTGTGGGTGGTTGAAGCCTTTTACTCCTGATGTCCCAGGACTTGACCTACTATTGACTCTGAGCAACTTGGTCAAGTACATTTTCTGCACTTGACTCTCAGTAGTAATGTGGTCAAGCACTCCAAGGCTCCCTTGAAGGGGAGGTAAAAACAAAACAGTGAAAATGGGCTCACAACTCAAAATGTGTGCAGCAACAGCAATAAATCATTGTCCAGCCAATTACTCACTTTTATGTTTTTTAAAAAGTATTTTATTACTACCACTAATCAACACAAAGAAAAATATGACATTCACAAACAACCACACAGCCCCCCCTTGACTACTGGGCTCTAGTATTGGTTTGGAGAATCCCTGTCCCACTCCCTCCTTGCTCTGGCAATAGTGGTTATTCCCCATTCCCTAACATCCAGGGTATGCCCCACTAGTAGTCAGAGTCTCAAGAGCCCACTCTGACTCTAATTTAAAGTCAATAGTGTTCCAGAGCTGCAGCGCTAACTTGCAGCAAGTCCCCCTGTGGACGCCAGGCCCAAAATTAGTCTTACCCGCACTGGCAGGCATAAAATGCCTGGAATTCCTCAGTGCACCCTTACCGCGGGGGCTTGGAGTGGCAGCAGCTGAGTTCAGGTGAGTTTGCAGCATGAGGCCCCGGTGGGCTGCACTTAATGGGTGCAGAGTTCCTCACAAATGGTTCCTCTCCCGAAGTGACTATAGGTTCTTTGCGTTCCTCATGCAGGGTAAGTATCACATTTATATCCCGGTGGTGTTGTTGGGATGATCCTGCCTTTAGTCACTCGCCTGGGTGAAGGTGCTCAGGTGCTCCAACGGCGTCTTCACTTCTTCAGCTGGGGTTGCATATCAGGTTGTAGCTCTTGATGTTCCCGGTGACCCTCCCTCGCACCGTATCCTCACAGTACACAGGGTTCTGCCCAATCAGCACAGTGAAGTCACTGGCAGTGGCCCCACCTGACATATGGGTTGAGGCCTGTTACTTCACAAGGCTACCACCCTTACCAAAAAACAGTCTTTTTACGGTGCCCCCTTCTGGCATACAGGGGTGGTCGACTTTGTTCTGCACTTGGGCAACAACCTGATCAGTGCTAAAGCTGTCTCCTCATACCTCGCAAAAGGAGTACCCACGGGACCTCATTCCCTCCAACACTCTTATCTTCCTCACAGGGCACTAGTCTAGGCATTTAGGCAGGTGCTGGAGCTCCAGGCTCCAGGGCAGTGGTCTTGGATTCCTTGGGTTTTGTCCCCTCACCCAGCACAGAAACTAGCAGGCCTTGTCCCCCAGTCCTAGTCACAGCCAAACTCTTGCAGAGATTCCCCTCCTCAGACAGGCCATTCAGCTGCTTGGCAGATGACAATTTTTGGGGTCTCAAACGCCCCTTCTTATAGTCCATTTCCATACACCAAATGTGATTTATAGTCTGGAGCTTTGATGTTTTATGTTGGGGGTCTGCTTCTTTTGAAGAACCCACTCCACTGCTCACTTCTTCCTCTTAAAAGCAGCCTGTCTCAGTAGGAGTGACTCCAAAGCTGATAGTATCACAATCACAACACAGTCCATGGAAGGGACCAGAGTACACACCTGGATGTCTGCCACGGTGATATATGTAGAAAAAAGCCCGAGCACTACTCTTTATGATTCTTATATCAGCACCATCTCCTTCCTGAGATGTGCTCAGGCTCCTTCCTTGTGACCTCTCACTGAATCAAAGAGCACCCTTTGAAGTGGACAAGGGGAGCCTGGTCCTCCCTCCCCAGTATGTGTCCAACCCAGCTTACAGAAATGCAGCAATATACAAATATGTCTGGGGTATTTCTCTATCTCTTCTCGATGTTTCACCATGCAGGCCTAGGTCTCCCAAAATGGAACCCAGGCCCTTCCATGTATTTTACCATTTACAGGCACACATGCACCCAGTGCATGTATACAACCTACACACACTGCACAGCACTGTATCCTTTATGTACTGGACCACCCATAGGCACATATACATCCAGTGCATGCATTTACCATGCATGCACTGTACAGCACTACATATTCCGTATTGTACCATTCATGGGCACATATACACCCAGCACATCCACTTACCATGCACACACTGCTCAGTATTGCATTTTCCCTGTATTGTACCCTTCTGAGGCACACATACACGCAGTGCTGCATCACCACTCCTGGGCTGCGCAGCACTTCACAAAAAACTAATGTAGGCCAAGGGCCAGCTAAGCATACAGCAGTGGAACTTTAAAAATGAGCGATCCTGTATCCTCACTCTAGTGATACAGGTTAAAAATGACCTGCTCACTCCTACTCTTCACTACACATTATGCTGCCACCACTGCGCTAGTGCTGCTTAATTCCTGGTGAAGGCAGTAAACTTCCTCCACTTTGAGGGTAGTTCTTTGGGAGCCCCTTCCAGTCCAACAAGATTGTGATCCGTGAGAGACACCTATGTCATGGTACTTGTTCAGTGTTCGCCTATGACAACTAAAAGCAACATTAGGGATCCAGGCATCAGTACAGTTGGGCACTCAGGGCAGGAGTGCACATTCATTACCATTCAGAGGAGGTTTCTGTCTCAATAGGGATTATTCTATTTTAAATTACATTTTATATTTGAGGTCAAGAAAGTTTAATTCAATCAAATTAGGACTGATGAAGCAGACTGATGATTGTATAATGATGGACTCCTTCTCACTTCATGCAATGTAGGATTACATTTCTCGTTCCATACGTTATTCCATTTGGGATTATACTTTATGCAATCAGTATAACTCAGCAATATGTTTCTTGATAAAGTTTGGTGCCAATTCAATACCCCCAAACTGCCCAGTGAGCCCCATGATACTCTCAATCACTTTCTATTAACAAGCATTATGTTGGTTTACTTAATAGGGTTAAAAAAACTAAATCTGAGGGATCTGGCTTTCATCTAGAACTGATTATAACTCACAAAACACCCCTGATGGAAATATTTGCTTTTCTCTGGAAACTGAAATATGAAAAATGTTGATGCATTTATACTGCTTTAATGCACTTATGCGTCAAAGCAGGATATATGCAGCCCCTACATTAAGGCAAATTTCTCTCATGGATGTCCTGCCATTCCCCACTCAGGTAATGGATCCTGCTAGCTGAGGTGTCAAAAGACAAAGTTTCAACCCTCTGTATGTGAAGAAAGACAAGATCATGGTGGCACAGCTTGCCCTCTCTGAAAACTGTCTCAGAGTTCAGCTTCAAGCCATCTGGCCACTACACAGCAATGTGCAGAGGACAGCAAGCTGAAGCCAAATGATGTGTGCCATGCTCTCAAAACATGTAGAAGAAGGTCCTGGATCTAGGGACCTTGCAATCAGTCTCAAGGACATAACAGGTGGTGTACAGAATATTTTAGATTATCATTGCTGGCTAAGGCGGTATTTGGCCGAGTGGCAAGGCTACCCCCTCCACCAATACCCGAGGACCGTTTCTGGGAACCTGGAACCCTCATTTATGCTCCACCCCTGGAATGCCATTCCACCATACTTTTCCTCACAGACCCTGGGATGTGGAGAGGTTTGAAGTGTAGGCACTGTCAGGAGATCAAAGATTTCTGCCTGTCTTTGTATTATGGCCTCCAATCCTGCCCACCCTCACACTGTGGTCACAAGGACCTTGCAGAGTGCCAGTGCCTTAGCGAGACAGTCACCTACAGGTTGGTGACTGTTTTCTCCACAACACAGGCGTAAGCTGACATAATCTTGTCTCAAGTATAGCAATTGCTGATTTGGAAAATACAATTTACGTATTTTTTAAGAGATAATGATTCATATCTACATGTTCTTTTTCAACTAATAAATTGTGTGACTAGAAGAGCGGCCATCCTCCATTGAGATCAGTGGAACCCAAACCCCTAAGTATAGGATAAGTGACAGCACAACATAGATGTGCCCATGTTTGCAACACATGTGTAGTGATTTTTGTTTGTGAAGTATGTGTTATCACCTGTGAGATAAGATGATGTCAGTATACCCACCTATGTTCTCAATGATGGAGAGGAGTAAAGAACCTATTTATTATTTCTTTCCTCAGGTTGTTTCCAGTGAACTAATTCATAAGCTAAGACTTACTCTTACTCCAGCACTGATGCAGACAGGACGTTGACATTTTAGGGATCCTGGTTACCCTGAAAAAGGCCCTAGACCTTTTACAGGCTGTGAAAGGGGCCAAAACATGTTGGCAGGAAGGAAGACTTAGATATGATATGTCCAGGCCCATCTCACTGTTGTTTTTAACACTACCCCATATACTCACCTAATAAAGAGATTCTCTTTGGGTTAACACCAAGATAATTTTAATGTACTCTCTGGATCCTGTAGCTATCCAAAAAAAAATTAGATCTCCCTCTAGCTTGAGGTTGAGATCACCTTGGTGGTAATATTTTAACAAGGTGGGACAAAATTGCCTATGATAAAGCATCCCACAATTCTGTGGGTGAAGCTTTTCCGTCCATTTTTTCAATATTGTTTGGGAACTCACATGCTCCTGATTCATTTGGGAGTTGACAGACGGGGCAGGTGAGATTGCAGACACACCTACTATGAACAATCTGTGGATCGAGATGGTGCCAAGACCCCCAAATCCATGGAGGCCTTGACAAACTATGACATGGATGGTTAGGAGCACATGAGTTCCCAAAATTTGGGACACTATTTCTGGGGTTTTACACCACTCACATATAAAATCTAAAAATATTGACATAGCCTTTAATGCCAGAGATAAGGCCACATAAGAAGATAGTAGGATCATATGTAAAGTTCCTGAAGAAATGCTATTTGACCTAGCTCGGCAGCAATCGTGACTACACAAAGGACCAAAGAAAAACTGATGTTCATTTGGTCCGCACTAGTTTTTAACCTTGCCATAGATTACCTTCAGAGAATATAGCAGTGCATAATGGATATCGATAGACAATTTTAATTTTCTCGCTACACCCACTACCGTCTATCACCACCTATTCACCACAATCCAATTGGTACAAGAGTAAGAAAAGATCTCCATCAAAGAGCTTCCTTTTTCAAGGGGCCAGAAGGGTACTGTACTGCCCACCCAGCGTGGAACATGACCGGATAATAAAGCAAGCTACATAGGTGGATGAGGGTCTGTGCATCCTTTAAGGGATACTCCTGTTGATATTTGTAGAACAAGAATATATTTCTTGTTTTTTTAGCCTCTATCTGAAGAAAAAAACAACGGAACGTTGCATTGTTCCGTAAGCAGGTCCGACAGACCTGCCAACGTACTCTAAAAAGACTGAAAATGTGCAGAGAATCTGTGGGCTTGTACACATTAAGTCCCAGGGCAAGCTGTTTTTAATGGCTTATGTCAGGAAGCAGTTATAATGAAAGCAAATTAGGCAAGATATATAGTGTGGTGAAGCTCACATGTGTAATTAAGGAGAAGAAATAGAAGATTATTTTTTAAATGGTAACTGTGTGAAATAAGACTCTGGTCATTTGAGATATGCAGATGTAAATATTACAGATGAAAACTGACACACTTGCTTCTCAGTGTCATATCATGTTTACCAAGAAATAGAAACTGGTAAAGGGAATTGCCTTATGCAATAGTACAATTGTTTGTTTTCAATTCTTTAGGTAAGAGGAAGCTCTGTGAAAACAATCTATCAATTCATAGGCAAGGCACGTATAGGGAAAAGCACATGAGACAGCGACCTAATTAACATCCGTTATTAATAAAGAAAAACTGTTATACTTTGAATAACATATAGCTGAAGCCAAAAATTCTCTCAAAGAAAAGCTTAGATATTTCCGGAACCTTTAAAATAATCATTGTGCCACAAAGTCACCATTCTAGAAATAATGTGATGACCTGATGTCCTTCTTCAGCAAAACAATTGCATTGCTCAGCATGAATCCTTTCTGAGCCCAGTAGACCTCGTTTGGATATATTTCCAATCACTGTAGACATGGCCAGGAAGATCATCAACAGACTAAACCCTATTTAATTTTGAAGCTTGTAACAATATCTTGCAGACTACCATTAGTTATATCAAGGTTCATCCACACATCCTTAATATCTGTACTTCATCATGAAAAAAACAAATGTGCCATCATAAACCTCTATCTTCAAAAGCACCCACCAAACAAGCAGCTTTGTATAATTACAAACCAATCCTTATAATCCATCCATAGCAATAATCCTCTATAGTTTACTTCCAATTCTCAAATTACATGGAATCCACCAACCTTCTCAGTGATTTTCAATTGATCAGAGAGTTACTAAATACATTTTAATGGACTTTGGAAAGAATTTCTCTCTGCTAGAGATCATGATCACAATGGCACCATGATTCTCTGACTAGTCCACTCAATTTGACATAATGACCTCTACGTTCTTCAGACCTGTCTAGCAACCACCTTTGGCATAAACAGAACTGTGTCCCAGTTCTACAGACTATTTCACTCAAATCCCAGTCAACATGTGACTTTGGATCCTTCCTTGCTAAAATATCCCATGTAACTTGTAGGGTGCCCCAAAGTTCCTCTCTATTGCCAGCCCTTTTTAATACCTTAATCACACCACATAAGGCCGTCCTTAAACAATACAATGTTGGCTCACATTTCCAACATGATACCTAAAAGATGGAAAAATCAATTGCTGCATCATCAATTGCTGTTCTCATGTTGGAAAATGGTCGTCTCATCATCACCTCTTTAACGCACTGACTACTGCAACTGATTAAAAGATTATGCTGATGTTTATGAACAAAAATGTTGTTAAGACTCCAAAGAGGGGTAAATGTTGCCTGTGTCCTCCTCACATAAAAGTAGCATTGATGTATCTTTCTAAAAAGAAGTTGTGCTATTTTCAAAAAAGGTTGATTTTAGATCTCTATGACCCCCAAGGACATGCATGGTATAATTCCACTGTTTTAAAATTAAAAAATCTAAATGGTTTATCTGATAATTTCTGACCGAATACCCGTTGCCCCAACTTCTCGATGCTTTCTTTCTCTTCTTAGGATGAACATAGGACCCAAATTGCCTTGTATACCTTGCTTGTTGCCCCTTGTCTGTTCATCCAGTTTTCTGTTGCCTCCTCAGATTTTACTAGAGTGGTATTAAATAAATAAAATAAAACTATTTAATGTCCTGGTCCCTGGTATTGTTGTGAACTACTGATTTAAAGAAAAATCAGATCTCTGGGTCACTGTACTCTACGCTTCTGTTGTATCATCAGAACATCATTGAAGAAAAGATTGCCTGACATAAATATCATGTCCTAAGTATTGTTTACAAAAATATCATCCCATTAGGCGTAGATATTCTATTATTAAATCCAATGAAGCTATATTTATGGAAACAATATTTAGGACACGATATTTTATGAAATGAGATTTAGCCCAGCATGTTCTGATACTATTTCCTGCAGAACATTTAACGTATTTTCAATCCTGTGGTGCCTGCATCAACTAGAAGACAAGAAATAATAGCTCAGACATTTAAGATGGGTGATAAGGCTCCTCAAATGTTCAATGATTTTTCATCTGCAAGTATGTCCAGTAAAAGATGCATGATCATCTGTTGTTAAAATGTTTTCACTAGGAGGATATTGGTGGAGTTATTTTAAAGTGAACTACGTTGTCACTTATCAATAGGCTGGGCTCCATTGAACAATATTTCCAACTTCAGCTGATATGGGCAAAAGAAGTAGTTTTAAAGGAAGGTCATGGTTACATTCAGTCTATTGATCTTGCTGGATGAGCTGACATTGAGATCAACAGAGGGACTACCTTTTGCTAAAGTGAAATTGAGTTATTTTGAGACCAGCGAAATGTGAGACAGTTTTGTGTCCTCAACTCACATCTGTATAATGTTTTTTTTTAATGAAGTGATTTTAGTTTGTACAAATTTACCTGGTAAATGTAATTTTCTCTTTAGAAAAAATATCTACTTTTGACCCTGGGTGGAACATTCCAAACCCAGCCACTCCCTGATTATGTTTGTCCTCCAGTGTCTTTTTTTTTTTTTTAAATGGTGTTTTTTCTAAATGATGGGAGGGTTATCATCACTAGAGCAGCCATTCTGTTATTTGCTGATATGCTGCAACTAGGAGTCTGAATTCAGGGTGCGGTGGGCTGCCATGATCCTGGTCTGAAAGCTCTCAGTGAAAATATTCAGAACTTATACAATAATATGCAAAGCAAGGCAATAGAAAGAACGGTTATGGCCTATACTCGCCGCACTCTGTTTGTTGAATTATTCGAACAGTGCTCACTCTTTGGGCCAACCGCTACCAAAGCCCAATATTAACAAAGTTACACATTTCCAGAGGTAGAGGAGCACAGGAAACAATAGTGTCATCACAAGAGTCCCATATACTTAGATAGTAAGGCATGTATCCCACAATACTGGATAAAAATATCTTTTTAACATATGAGACAACACAATTATTTCTTTTTGTAAAGACCAAAACACTTGATGTCCTTATTCCTTCTTCTTTTTATCCGTATATCCTTGATTCATTATACAAAGGTAACATGAAATGTCCAAACAAACACAGCCTATGCGTTTCGTCCCAAACACCATGGGACTTCTTCAGGGCACTAATCGTGTATGAAATTGTCCAAAAAACCTCTAGACAAGAGAATTCTACTCTTGTGGGAGGTGGCGCGTCAATCCCTCAAGGGCGTGTTCTAGTTAGTACTCAGTAGACAAATATTCCCAGAAAAAGTTGTTTACAATGTAGCCACTGAGTCTTGTCACAGCGTGTCCAAAAAAGTCAGTGGCGCAATTTATTTGAGTTTTAATTTCATTAAGTCAGCCTTTCCCGCAATCGTTCTCCTCGTAAGACTCTAAAAATCACAAGTTCAATGATTTTTGGTTTTCCTACAGTCGGTCCTCAAATTTAGGGACCGTCAATGACACAAAAGGCCACCTCCTCAGGCGTCCACTGGCCCCATTCTCCCTGATAGACGCCAGGCATTTCAGATGAATTGACCTTTCCTGCTCTGACCGGAGGTTAGTGGACGCCTTAATAGGTGGTCTTTGGCAAATTTGAAAGGAACACGGAAGAAGACTGGATTTAAAGAAAGAATTTCCTAGCGTCTTTCGTGGAGAATTGGGCCAGTGGACGCCTGAGGAGGTGGTTTTTTGTGCCATTGAGGGTCCCTGAATTTGAGGACCGACTGTAGGAAACCCGAAAAACATTGAACTTGTGATTCTTAGAGTCTTCCGGGGAGAACGATTGCGGGAAAGGCTGACTTAATGAAATTGAAACTCGAATGAATTGCTCAACTGACTTTTTTGGACATGCTGTGACAAGACTCAGTGGCTACATTATAAACGACTTTTTCTGGGAATATTTGTCTCCTGAGTACCAACTAGAACACACCCTTGAGGGATTGATGCGCCCCCTCCTACAAGAGTAGAATTCTCTTGTCTAGAGGTTTTTGGACAATTTCATACACGATTATTGCCCTGAAGAAGTCCCGTGGTGTTTGGGACGAAACGCGTAGGCTGTGTTTGTTTGGACATTTCATGTTACCTTTGTATAATGAATCAAGAATATACGAAGGAATAAGGACATCAAGTGTTTTGGTCTTTATAAAAAGAAATAATTGTGTTGTCTCATATGTTAACAAGATATTTTTATCCAGTCTTGTGGGATATATACCTTACTATCTAAGTATATGGGACTCTTGTGATGACACTATTGTTTCCTGTGCTCCTCTACCTCTGGAAATGTGCAACAGTAATATGCAATGTTTGCACCCATTGCCCCTGTTCTTATCCCACTAGTGTGGCTGACGATTACATGATATGCTCACACACAGTACAATGTGAGGCTTGGTTTGAACATTTTTGCCATGGGTTGTTTTGGTTATTAAATGGAATGAAGAAAGTCATGAAAGAGCATTTAAAAGCCTGAAGAGATATTACTGGATGAAACAACTTTACATAAATACATCACAATTACAAATCCTGGTTACATTGAAAAGTAATGCAGAAAAAAAGATTATTGCAAATTGTGTCGCCTTTTCCAGCTAGTTTCTATTTACAGTGGTCGAACAGTGAGATTTAGCCCTTATGGAAATGGGGTCAGCAAATGGGAAAAACAATGATTTCATTGAGCCAGATGTCAGCTGATGTCCTTAGTTTTTACTGGCATTTTGGATCGAGGGAACTGGGTCAGTATCACTGAGGCACTTACTGTAGATCAGGGATATGCAGTGGTAAATGACAGCTTACAGGAGTGTGAGGGCCTACACTGATTTGATTACACCTCAAAATATGGTCTTGCATGCACTTTTGTGAGTCCCTCAAGATATCGGTGACTGCTTTGAGGCATCTGACAGTGGTGAGGCCTAATACTTAGCCTAGATTCCAGTGAGTGAGAGGGTCTGACTTCTTCTAGGAGGCTTACCCTCCCCAAGATAAGTTTATAATGGGGTCAAACACTGCATTTATAAAGCACAATTTATTTTCTAAAAAACCACATGCTGTCAAAGGGCGCTTATTAAACATTCATGTGCTATCATATTGTGCAAGTCAATGAAGCCTGATTCTCCCCAGAAGCGAACACCAGTTTATTCAAAATGTGCCGTAGGTGGCCCTCATATGACAATACTTAACTCCATTGTGCCAGGGCAAGCACTTTGCCATGGTTGCCCCCGTATACCAGCCGCGGCCGCTGAAGGTAAGAGCGGTGGGACGGTGGGGCCAGGTGAAGGGGGATTTCGAGAGACGACCACGAGGGAAAATTAAATAAATAATTAATTTTCCCTCGTGGTCGTCTCTCAAAATTCCCCCTCACCTGGCCCCACCGCTCTTACCTGCAGCGGCCGCGGCTGCCGTATACCACAGGTGCTCCCATAGGCCAACAATTAAAATATAATATGCCAGCGCCAAAATGTTGCCACTGATAATGGTCATCTGCCATCGGTGAGCAATATATCACAAAATGCCTTTAACAGTGTTTAGGGCAGCATTTTGTCATGGCTGTCTGCCTCTCCCCACCCCCAACAAGGCAATCCAATAGGCTTGCAACAGTATATTGCCATGGGTGCCCTTTTGCAAAACTTTACCTTTAGTATGCCTGTAGCAAGATTTTGTCAAGAATTCCATCCAACATGCCAATGCCAGCATTTTGCCATAGGTAGATCATATGCCAAGTATTACCTATTGTACGTCAGCACCAACATTTTGTAATGGGTGTTTTCGTAAGCTAAGAATTATCTCCAGTATGCCACTCCAGCTGAAGACTCACAAATGTAACACACTCACATAGGCTTACTCCCTCATGCTTACTTGCATTCGCTCATTTTCTCACACTCATTCTCCCTCACTCACTCCCAGTTCATCACACTTTTTCACATTCATTCATTTCACTCACTCAATCTCACCTTCTCACAATGATTTACACTCTTACTCCCACCCTTAGTCTCTCTCATTCTCACTTACTCATGCTGAATCTGACTTTCAGGTTCACTCACTTTGACTCCCTATCACTAATTTTCACTCACTTAACCTGTCACTTAATCTTGCTTAGCTTTACTCACACACATACACATGCACTCACTCTCACACTCAGTCCTTATTTCACTCACTTTCACTTACACACACCCACCATCACACAACATAAATTGCCCTTGTTTCATTTAGAAGTTTAGATTAATTTATCCTATTTAAAGTAATTTTTTACAATAGAAATGCAGGATATTTAACTCACAGGCCCATACAGGAATCATCACTGTGATACAGATCACTTCTTTTGATTTCAACAAATTACTGATCGCTTTATAATCAAAATGAGTAGAAACACAAAGGCACAATATCTCTTACATATTTGTCTTGGGCAATGCTCCAGTTCTCACACTAGTGACCATTAGCACACAAACACATGTTTAAATAAATCCCTCATGAGAAAATATTATATTTGTCATTGTCATCATATACACTTCAAACAGCAAGGCATTCTGAGGCTTCTCCATTTATGGACACTAATTTATTGTCTTTATAGATGGGACACAATTAATTGAGCAATGTAGCACAAGGTAATAAGTCAAATCAGATAAATACAATTGTATTTACATAAATGAATTCCAGTAGAAGCAGTTTATGTATTTCTAAAAACCTATAATTCGAATTATCTGTAAATCAAACAATACGAGGAAACCACACACTCAAATACTGCTCTGAAATTCTTCACCACAAGAAAAATATAGCTCAATGCTTGCCTTAATCTAAAAGAAGAGGTTGCTAAGCCAGCTGTGGTATGGGTACAATTTGAAACCTGTTGTCAAATTTTTAATTCTATGTTTTCTGAATATTTGCATTCAATGATACTTTATCACTTTCACTCACACACATGGACACACATACACCCACACTTGCTCGTACATATACGCACACTGTCCCTCACAAACAAACATATGCTCTCTCTTAAACACACACACACACACATACATGTACACACACATTTGAGAGCTCTTTTGTTTATTTTCATCTTCCTGCGCCACTCTGCTTCAGCTAATCAGCAGCCAGTGAGGGATCACCGACACAATACCAAAATCAACTATATCATGTAACACAAATATACGGCCAAAAATATTGTTTACAAAAATATTGTGTCCCTGTCCTTATAATGGTAGGTATACAAATAGTGAAAAGATATTGTTTCAAACTAATACCTTTAAAAACATACAACAATATTGTTTCTTAATCTATATATTGTTTTAAGCAGTAAATCTCAAATATTTGATACATACCATCAGTATAATGTTAATTAAATACATCACACTAATATTTAATACTACATATAACTATATACTTATATAAACGCATACATATATATGAGTGTGTATATTTTTACACATATATGTATTTATATATAGTAACACAATGATTAAAATATATATTTACATTATATAAATTGTTTTTGTTTAATTCTTTACATTTACTATTATAAAAAGTAAACACACACGTCTATATGTATGTATATATAAATTCACATGAAACATAAAACATAATAACAATTCAATTACAAAACATAAAAAATGTCAAAGCAAATAAAATATAAAAGTTAAAAAAACAAAAAAGACAGTATAACAATTTAAAAACAAATATAAACCAATTATATACATTCAAATGATAAATAAATATTAATAGTAAATATGTTTGCAAATATTTGGAAACGTATTGGAGTCTGGGAATAATAGGTATACTATTCCCACTCCAGTTCATGCAATAGTAGTGAAAATGTAAGACTTTGGGGGGGAGGGGTTCAATTTATTATTCACACTCCAAATAGTGCAACAGTAGGGAAAGTGTTGGATTTTGAAGGGATTAGATTTACTATTCCCGCTGCAACCAGGGCAACAGCAGGGAAAGGGTTAGACTTCAGAGGGGTTTAATTAACTATTGCCACTGTAAACAGCACAACAATAGAGGAAAGGGTTGAACTTTGGAGGGGTTAGATTTACTATTCCCACTCAAGTTTGTGCAACAGTAGGGGGATATTGGACTTCGGAGTCTGTGCAACAGTAGAGAAAGCGTTGGACTTTGGAAGGTTAATATTTAATATTCCCACTACAGTCTGTGAAAAATAAGGGAAAGCGTTTGGCTTTGGAGGAGTAAGATTTACTATTCCCACTCCAGTCTATGCAACAGTAGGGAAAGGGCTGGACTTCAGAGGGATTAAATTTACTATACCCACTCCAGTCCAAGATACTGTAGGGAAACCATTAGATTTTGGAGAGGTTACATTTACTATTTCCACTTGAGTCAGCTCAACAGTAGGGAAAAAGTTGGACTTTGGAGGGGTTGGATTTAATATTAACACTACAAACAGCACAACAGCAGGGAAAGTGCTAGACTTCGCAGTGGTTAGATTTACTATTCCCACTCCAAACAACGCAATATTAAAGTGCTGGACTTCAGAGGGTCAAATTTACTATTCCCACTCCAGTCTTGCAACAGTAAGGAAAGTGTTGAACTTCGGAAGGATAAGATTTACTATTCCCATTCTGGTCTGTGCAACTGTAGGGAAAGCGTTGGACTTTGTAGAGGGTACATTTACTATTCCCACTCCAGTCTGTGCAACAGTAGGGAAAGTGTTGGACTTCAGAGGGGATACATTTACTATTCCGACTCCAGTCTAAGCAACAGTAGGTAAACTAGTTCACTACAGACACATTATATATTTGAATAAACCTATTAATTTGGAAAAAATATAAGACTCTACATAAACATTAAACTGAACATAATATATATATATATACATATATATATATATATTCACTGAAAAAACCATAGGTTTTAGGGACAGTTATAGTTAGTTGGACATTGCACTCGTACAAAACCCGTGAAATTCCCCCGTTATAGTTAGTTCAGCTAACTATAACTCGCGCCCCGCAATGCACTGCTGATGACGTCACATATTACATCACTCATGACATGGTCAGTGACATCACTGATGACATCACTGATGACATCTCAAATGACATCACTGATGACATCATGCAGTGACTGTGTGTTTCTGTAAAGTTTAAATCTTTTTAATATATATAGGAAAAGACGTATTGAAGAATGAGTGGCTGTATAAGTGTCTGTATGGATGATTTAGTAGGTGCGTGACTGACTCTATAAGTGAGTGATTTAACGTATCTTACTGAATGCATGGGTTAGTGACTAAACTGGGTGAATGTCTGTATCCGTCTGTCTGTTGCTGTGTAAGTGGCTGCATGTGTTTGTGAATAGCTACATGAGTGTCTATATGAGTTATTGAATGGTTGTCTGAGTATCTGTATGGGTGCCTGAGTGTTTGTGTGGGAGGGGTGTGTGCGACAATGTGCATAGATGTGTGAGTGGGTGATTCACTGGGTGGATGGTTTCAAGAGTGCATCTGTGATAGACTGTATGGGTGGGTAAGTGTGTGTAAGAGTGTGTTAGTGAGTGAATGTATGTCCCAGTGGTACATGTGTGAGTAACTACATATGTGAAAGGCAGTATATATGTGTGTTGGAGTATATAAATAGCTATAAGCGAGAGTGAGTGATTGTGATAGTGGCTGTATGGATGCGTGTGTGCTTGTATCAGTTATTGTATAAGAGCGTAACAATGTGCTAGTATTTGTATGATTAAGTGAGCTGGTGTGTGTATAACTGTATAGGTGAGTAAATGGCAGTGTGTTTAATTATTTGCATGACTGACTAGGTGTGTGAGTACCTCTATGGATGAGTGGCGGTGTTTGAGTGTCTATATAGGAGTAAGAGTGCATATGATAGTCCTGTACTGAGTGACCATAAGTATGAGTGACTGTACGGGTGAGTGAGTGGATGTGTGTGTGTGTAGACCTAAGAATCAGTGAGTGGGTATGTAGTTATTGGTGTTGGAGTGTCTATGGTTTTGCGAATGGCAGTCTGTAATTTAGAGTGGGTGTATCAAAAGTTATATTAGGGTGTGAGAAGATGAATGAAATTATCACATGGATGATGTCATCAGTGATGTCATTTGAGATGTCATCAGTGATGTCATCAGTGATGTCACTGACCATGTCATGAGTGATG
Organism: Calotriton arnoldi; assembly: GCA_963921515.1. Lineage (NCBI taxonomy): Eukaryota > Metazoa > Chordata > Amphibia > Caudata > Salamandridae > Calotriton > Calotriton arnoldi. The sequence continues at coordinate 1,543,081 of CAWUFW010003279.1, forward strand.
TAATATGTGACGTCATCAGCAGTGCATTGCGGGGCGCGAGTTATAGTTAGCTGAACTAACTATAACGGGGGAATTTCACGGGTTTTGTACGAGTGCAATGTCCAACTAACTATAACTGTCCCTAAAACCTATGGTTTTTTCAGTGAATTTCAAAGGTTTTTTAAATGCAAATTTCTAACTATAACGTGTCTGAAACCTATGGTTTTTTCAGTGAATTTCAAAGGTTTTTTAAATGCTAATTCCTAAATATAACATGTCTGAAACGTATAGTTTTTTTCAGTGAATTTCAAAGGTTTTGTAAATGACAACATTTAAATGTATTAATTATCTTTATTTTTTTGATACTGATTTAAATTTTTTCAAACTATTTATTTTTTAAATTACATTGTAATTACATTATACATTACATTACAAAATATACTTTCTCAGAATGAATTACTTTAGTTTAAATACTTTGCAAATAGGCAATAGACTTTTAAGTACAGCAGTTACAGTTGTTGCAATAGGCAACACAATTTCAAACACAATTGAGCTCAATGTGAATTTCTAGTTAAATGCAATTAGTTACTTTATGGATTACTTTTCTAACCACAGGACTGGATCCTAGATTCAGTCCTGGGACATCTCCTGTAAACAGTTGAGTAAAAGCGTTTTGGTTACAGTACTGATTTTTAAGGAATATTATTGTATTTTAAAAGTTGACACTTAGAAACTTTTTCACATAGAATCACCAATGTTATCCTATGGCCGGAAATTCACTTAGCAGGTAAGTAGTGTTATCGTTACTTTTTCTTAATCAGTGGTGGATCCTGGATCCAGCACTGGTGCATCTCCTGTAAACAGTTGAAAGAATGCGTTTAAGTCATACAGGCGATTTTTAAGGAATATTTGTAGTTTGTGAAAATTGACACTTTGAAACTTTTCTGCTGAAAACCAGACAATGGATTCCTATGGAAGGAAATACAAGTTACTGGTAAGTACGGTTAGAATTACTTTTCAGGGTCAGTGCTGGGCTAAAAGATGCAGCACTGGGTTCTCTCCTGATAACAGGTGAGTAAATCGGAATTCGTAGTTTGGCTGATTTTAGAGGAATATTATAAAGTTCCAAAACTCCACACTTAGAAGAATTCCAAGAGAAACCAGTCAATGTTAGCCTATGGAAGGAAATTCAAGTTCCTGATAAGTACGGTTAAAATTACTTTTCAGGATCAGTACTGGGCTAAAAGATGCAGCACTGGGTTCTCTCCTGATAACAGGTGAGTAAATCGGAATTCGTAGTTCGGTTGATTTTAGAGGAATATTATAAAGTTCCAAAACTCCACACTTAGAAGAATTTCCAAGTGAAACCAGTCAATGTTAGCCTATGGAAGGAAATTCAAGTTGCTGGTAAGTACGGTTAAAATTACTTTTCAGGATCAGTACTGGGCTGAAAGATGCAGCACTGAGGTCTCTCCTAATAACAGGTGAGTAAATCAAAATCCGTATTTCGGCTGATTTTAGAGGAATATTATAAAGTTCCAAAACTGCACACTTAGAAGAATTTCCAAGTGAAACCAGTCAATGTTAGCTTATGGAAGGAAATTCAAGTTACTGGTAAGTACGGTTAGAATTACTTTTCAGGACCAGTACTGGGCTGAAAGATGCAGCACTGAGGTCTCTCCTGATAACAGGTGAGTAAATCGGAATTCGTATTTCGGCTGATTTTAGAGGAATATTTGCACAATGGTGAAGGGAGGGGCGGGGCCTGAGGTGACATCTGTGCAAACGCGCCCCGTGGCGCGTTTTAAGTTGGGGGATTAAGTCCCCTTCAATCATGAGGGTCCCTGGGGGCCAACTAGCCCACCAGGAACCTCCAGTATGCGCCAGGGGGCTGCGTTGCAGAGACGTGTACAGAGGCCACACCCCTTTTTACACCTCTCTGCAACACAGCTCTGTGGCGCTTTCTGGACGTACCTGTTGGGCTAGTTGGCCCCCAGGGACCCTCAGGATTGAAGGCGATTTAATTCCCCATCTTAAAACACGCCACGGGGCCTGTTTGCACACATGTCACCTGAAGCCCCGCCCCTCCCTTCACCACTGTGCAAACGCGCCCGTGGCGCGTTTTAAGTTGGGGGATTAAGTCCCCTTGAATCCTGAGGGTCCCTGGAGTCCAACTAGCCCACCATATACTTCCAAAAAGCGCCACAGAGCTGCGTTGCAGAGAGGTGTAAAAGGGGCGTGGCCTCTGTACACCTCTCTGCAACGCAGCCCCTGGCGCATACTGGAGGTTCCTGGTGGGCTAGTTGGCCCCCAGGGACCCCCAGCATTCAAGTGGAATTACTTACCCTTCTTAAAACGCGCCAGGGGGCGCGTTTGCAGAGTACTGCAGGGAGGGGGCGGGGCCTCCGGCACGATGCCGGTCTTTTTTTTTTTTTGATTGTGAGGGGGGCTGCGTGGCCCCCCTTCCCTCAGCCACTTTTGCCCTGGGGACCCCATCACCCGGGGCCTGGGCATTTTATTTTTTTTTAAATTAAAAAAAAAAAAACGGGAAGGGGGCCGCGTGGCCCCCCTTCCCTGGGCCTGTTTTGGCCCCGGGGACCCTATCCCCCGGGGCATGCCCTCGATTTTTATTTTTTAAATTTTGAGGGGGGCTGCGTGGCCCCCCTCCTCAGGCCATTTAAGGCCCCGGGGACCCCATCCCCCGGGGCCGGCCTTCCCTTTTTTTTTTTAAATTTGGGGAGGGGGGCTGCGTGGCCCCCTCCCTGGCCACTTATGGCCCCGGGGACCCCATCCCCCGGGGCCTGGCCTCTGGTTGGGGACTGTGGGGGGTCCCCAATCCCCCACAGTCCCAGCCGGCTCCCCGCCTCCTGCGCGAGCCGGCATTGCTTTCCACATGGGGATCAGCTAACATGCTGCTCCCCATGTGGAAAGCTAATTGAGTTTGCATTTTGAAAGAGAGAGCAGGTTTCCTGCTCTCTCTTTCAAAATGCAAACCAAGACTTGCTATGACAGGACGGGAGCCGGGAGGCTCCCGTCCTGTCATAGCAAACTACAGTGTCCCGGGGGTAGGCACCCTGGGACACTGCAGGAGCCGGCCCTGGGGGGTGGTGGTCCCCAGGGCCATCAAGGGCTCCAGGAGGGGGGCCGCGCGGCCCCCCTCCCTTGAATTGCACAGCCCCGGGGAGGTGGTGGTCCCCGGGGCTCTGGGGGTCCATAACGGACCCCCACATTTATTTTCTATGTGCCCTGGGGAGGTGGTGGTCCTAGGTATTTCCCTATGGCGTAATATTGCCATTGCGCCCTAAATACGTTTTTAAATATTTTGGACAGATTCAGATCTATGGTACCCTTTTTCGGTAATCCTAGCACTCAGAAATTCATTAAACTATATTGATGGACAGATTTTTGTCTCCATATACAGTAGAAACTGTTGATATATGTTTTCAAATTTTAACCCCCTACCACATATTCTCATTGTTTATTTAATTAACGAATTTTTTGTATAAATGATTTGTCGAATGAAAGTAATACTTACACTACAGCTCCCAGAATGCAGGGCGACATGGAACAGGAATAATGGGCAGGATAATAGATCATGTAATTGTAAGTAGGTTTTTATTGGCCCATGTGACATGTGGCTGTGTAAACCGTGATCAAGTTCTCGGAGGAGAACGAAACGCGTTGGTGCAGCTTTTGAATATCTGATGAAATGAAAATAAAGGCTTGTGAAAACACCTAATCTGGAAGTGCGACCCTTTTTCCTTCACCTCGAGGGATTTGGAAAATATATATATATATATATATGTGTGTGTGTGTGTATATATATATTTATATATATATAAAAAAATAAAAAAATTAAACAATTTAAAAACTGTATAAACAATATAGCAATTAATTTTCAACTAAAAGATAATTGTTATTAAATGACTAATTAATAAAGTTGCCACCCCATACCCCTACAAACCTAGCAACCCACACCTAAAATATAACTAAAATAAAGAAGTAAAAAACAATTACATAATTGGTAATCAATTACATAATTAATTACAAATTAATAATTCATTATCAATTAATAATTACTTAATTACCGTCCCACCCTATAACCCTACAAACCCAGCAGCCCACACCTAAAATATAACTAAAATATATAAATATTACACACTTTACTAAATATCAATCAATTAAAAGTTTAATTATACATTAATGTATTATTGTTTAATTATCACTTAATTAACTGTCCACCCTCTACCCCTAAAAACCTAGCAACCCGCAACTAAAATATAACTAAAATAAATCAGTTTTGCATAATGTGCATAATTAATAATCAATGCAATAATTAATAAGACATTGATAATTAATTGTTAATTTTTACTTATTTAACTTCCCACTCTATATCCCTACAAGTCCAGCAGTCCGGTACAACAATATAAATTACTATGAGCAATTAAATAAAAAATTCTAAATCGCTTAAAATGACAAACTATATTTACAAAAATAACAATTATACAAACAATAGTAGCACATTAAATTAAATATATGAACTAAAACACAATAAAATAATTAAAAAACAATATTTTGTACAATAATATTATTGAAAATTATATTAACAACAACAATATTCTTAAGAAGACACAGCTCTATTCTGCCTCAATCACAAAAGGAGAAACCTGAAAGCTGGAGGCTGCTCAGTACATAGGCTATGCTGATGCACTGCACAGGCACCAGCTTTCAACTAGTTGCCTTCAGCCTTTTGCTTTTTCACCTCACCCTCTCCCAACTCATCACAAGATGGGTATCAGTGAGATTTCTGACATCACCACACCCTGTCAATATTTATGTCACAAAGGGGGTGGTACTGAAGTAGGGTGATCACCTCGCTCCAGGCCTTTATAAGCACTCTCTCCAGTCTAGAACTTTTCACCTGCAAATTATTAATGTTATGTGTTTTTGTCTAAATACTTCAATGGAAGGAAACGAAGATCACACCTCCCAGTATGTACTAGGCCATCGCACAAAGGTCCATGACTGGAAACTGTCTAAGGACTTGAGGGTAGGATGTCTTATCCTGGGAACTTGCTGATGGCTGGTACAGGTATGAGCCTCTGACAGCCCTCAGACATATTCACTGCTTTTTTTTAACAACTGTTACTGTTTCATAATATTAAATGGTCAGCGCATCTGATGCAGGCAATTTACCTGAGGGAATAGCCACATTCTGCAATTAGTATCAGTACAACATTAAAACCTGCAATCGCTTCATGTCTATTGCGCACCTATTCTAACAACTGAACACATATAACAAAAAACAGTGTCCACGGGGATATTATAATATCTGTATTATACAGCCATATCAATGCCACTGTCGTAGCTCAAGGGGATCAAGCAACTATGTGTCAGTCATATTATTTACATGCTGCTCTACAGTTGATATCCTCCTCAGTGCACCCATTTAAGGCATACTACAGCACACATTTCCAATCCTTTTCTCCTGATTCAGTCATAGGGCTGGTTATCATCCACAACTTCTCCCACAAAAGCAGTGACCGTTGTATCCCAGAGCAGTCTTTCTCATCCTCCTCTTGGGCTTCATGTACAATAGTGTACCCTTGTATTTCGTTCATCTTGCACATCCCCCTGCCAAAAGTAGGTCTAGGCTCATCCATTGCTTTTCAGCTCATTGAACTCAGCCATTTTGCCAACATGAGTCCCATGTCTGCAATTCTGGTGGTGGCTTTTTTTACTTTTAGGATATGTAAAGAGGCCCGATAAACAAGCTGCAGGTGTAAGGTCTATCTCTCTGTCAGTGGCTTAATTAACAAAGAAATAATTCTCTATGAATTCTTTTCTAATCCCAAGAAGCACCAGACCATATGGAAAAATCTGTGTCCACCTTCATTGTGACACTGATCCCAGACTGAACATGTTAATCCTTTTAGGAATAACATAATTTATCTGCCTGTAATTAAAGTGTATCAGTTTAAATCAAAGGTTCCTGGAAAAGTTGGGGGAAGTACTCAGAATTTGTCCACAATCCTCATTGACAAAGCGTTCATCAATGTCAGTGACCCATTTGTCAAGCAAGGTGTCTAGTAAGCCTTTTAGCTTGATCAAGGTGCATGCAATACAGAAGTCACACAGCTCTAGTTCTCCCATTAATGTGCAAATTATTCTGAGCAATCTGTGAACATGTGGCTCACATTGTTTTGACTTCCACATCGTTGAAATCCTAAATCTCAGTGTCACATATAGTAATGCCTCACACTGCTGCATTTGTTATACTATTAGTAAATAATAGTTTATTGTTTGCTAGTAGTGTAGTAAAAGAAAGGGGATGAAAAACAAAGAGGCAGAGCCCTGAGACCCATAAGGATGAGCTGTCAAAATTAATGTTGAGGGCAGAAACAGTCATCTACCCAATTGAGGTTCAGTTGGAGGTCAACCCTCAGTTATTGTGTTTGAGAATATGATTAAAGCGCCATGCCCATTACAGGACGGTTTTATATATTAATATATCTTTGAAAATGATCTGTCATATCAAAAATACATTGTGTGTCCAGTAACATCTGTCCTTCTTGATTTTCCCCACTGATTTGGGAAAAGTAGACATGGAACTAGTGCAGATGGACTTCAAGGACCATACCTTGGGGCATTTTGTCCTAAAAGGCTCATTTTGTTTCCAATGGCCTACTTTCAAATGGTATTAAAAACGCAATTTTCCTGCTAATACTTCCCCTTCTGTTATATCATTTAACTGTAGATTCACTATCACTTCCTCTCTACGAAGGTAGGAATATGTTTGTGATGGCTAGATGAAGATTACAGATGTGTCTGTGAAGAAGAGGCAGACAAGCTGATACCATATTTTCTCCACATATTCCTCCTAATGAATGATAGAAATCGGGTTACTGGTTGACTGGGGTAGGAGCCCTGTTCAAGCAGCAACCACAAACCTTGACAGGGTAAGGCACAAGCAAATCCCAAATAAACCTGTGCTCAATCCCCTGGTAGCTTGGCACAGAGCAGTCAGGCTTAACTTTGAGGAAATATGTGAAGTATTTGTGCAACACTTCAAACAGAAAAACAGTGACAACATCACACAAAAAGGCCCCACACCATGTTAGAAAAACAGAGCTTAATTTAATAAATAAAACAATACCAAAATGACAAAAATCCTTTCAGTAGAACCGGACTTATGATTATTTAAAGAATAAAGTAAAAAATAGTGCCTAAAAGAAACACCATCTGCGGCTATCTGGTAGCGATGGACCTGGTCAAATTCAAAAGTTTAGGCTGACCGTGATGGAGTGTGAGTCGGATACAGTCCCAGATCAGTCCAGCTGAAGGCTTACTTCCTCAAGTTTTGTGCCAAGAGTCCTGTTCACATTGGAGAGGGTTGCTGGTAGCAAGGAGAGCATCTGAATTGGTGGTCGGCGTGGTGCGAAGAACAGGCCGGGCATCGTGGATGAACAGGCTGCGGCTTCATGTTGGCAGTCCTCCATGGGCGATTTATGCTTGGTGTGTGAAGAGACAGGGTGGCGGTGGCTAGAGCTGAATTTTGGTGCGAGTGTGGCGGTTCTAGTTTGAACGGGCCCTTTTGTGGTCTCGAACAGCCCAAAAGCTTGATTTCAAGAGCCCTAGAGCCCCTTCAAGGGTCAAGAACCTGAGAAGCACTACCAGGGGGTCAGGAACTCGCTGCAGCTGGGTACAAGAGCTGGTTGGGGGGCCTTTTATGTTCCTGAGGCTTAGATCAGGAGACAAGCACACTAGCCCTTTGAGTCCCTCTTGGTTCCTGGGTTGAAGATGAAGTTGCAGGTATAGTTCTTCTTCTCCAGGCAAGAGGGTAGCAAGCAGCAGGTCAGCACAGCAGGGAAGCAGTTCCTTAAGAGCAGCAGTCCAGCAGAGTGGCAGTCCTTGTAGTAGCACAGCAGTACATCTTTCTGGTAGAGTATCCACAGGTCCAGAAGTGTACTGAAGAGTTGGTGTCTGAGGGACTTCTTTTATACATGGTTGCGCTTTTGAAGTGGTAGAAGCTACTAGAGGCATGCCTTTGAAGAACACAGATGCCCTGCCTTCCTGGTACTGGCTCCAGGCTAACTACATGTGTTATGCAGACATTTGTGTGGAAGGAAGACACAGCCTATTCAAGTATAAGTGGGGCTGCACCGAGCTCCTCCCTCCCATCCTGCCTGTGATGGTCCATCCAGTCACACCTAAGCTCCCATTGTGTGTGGCTGTCTAGGAAGAACACACAAATCCCAACTGTCAGCTATACCCAGTCATGAGACCAGAGACAGGCTGCAGGCACCAGATGGCCAAGGCAAGAAAATGCCAGCTTTCTAAAAGTGACATTTTCAGAATTGTATTTTAAAATCCGACTTCACCATAAGTTAGAATTGTGATTCCAGAAACCCCAGATGTGAACTGGCTAACTCTTCCCTTTTGGAAATTACACTTCTAAAATGTAAAAAAGGCAAAACCAATGTAATCCTATTGGAGAGACAGAGCTTGGAGTAGTGAACAATTAATTTAAAAGTTTTTTACTACCAGGACATGTAAAAACTAAAAGTATGTGTCCTACGTTTTAAATACTATGCACCCTGCCCTCTGGGCTGTCCAGGGTGTACCTAAGGGGTGGCTTGTATGTATTTAAAAAGAAGGTTTGGGTCTGGCAAAAGGTTTATTTTCCAAGGTCAAAATGGCAGTTTAAACTGCACACACAGGCTCAGCAATTGTTTAACATGCTACTTAAGTGTGTGGCACAACCACTGCATTCAATTCACAGGTCCTGGGGACATGTGGTGCCACTTTAGAAGGGACTCTGGCATAAGCCAACGTTACCATGTTTAAGGAAAGAGCACAAGCACTTTAGCACTGGTTCGCAATGGTAAAGTGCACAAAGTCCTAAGGTCAGCAAAAACGAATTCAGCAAATCAGGAGGTCTGAAGTCAAAAAGTTAGGGGAGAACCATGCCAAGGATGCCAGGTCTAACAATTAATACATGAAGGTCTTCGATGAATTGATTCTCGGTAGGCAAGGGGATTTACTCAAATAAAGCAGTATTAATAATAGCCTTGCTGTCCACAGCAGACTTACTTCTAGTATTTTCAGCAGTGCAGCTTCTAAGTAGAATATAGAACCATCAGGTGTGCTGTTGTGAAAGTACTACAGCATAATTATACTGTATAGAAACCATGACACATCAATTATTAAAGATACATAAGACTTTTCTTTTTATTATATTTTACAATGAATTTGAAATGGCCTTTAGTATATCGTTTTAGGATGTTGTATTTATTGTTTTAACAGCCATTTTCAACTGTTTTTGCTAGGTTTTAAAAAGAATTCTCAATTAAATTTGTTAAAGGAGCTCAAAATGCCGCAGCCCACTTCATCTTTCTATTGAGATGAATATGTTGTGTTCTGTCTACTGTGGTCACACTAGCAATAGCCTGGCTGGTGAAATTCAAACTACTTTGTAACTCTTATCAAGCTTTCCGTGATGGGCATACCATTGTAATAGGCAAAATGTGAAATAGTAGCCTAATTTTGAAGATTTGAGGATCCTCCATTAACAGCTAGTTCAAGATAGACCCACAAAAATTGGTTATACTTGGTTTTAAATTGTGCACTCACTAGGTAGCATTTACTTGGGGTTCAGAAATTAACAGATGCACAATTTGTGCCTGATTTCAAGTTTGACACCTTGGAATGGTGGATAACATGTGTGTTGGACCTGGCCCTCTCTGCAGGGTCACCCTAAACATTTTGCCTTTAACCTCCACTTTTGCTGAATTTGTTTTTTTGGCCTTAGGGTTCTGCACACTCTATCACTGCTAACCAGTGCTAAAGTGCTTGTGCTGTCTCCCCTAAACATGGTAAACCTGGCTTACACCTGAGTGGTCTATTAAATTTACTTATAATTCCCTTCTAGAGTGGTGTACCATATACCCACGGCCTGTAAATAAATGCTACTAGTGGGCCTGCAGCACTCGTTGTGCCACCCACTTAAGTAGCCCCTTAAAGCATGTCCCAGGTCTGACATTGCAGCCAAAGTGCAGTTTTAAACTGCCAGTTCGATTTGGCAATATTGCCCCCTTGCCAAGCTTTAAACTCCCCTTTTATTGCATATAAGTCACCCATAAGGAAGGCTCCAGATAGCCCATAGAACAGGATGCATTGTATTTAAAAGATTGGATATGTACTTTTAAGTTTCAAATGTAATTGTAGTGAAAAACTCATACATTTGTTTTTCACTACCGTGAGGCCTACCTGTTCCATAGGATAACATTGGGTTGCCATATTACATTTAATATGTGCTTACTATTGATTGGGAAAAGGTAAACATGTCATGCTTGGTATCTATGAAATTTAGATGAAAAATAGTCTTTAATGGTAAAGCTTGATTTTAAATTACAATTTTGGAAATGCCACTTTTAGAATGTTAGAATTTTCCTGCCTTTTCTATATGGTGCCAGTATCCTGTCCTAGGTCACATGACTGGATGTAGTTAGCAGTTACACTTTGTTCATTGATCCCAGACAGCCACACAAAAGAGGGATTAGAGGTGCCTTAATGGGCCATCAACTTGCAGGATGGGGGGGCGGAGCTGGGCACAGCCCCACTTGCAGTAGGTCTGTGCGCAGCCTTCATATAAAGTACTTGTCACAACTACATTTTCCATGTAGCTAGCTTGGAGCCAGCGCAAGGGAGTCAAGAAACATCAAGGACTTCAAAGAGAATCATCTAGAAACGCCTCCTACTTCAAAGAAGGCACGATGTATAAAAAGGGGATCCTCAGGCCCACTCATCAGTTCACTTTCTGAACCTGTGGAAGGATTCTCAGAGGACTGTCTGTTACTAGGGCCTGCTGTGTACTCCACAAGGCTCCTTTGCTGCACCTGGAACCCTCAGAGGCCTGCCACGATGTTTGAGCGCTGCTTCTTCACCTGAATCCAGGACTACCAGACTCCAAGGGCTAGTTTGCTGGCCTCCTGTTCAGAGCCATGGGAACATAACAGGTTCCCACCATATTGAATTCACACCTGGACCCAGCCTGAGTGAGCCCTAACCCCCTAAGTGGTGCCTCTCTAGTCCTGGACCCTTAGTCGTGGTGCTAAAGGTACCCAGCCTAAAGCAAGGCATTCCGGATTGTTTGGCTACACCAGTTTGTGGATCACGGATGCGATCCAAACTTGCTACAACAGAGTTTCCGTGCCACGCCGACTCACCCCTATCAGAGCGAGTTTTTGAAAACAGCACCTGCAGTGCAAAATTCGGAGGACGTTGAGTCCCTACGCCGGATCGGGTTTTGCTCAGACATAATTGCTGACACGGCTCCGTTTTTTTAATATTAATTTGTAGTATTCTCTCAGAAACTTATGTATCCTTGTTAGAATAAGTTGTAGCCTGGGTGATTCTGGTCCTGCACTGACCTAGGGAGGCCATAACTGGAAGGCTGAAGCGCGTCAACTCTTACTATCCAGGACCAACGTCATTCATTAAAAAAAAAGATAAACATAAATCCCACAGGGTCTTAGACCAAAAAACCGCAGTTGGATGCGATTAAATTGAGCTATGTATTAGTTGGTCTGTTATAAATTGACGTTGTTACCTGAAGACGCTTTTTCTATTGTTGTTGCCTTAACAGCAGCAGGTTTTCTGTGATTGCGGTCACTTTCTTCACCTAATCTAAAGTATTGTTTTGTTTTTTTCCCTTTTGTTTTAAGCTTGTATGATAAACTGATAGATTGCAGTATTTTTGAATGTGTTGTTACTCACTATTTGTTTTGTAAAATTGACAAAAGACCTTTTAATAAGTAAATGGTTTGAATAAGAAATCAATTTTGCAGTCAGCGTCCTTTTTGACTTTGGTGCAGTAATGCCTCTAAAAGTTTAAGCGATGCATACTACATGATTCAAAATGATGGAATCACATTAGGTGAGTTGTTCCACCAGAGGTTTCAAATAAAAAGTTAGCATCCTTTTAAATCCCTTTCATATTTATCCTGCTAGAGCTCCTAATTTGTTCACAAGGTACCCAGATAGTCAAAAGCAAAAACATGGGACTTGGAAAAGTTTTGGTTAAGAACTGCTCTGAGAGGGAAGACCAGGACCAATCTGCTCGTCTATCAGCCCAAGTTGCATCGCAGGTTGGCCTGACTTCGTGGCTGCTCCCACTGCGTTATTCTCCACAGCAGCAAATCCTGTTCAGTGGTCCTTTGCTAAAGGGTTATCTGGCCTCCTGGAATTCTCATCAGCGACAGCCTCCTGCCTCATTCCGCTAGAGATTTCCCCAAAAGTGACTAAAGGCCTAACTATCAAACCTGTGGTGGTGGATCCTGGACCGCCAGACTGGCGGTCCACTGGCCGTATTACAACTATGGCCAAGGGACCACCACAGGACCGCTGCTACCACTGGGATCCTTGATCCTGTGGCGGTGGCGCAGCAGTCACAGGCCATAATATGCTGGTGGTGCAGCTGCTGCACCGCCAAGCATACTATGAGTTTCCTCACTGCCCTTCTTTTAATGGCGGTGAGCCTGCCATGAAAAGGGTGGTGGTGAAGAAACTAAGGGGGCCCTGCAGGGCCCCCTGGTACCCCTGTGCAGGGAGGCACATGGTGTGAGACCCTGTCTGTATGCACCCCCATGTTCCTGCATGTAACATAATGCACAGCATTGTGCATTTTTGGTCCATGCAGGAACGTGCTTTGGCGTTTCCATTGCGGTGCCTTTCTAAGGCTCACCACCTGGGACCGCCAAATCACCGCCCGCTAGACCAGGAGAAAACTCCTAATCTGGAGGGCGGGCGGGCAGCGGATGGCTTTGGTGGTGTGACAGACTTGCCCTGCTGAACTTTACCTTCTCAAAATATTTTGCACAGAATTTTTTCTAAGTCTGAAGGTAACCGCTGACTGGGTCCAATCCACTTCTGGTATCCAACCCGCACTCCATCGCGGTCAGTCATATTTATTTACTTTGAGCCGGTCTCATGCGACTAGATGTCCGTGATTGGCCCTTTGATCTTTTTAGTCACTAGTTTTTACTAACAACTTCAAAAATTCATAACTCCTGTTCTACTGATTGGATTTTTCTCATTTTGGTGTCAAATAATTTATAAAAATTTACTACCACCCTGGCTGAATCTTGGGATGCCCCCTAGAACCCCCTCTCCACCACACCAACCCCCCCAGCCTTTTTTCCTTCCCACCTACCCCTCCAGATCTACCACCCCTTCCCTCTAGCTCTGCCCCTTCACTTCTGTACTCTCCATTTCTCTCTCTTAATTCTCTCTTTCATCAAGATTTAAATTTTCCCCAGACCAACGGAATACTACAGACAATTCTAGGAATTTTTCACCCAGTTAACTTTTGATCTCATGGACCCACACCATACGACGGTCCATAACACCTGAACGGTAGGAATACTTCTTCTGTCTGACGGACAGAAACGTGAGAATTGGAAGTTACTGTAATGCCTTTTGCTTCTCATCTGTCCTATTAGTTTGTTATTGTATGTTTTATTTTATTGAAATGCCTAATAAAATGTTTATTGAAAAAATACTAAATTTTTCTAAATTGGTGTGGGCGTTTTCTTGTGTTGTGTATTAACTCAATTACTGTTTGTGTGCTTCATAAATACTTTACACATTGCCCCTACGTTGAGCCTGTCTGCTTTTCTGCCAAGCTACTAAAAGGTAAAGCACAGGTTAATTTAGTGAATTTTGTGATTCACCCTGATAGGAATTGTGGCTGTTGTTTGAACACAAGACACCCCCTTTTGACCAACAACCCATTTTCTCACAATGCCAATCACTCATGTTATTCCATGTATTCAATTGTGCAAATAGTGCATGTACACAATATGTAAACAATTTGCAACCATGGTTTTGGAGAATTTTCACCCGCCACAAATTGCGAGAGCAAACAGTTGCATTCACACGCACATTGCAATCCACTTTGATTACAAACAGGATTTCCAGTTTTGTTGTTAACACAATGGAAGAAATTTTGAAAGGGCGTGAAATTCTCCTATGATATTCGCATGTACCCTATAGATCCTCGTACTAGGAATCAACTGTTTAGGGGACATCTTGCTTTCAGAAAGGGCCTAAGAATTCAGATGCTGTCTAACCTGCATCACCATGTTTGATCTTTCCTTTGATCATTTGGGCCTTCAGGCCCCTTCTGAGACACATGTAACTTTTTATAACTGAACCAATGCTAATATAGCCAAGTCTAGTGGATTAGTGGACTAATGCACCCACTGTAGGTGCCTGTGTTTGACCTCATGGTCATAGATTCAAATCCAGGCGGGTCCACTGTTTCATCCTTCTAAGGTCGATAAAACGAGTACCATTGAGTTAGGTAACAATAAACATATGTTATTCAGAGCCAAGATACGCTTGGGTGAACGCGCGCTTTACAAATACATGTTATGTTATATAATCATAAAGGAAGAAGTGCAGATTCGAAGGTGAGGGAGTTGGATAATGCGATAGGTGTGGCGCAAGGCATTTCTAGAATGGATCTCTAACCTGTGACACTTTGAAACTAAAACATCTGAGAACATAATCTATATTGCTTATTCAACAACAGCAAGTACCATTTCACCCTTCATATGTTGAAATACGCTTTCCATCAATACAATGATTGATTTTACAATGAGTTTAATTCCACTTTGCTTAATGATAAAATTGACAGAATGCTTACAAATATAAACAAACAAAATAAATAGAGATGGTTTAGGAGACCCTCAATTTCATTTTGAATTGTTTCCAACTCTATTGATTCCGACTAATTTTATGTTAACAATCATCTGGCAGGTCACAGGTACATGGATTGGAAACTGGGGGCATTTCTCATCTGAGGTCGAGAAATAAAGTGAATTTTTACCTTGATTAAAAATAATAATCTGTTTTGCATTGTGTGCTTCAACATTATGATTGTTTTTAGTTTTAAAAAACTGAAGGAATTGGACATGTACAAAATTGATTTCTTAGTTGCTTATACAGATATCCTTTCATTTTAAATGTTAATGTTTGTGAGTGGTAACTTTTTTGCCACAGTGCCCACAGTAAAAACAAGGGGGCAGAATTACTAAGGTTTTGTATCTGAGTAGTGTCTCTTTTATGGCACAGCTCCAACGCAAAATCCTTTTTAGCATGTACTGAGGCACGCAAAGCCACTTTGCATGGGTTATGAAACATAAAGTAATACAAGGCAGCGTGCAGCAAGTCACCTTTCTGCACTGCACTGCACGACAGGTGGAGGAAATGAGTTCGAAAATAAAATTCGACTTGCAGGCAATGTTATAAATGCATTTAAACTGCTGCAGAAATGTTTTCACATAAAAAATGACACGTAGACAAAATGTGCCCATTTCATAACATGAAAGAATCCTTCTTAATGCTTCAAATAGGTATAATTCTTCACATGTAGAGGAAGCATGCTTGCAAAATGTTTATGAAATGAGATAATTAAAAATGTTTGTACTAAGCTATCATTCTTAAATGTGCACTTTTAGTTAGGCCTCAAAGCCTTTTTTTCTCTCGACTCTTGCTCACAGCTTACTAGACGTTTATTAGAATATTTTGCCTAGCACCAGCAACTTGTTTAGAATGTGCTGAATCAAACTTGTGTTTCATTCATTTTCCTAACCCCATGTTAGGTCATTTACCTTAATACAATGAGACTTCCTGTGATTGTTATAATAAATAATGATTTAGACATTTTATGTATGCTTCATCAGAATATTATTGCTAGTTTGCCTCTGCATCTCTGACAGGCCTTTGTCTTCAGATTGAAACTCATAGTGCATCTTTTAGCTTAGGTAAGAAGGTTCTCATGAGAAGTTTCCTCCTTGTAACAAAGTCCTGAAACAATGTTTAACACTATAGCGGCATGAATGTTTCCTGTGGGAATCAGGAGAAGAGACATCGGAAGTTGACAACACCATCTGATGAGCGGTTTCTATTGGAGAGGTAATACCTAGTAGAGTTTTGATACATTATTGTGTGATTTTTAATAATGAGTGTTCCTAGTTAGAGGTAGGTGACGTTCCAGATGCGAGACCGAGAGATCCAGATCTATTTCCTCTCCCTTGCGGCTCTTCTCCTGGAGAGATGATCTTTTGTTTTGTTACCAACAGCTTCTGCTAACAGTGACTTATTTCCTTTTATCTAATGACCTTTTTTTCCTGATCAATGCTACTGCAGAGATCCTTCAGTCATTGATGGTTGCTACTGCAGCTGTAGGGAACTCGGGTGAGTTTCCAGAATGACTCCTTATGAGAAGTTTTTCTTTTATTCTTACTGTTACACTTTTCTGAAAAAGACTCTTCATGGGTTCTACTTGAATAGGGTAGGTCCACTAGCCAGTTTAGAGATATTTTCCTTTATGGAACATCACTGTGTATTGATTTATGCTGTCACTTATCAGTCTTTTACTGATATTTCTATAAACTGACTAATCTGAATAAAGAGCCGCCAAACAGCGTGACCTGCACTGTGGGGTACTCCAAGCCCCAGAAGTCTCTTTGCCTGCCCTGGAGGAGGGGCCTCAAGCGCTACAAAGCGCCAACGCACACCGGCGACGCGGGACGCGCACGGGCCATGCCCGGGAAAAGCCCGGCCAAGGGCGGGCCCGTCCTTGCCCGTCATTGACAGGAAGAGGCAGGGCAGGGCCACCCCCTTTTCATCTGGCCCTGAGTAGCTGAGCGAGGAGCCACGTACTATCCTGAAAGGTACTGTAATTTCACTGTCTGGCTCCCTGCCGGCTCATGGTCAAATTGTGCTTGCCCCACTAACAGCGTTTCAATAGGTCTTCTTGGCCGGACATATAGTTTGTTCATTACCCTTCCTGGACATTTGACTTTTGGCAAACTGATTTGTGCTATTTAAAACCCGTCTGTTCTCTGGATACTAGCCCATTTTTTATCGAATGTGTGTGCCCAGTAGTGTTTCTGTGTTCACATAGGGGTGCTTAGCTCTATGGTATTATTTAAATCATCGCAGTTGAAGCATTCTTAACCATTTCCCACAGATATAACACTTGTAATATCTGGCCTGTCCCAGGGTAAAGCGACAGTTACATTCTTGTGCTAGAGAGGAATGGGGAAAAGGAAAGCCACAGAGGGTATGGGGGGGTTGGGGGGGGTCCAGTAGGGAAGGGAAAGAAGGCAAAAAAATCCACCAAACTGCCAAAGTACAAAGGCAGTAACTGTGTAATGGGCCGCATTGATAGCCTGATAAGTGAATGCGAAGACATAATTGCAGCACCTTCAGGCACCGACCCCTGTTCTGTCGATAGGCAACCTTCCCCCAGTCCTACCACCCCTAATGGCCTACCATCTATCCCGGAAATGTTCAGAAGACTGCCATCGAAGGGGCCTCCACCGAGTAAGCAAGGAGAAACCGCTCATATTGTGAGTGTTCATTCGCCATCCCAAAGCTCCACTACATACCATCTAAGTCAGCACGAGCCCACACCTATCTGCACAAACAGATTTGCCCCCCTTATTGATTTGAACGACGATGTACTAGACCAACAGTCTTCAGACGGGTTAGGTGACACAGTACTTGCACCAGTACTCCAGCAGGGGTGCACGAATCAGCATTCCAACCAGTTTATTAGTCAAATTGAGGACCTAAAAGCACAGACCAGCAAACTAACCGAGGAGGTCTGAGCTCTTAAAGTAATAGTTGGCATGTTAACAGACTCCATAAAACAACTGACTCAAGACTCCCCCACGTAAAGGATAGATTGTTCACGCCCCAAGAGTCCAAACTCAATGAACAGCATAATGGCAACTTAGTTGTTAATAGTAGGGCCTCATTTAACAACTCTTCGGATTCTCAGCAACACAAGGAAGTGTGTGTCCCCCAACAAAAAGGAAGGGCCTACATTTCATCACATTCCCATTGTAATCAGGACAGGTTGCGTGGCTTGCGGTCTCAGCGCATAGAGGCTGGAGTCGCCAATCCAACTCTTCCAAAATAAACCATCTGGTCGGCCAAATGACACAGGGAGCGCACTTTAGTAACAAGAAGTCAATGGTGCATAATTCAACTGTCAAATCTTCTTAACCAATATTCCCAAACTAACTCCCAGCTTAATTAAAGAAGATGAACATTCCCTTATAAAATAAGTGCACACAATGGTTAAGGCACGTGAGGAAGTGCAGATCAATAATTAGGGAAGATATACTCTCAGCCAAAAGATCTTCAGCATCTGGTATGGAGCTGGATTACGTTTGCTTAACATTAGCCAACACTGATTTGGTAGACAATCTAGTGGCTTTTGATATTAGGACCTCACATCTGAACCAAACCAAAATTAGGATGAAGTAAAATCCCCCAGATCCACTAACCAATTTGAGAACTTGCAATACCTATCAATATTGCACAGAGGGTTCCACTTCACATCAGATAGATTGAAGGTTATGGAACACCCCCCAACCATCCCAACCAAAAGAAGTTATACAGTTGGGTGGTGAAGTCCCAGGTTGTCCGTCATCCTCCCCTATTAGTAGTATCCCTGATCAGGACACGGACCCTATGGTTACTGGAACAAAGGAATACACCCTTGGTGACGTACCTTGCTCCTCACGTTTGCAGGAACCAGCCCAGCTTGCATATGTTTCATGGAACATTGCGGGCTTACAGTCCAAAACACCCTCTTTAGAATGGTCAGCATTAATTGAGGCCCAGGATATTTGTATGTTCCAGGAAACATAGTCTATTAATCCAATCTATCGCCCAGGTTACCTCAACTTTTATAAACCCGCAACCGGCGGTCAGAGGGGTAGACCATCAGGTGGGCTAACAATCTGGGTTAGACAGAGTCCCAGTTATAGGATCGAGGAAGTTTACATCGATAATCCCGATATAATGGCTATTCGCCTACGATCTAATTCGCTTTCCCAAATAATGGTATTCAATGTGTATGCTAGGGGTCTCACAGGTGGTAGACAGTCAAACACAGTCTCTCTTTTAGATGACCTCCTGGATAGTTGTAGCGGACTATGTAACTTTGTAATAGCAGGTGACTTTAACACCACCTTTGAGCCCCTTGACCAAGATGATAGTAACCTCAGTGAAGAGGAAGATGCACAGTGGAATATTCCTTTGTTAGAGCTGCCCCCGATTAAGAAATGGACGGAGGCTGCTCTACAACTTAAAGCACTGTGTATGGAGCGGGGCATCAGGGCAGTCAACGGTAGAGCTCCCTTAGATAGAACAGGCTCCCATACATTTTGTAACGGCCAGAGAAGGAGTCGTATTGACTATTTCCTTATTAACATAGAACACTGGTCGCTCCTTATCGATATGGAGATAAAGGAGAGAGTAGAAAGTGACCATAACCCTCTCATACTTAAGATGTCAGCCCCAGGCTTTATAACAGCTCAGCCACAGGCAGCTCCGTGTACGACAGCAAATGCCCTGATCTGTAACGATATGAGGTGGGTCAAATGGGATAGAATCTTGGAAAACGAACAATTGCTCGCTTCAATAAGGGCAGATGTTGTTAACACCTTAGCAGCTCTCCAATATGCTACTACACAGGCCAAATTAAACAAGACCATAATTCGAACTCATGAAGATTTATTTGGCAAAATAAAGACTTACTTTTTAAAACCCCATAGTCGGCAAAGCAAGGCCAACATAAAGCATGCTAATTGGTATAACAAGTCGTGCAGAGAAGCCTACAGGTCTCTGGCCTTAGCTATAAAATCAAAGGACATGGGCAAAATTAATCAAGCACAAAAGAGTTACAGAGCCACCCAGTTAAAAGCCAAGAAAGACTGGGATGAGCTTAGATGGCACGATCTCTATCAGGCTAGTAAAGAGAAAAAACCCCAAAAGTTCTGGCAACTGGTCAAATGGGGTAGTGGAGGACAGGTGCCAACACCACAAAACCAAGTAGCACCGGAATTATGGGTCACATTCTTTGAGGCACAATTTGCTGCAGAAGAAGAGGGGGGGATAGACGAACCGTTTCAAGTCCCCCAATCCGATACGGTCCTGACATATGACATTGGGGAGGTTGCATCGGCATTAAGAGCAGTACCACGAGGAAGAGCTCCGGGTCCTGATAGTATACCGGCAGACCTATTCCTGTATGATAGCGATATCTGGCAAAGGTACATACAGCAACTAGCAAATGCAATCGCTACTGGAGCCTCAATACCCGAATCATGGCGTGGTGCAGAAATCCCACCCGTTTACAAAAAAGGGAGATCAATCCAGTCCCGGCAACTACAGGCCAATCAGCCTTATAGACTCAATACAAAAGATAATGGCAAGGTTAGTGCTGAGTAGAATTCAAAACTGGATTGCAGAAAATGATATATTAACCCCGTTTCAGGCAGGATTTCGCGCTTATGTGAGTACCATCGATCAGGTTTTCCGCTTCATCTTAATCTATTGGCGGGTTGTGATGTTAGCAGGAGGCACCATTTACGCCGCCTTTGTGGACCTCAAGTCCGCTTTCGATATGGTTCCCCGTAACAAACTGTGGGCGGTCCTAAAGGATTTAGGGATGCCACTTGACCTACTATCCATCATTGTGAGATTACACGAGGCCAACTACGCCCAAGTGCGCTGGGGTTCACAGGGCAACATTACAGATCGGTTCCCCATATCTAAAGGGGTCCGCCAAGGATGTGTGATGGCCCCAACATTATTTTCATTATTTCTAAATGGGGTCGTTCACTATTTTTCCTCCCACCCGACAGACGCTCCCCAACTTGCAGGCATTAAAGTACTGATACTTATGTTTGCGGATGACACGCTTGTCATCTCTAAAACAGAAAGTGGGCTGCAGAGAGTGCTGACGCACTTTGAAGTCTTCTGTAAGGATCGTGGCCTTGCGATAAACGCAAACAAAACAAAATTCATGGTCCTCCACAAACACAGAGCAATAAAGGGCAGGGTACACCTTAACAAGGAAAATCTCGAACAGACTGATGTTTTTAACTATCTAGGGATTACCCTTGGGAGAAAACTAAATTGGAAACCCCAGATCGAGATCATGGCCCTAAAACATCGCCAACTTGCTGGAGCATTGCTGAGAGAACATAAGTCCTCGCAAACTAAGCCCATAAGCCCAGCGTTGCAGATTTACAATACCAAAGTTATGGCCTCGACATTATATGGGTCAGAACTTTGGGGCTCCGAGAATCTGACACCATTAGTCCTAGCCCAGAATAAATCTGTGAGAGGCCTCACAGGCCTTCCACAAAACACTCCATTAAAGCCACTTTTCTACGACCTAGGATGTAACTGTCTGGACGAGACAGCAAGGTTCCAACCGATAGCATTCTGGCGCAGACTATGGTCTACTCCTGAGCTATCGCACTATGCAAAAGCACTAAAGGATGTTAGAGAGGATGATACATCCTGCAAGATAATTTGGCTACAAAAGGTGAAGAGTACTTTGGTTAATATGGGTTTGAGCCACTTGTGGGAAGATCCAGAAGGCCATCGGTTCCCAACCAAAAGAGAATTAAAGGAGCTTTATTGGTCCATGGTCATCACAAGTAGTTCACGTACCATCAAGAACACTACATTAACTGGAACCTTTATAGAGCACAAGCACAGTCCAATGTATGAGCTTTACTGGGATGTTATAACTAAGCCCAGTGACAGGAGATTATTTTTTCAACTCTGGGTTGGTTCACTCCCTGTAAAATCTTTTACTCACAAATGGCACAATACCAAAGACAACAAGTGCCATCTCTGTACAGAGCAGGAGGAGACAATCCCACATATCCTTTTTGCTTGTCCCGCATATAAGGCTCCCCGGGACAAATGGCTCAAACCCTTATGCAACACATTGGGCACAAGGTCTAGTACCACAGCGATAAGAATTATGATGTCAAATACCAATGAGCTCTGTGTGATTTCCATTGCAAAATATCTAGGTTGGACGTGGCGAATACGCGCCAAACTGTTAAAAGACGCTGGTGGCAACGCGAAGTAGTAGCTCACAGTAAAAAGATGTTGGTATAGCCATGACAGACCTTGATAACTAATTGGCCAAAGTTGGACAAACAATATGAATAGGCAAATTGTTGCATTGGTGTGTAAACAATGTCCCAATCTTGTATATGAACTCATGTATTATATAGCCGTGGTCACATAGATTTGCACACGTGCCCTTCCCCCAGTTTTTGGGTCGGTGTACCAGTTTCTTTTACTTTTTAAACTTTTTTTAGTGGTTTTATGTGTTGCCATTTTATTGATAATTGTTAAACTTTTTATGATCCCATATTACCTCCACTTTTTACGCTATTTGTATAATGACACGTGATGAGCCTAAAGTGAATGTTCTAATTTTAACAAAATGCTTTTTACCGTGATTTTTTAATATAACATTGTAAATGTCTTTTATGATCTGTGTGATCGAAATAAAGACTATGAACTGAACTGGATAAAGATGACAAACCAATACTAATCCTTTAAGATAAATAAAGGTGTTGAAAACTTCACCAACTTCTCACCATTGACTGATCATTTAACATTCTAACTGTTGATGATATATGCATAGTTTATGTTTTGTTCTAGCTCCAATTCACAAACGATGGCATAGGTCCATTGACCTTTTCAAGAGCCATCAGGATATCCCAAGGACGAGTTCTGTAAATTAGGTATTTAATCTTAAAACCATACTTGGCTAATCCTCAGGCTGCCACAGATTATGATAGCAGAGCTATGTTTTATACCATGAATGGAAAAATTAGTACCGAAGCTATATTAAAATAATCCTCAATTCCAGTTTCCAGTGTCCAGATCCAGACTGAGTGGCAAAGCAGTTGCGGTTTTAGCAGTTGCGGTTTTGAAGGTGTGAGTATCAATAGGGTGAAAATGTGGCTGTAAATGTAGTGGTTGTATGTGTATTTTCCTTTTCAAGTGGATTGAGTGAGTAACAAGAAATATTGAAAAGTTGTTGAAGAAGAGAAAGTGATTTCAGGTTCATTGAAGCTGAAAGATCCTGGGAAAATAATGAATGTCCAAACTTGTTTGCAATAAAAGTTGATGTGGAGTGTGAGGTACCATCACTTCCATCTGTAACATTAGGGACAAGCTGTTGTGTTTGATTAATCTCTGTTGATGTTGGTGCAACCTTATTGCACAAACGGGCGAAGCTGCATTAATTGTCCACCATCTTAGTAGCAGTGGATTCCTGCTCTCGATTCCTGTTGGTATGGCCACAGTGGTCGGCTGATGCTTGAACTGTTACAAAAGGATCACTGGAGGGACACTAGTGATGTAAAATAAATTTAGGGGACTAAGACCGGCAGGTTTGGGGAACTGAGGCTTTGTTTAGAGCATGCCTCATAGCATAACAGATGATTTTCCTGAACAAAACTGTGCAACAAACGTAATTTTTTTTGGGGGGGGGGAGTTTTATATGGCGCGAACAAGTTACAAAAAGATCTGCGAGTCTGTATCAGGACATATGCAGTAGGCACATTACATTCTGACCAGGGTCCAGCGTTTAGCTCTAGGGCTTACGAAGAGGCCAAGGGAAGTTTGGGTGTGACCCTGCGTTTGTCTTCCCCGTACCATGCTGAGGGAAATTTGGTAGTCAAAATCTGTGACTTAAACAGTCTTAACAGATAGGGTACTAGGCTATGGTCGCAGTTGGGTCCATTACTTATATGGGGTCCAGAGGGCAATAAACAACCTGCCTCGAAAATCCCTGAGTGTTTGGACTCCCTATGAAATCCTGATTGGGGTAAAGATGTGGGTCCCAGACCTTGACAATCCCAGCACAGTGGCGGTGGAAGGATCATTCGGTATCAATGAATGTTTGGCTGTTTTACAGGAACTGAATGGCTTTCGGGACGAACATAGCAGCATCCAAGTAAAAAGCACCGCCAATGGGGAAGTGAATGAAGTACCGGCAAGGCCTGGCTGGATCCCGAAGGTTAGGGATCTGGTCAGGGAGAAAATTGTGGACAATAAAGAATTTGGGCCTGTACCTGTCCTGACTGTTGAAGGTACCAGAACTGTACTTCTTCCACCTCTTGCCGGTCGCAAAGACAAAAGATTTGTCTCTATTGATCTGATCAAAGCAAATTATATGGCCGATTCTCAACAGTAAGCCACGTGAGCTCCTGGGAGCCTACCTGCCTCCTCTCGCTACTGTACAGGAAGTTCAGATGGAAGCTTTAATAACTAATGAAGCATCCGCTCTCCACCGAGAGACAACAATAAACAACAATGACGTATGCCTTCTACCTGTTGCTACAACTATTACAACTGGGCAGTCAACTAGTACAGAAACACAGATTTCAATTTGGAATCCTGACAAGAATACTGTCTACGTAAACATACCACAGATCGAGTCCTCTCCCAGTTCTACTAAACCTGCTGAGCTGCCAAAAATAGATCGAACTGACTGTGGCTACTTCATCGACTTTGAAGATTTCTCTTCAGATTCATCTGACTGACTGCCACCTTTGCCGTTTAGGCTGAAAGCGTGTGTTTTCTATCTTTGGCTGAAAGGGACATACTTTTTTTCTCCATTGTAACACCCTTTGGATTACAATTTTGTTACTTCTCCTGGTCTCTGTATTGGTTTTGTGTCAGTCTTTTTCCTGCTTCTGAACTGACAATATCTCCCAGGACGCTCTGCAGTACAACTGGTGAACTTGGTTCTCAAACCACATTCGTCATCACACTGAGAACGAAAAGACCTTTTCCTGGTGAATAGTTCAGCTGTTCCAGTTCCTGATGGGATTGTATGGGGAAGGGGATCATATGATGTGTATAACCCCACTGAACTTTTACAAATTTCATACTTGTTTAAAGTATCATTGAATTATGTCATTTCCTCTAGTACTGTTTCTGACAAATGGGACATTGATACAGAGCAGGAATGCTAAAAGATAAACAGGCACATGCATCAAAGTAGGCTTTTGCGAGTCCTTAATTGCGATAATTAAGGACTCGCAATTAAGGACTTGCAAAAGCCTATGAAAAAAGGAATCGCTATTAAATTAGCGATTCCTACATATTCCTTATTTGCAACTCGCAAATTGCGAGTCGCAAATAAGGAATGGCGGCTCATTCATTCCTATGGGCCTACAGGCCCATAGGAATGAATGGGAAGGTGCATGCGCAATTTGCGAGTACCAATAGGTACTCGCAAATTGCGCATGCAATTTCAAGGGTGCAAGGGTGTCAAAAGGAGACCCTGTTGCACCCCTGAAATAGTGATGTGCACCCATGTTGCGCACACACATGCCCCAAGGGCATGTGTGTGCGCAACATAAAACTTTGAAAAATGCACTTTAGTGCATTTTTCAGAGTTTTTGCAAATTACCGACCAGTTTAATTGCTCGGTAATTTGCGGCCCCAAATAGCGAAATCGCTATTTTAAAGTGGTTCTTGCATTGCATTTAAGGAATCGCAAATTGTGATTCCTTAAATGCAATAGCAATTTAAGAAATCGCAATAAATTGTGAATTCTTAACGTGCGAGTGCCTTGAACCTTAATGCATCGCAAAAGCCCTTTTTGCGGGCGCAAACGGCCGATTTTTGCAAATCGCACCGTTTGCGCTCGCAAAAAAGGTTGATGCATGTGCCTGCTAGAGCATTCTACTGTGTTTTCATCAGATGAATTGTATGAAGGTAGATCTAATTATGACGTAATGTTTTGTTTCCAACATTATAGTCATCATTTTCTGTATAAAGCAAGTACTCCACATGCTGTTTTAAATTACAAACAATGGGAACATTGCCCTACACAACCACGGGGTAGTTGAAAAACATTTGCACAGAAGTTTGCTTATTTTTCTGGTTATGATACATCTGACCCAGCCTCTTATTACTATATGCTTGCTCCTTCGCCTGCAAAGAAAAATATGCTGACCAACACCAAGCTGGTATACTCTGCTTCTTTTCTTTCCCAGCTGTCTGTACAAGATTTTGCCTTTTGGAGGAACACTAGTGATGTGAAATAAATGTAGGGGACTAAAGACCGGCAGGTTTGGGGAACTGAGGCTTTGTTTAGAGCATGCCTCATAGCATAACAGATGATTTTCCTGAACAAAACTGTGCAACAAATGTCATTTTGGAGGGAAGGGGGGAGCGCAAACTAAACCCAAAGGTATCAGAGCACTTTACATGAGCACCAGTTACATTACAGACGTACACATTCATTTTTGTTAGGCAAGGGGAAATGAAGTGATTTGCCCAGAATCACAGAATGTTGGGTGTCCCTGCCGAGACGTGAACCCGGTTCCCCAGCTCCGAAGTCAACCGCCCTAGCCGTTAGGCAACATTCTCTCCCCAAAGAATGTCTTGGATTAGCTAATTCGAAATATTAGAACGCACCACCAATTCCCACATTCACACTTTTACAAAATACATGGAGGAAACATTAAACATCATACTACGCAATGGCACGTACAGTTCATCAGACCCCAGCTGGAATGGATGGCTATTTGGCCCTTAGACATAAACGGATGTCAGGTATGATTCCTAGCAACACCAAGGGTTTTAAAATCAGCAGGCCTGACTTGTGTTATATGCAGTCTGAACACTCGGGTGACGACAACTTACAGTGTTGGGAAGTTGTGCCTTGATTGGCTAAAAACCTCAATGTTGTCTCAGGTTAAACAACACTTGTCCCTTCTATCTGATGACCTGGAACTCAGGGACTTTTTATTAGGTCCTTGAAAACCACGTAAAAAATGCCTCTTGTATGCAATATACAATGAAATATGAAAAGTTTCTCAGCAGGAGGCTGCTAAAAGGCTGCGCAAAATTGACAGGGCCAGTTTAGAAATGGCTCTAGCAGTGGTTGATAATGGTATGACCACCTTATCCTCTAGAATGTATTCTTTGGGAAACATAGCGTTATCTGCAATAAACATTATTCAACAAGACATGTCCGCATTACAACATGGCCAATCACAGCTTAGGTCTATTCTGCTGTTGAGCTGGACACTGCAAACACTACGTTCTGCCACGTGCCATGGCAACATATTAATGCCACAAATTTGTTTTCCCCATACCACCTTACAAAACAACAAATACTCATGGCATGCAATGATGTAACTTACACTATGTTACACATAGAGAAACTAGAGAGATTACCTTTCACCTTTGCTGAAACACTATCCATGGATTGGATAATCCACGGATACATCACTCTGCCAATTTCAACATTTAATTTTTAGTACTGTCTGAAATACCACCAAGTGGGCATATACGAAGCGTTAAGGAAAGGATTAGTACATGAGTATTGGGAACTAACTTTCAAATTTCAGTGTTGAAATAAGAAAACTGTAGTTTCTCTCAGTGTTTCAGAGTGCGAGAATGCTTTATGTGGACCTCAGTGTGCAAGGACGTTTCACTTCACAGGGCCTGTAATGCTTCTGTGGCAAACTTATCTTGATACTTGAAAGGTTCTCCAGTGACCGTGATACGTTTGGCTTTCAGATTGCTCCCTAATGGGAGTTAATTGATGCTGAATGATAAAGGTTGCTGTGGGATGAAATCAGGGGTTGCCTATCTGGTGATGGTTTCTTCCATTGCCACTTGTTGTACACAAGTACTCTTTCCACCTGCCCGTACAATTAGGGAGGCAGTGCTTTGGCTTTCAATAAATCTTTCAAATGTGCACTTTGATGCTTTGAGCAAATTAAAAGCCTTACTGTTTCAGAAGGATATGGAGCAAATTAAAAGCCTTACTGTTTCAGAAGGATATTGCCCTATCTTTTGCAAAGGAGATGTTTGATCTTCAAGTTGCAAGGTCCTCTTCAGAGATGCAGTCGCTACTCCGAACTAACTTCCCACTACATTTTGGAGAACTGGTGCACCACATTTTTAACATGTCTGATGCTGCGGGAATATCACACTTATTTAAAGGTATATGCTCTGGTTTGGTTAGCACCTTCCAAACAGTTTTTGGAGTCCTTCAATCCTTCATACACTCAATGCTCAGAAGCATTTTTGGAGGTCTTCCACTGGTCCTGCCCCTGATTGCCCGGGACAGTGATTTTAATGTTTCTGTTCCGCAATGTATGCCCCATTTCAATAATGAATGGAGCAAGCACTACCACATGTGCTGCTGTGCCGTGAATGCATGGTAAATTGCTTTGGTGCACCTTTACTTCAGGAACTAAATGAGCATTGGTTGTTATCATTTCGGTCTAATTGGCTTCACTGTGTGCAGCCCGTATTCTGCTGTCTGCTGTGTACTGCCCGGGAAGAAATGCTGCCATTTTAACATTCATACGTTTCCTAAGATGCCTTCTCTTTCGCACAATGACTTATGACACACATTTGTGTGGGTGACAGTGCAGGAATAGTTTCCCTGAACCTACATTAATTACAAATTCCACTTCCCAAGAACACTATCATGATACCTTGACCATCTCGTACAAGGTCTTAACACACATTGTGCAAATGCAGTTGTTTGTTATTCATCCATGAGGCGACGCAGCTATCAATAGATCATAAACGATGGCGGCCTGACTAAGGTCTCGGCTCCGGCGCAAGGCTGCTTTTTGTTATAAATAAACAAGTATTTCCAGGTTGGGACAGAGGAGCACTTGCTGACATTCTGAGGTCACTACACGCTGAAACTTCAGCCCAGCTGCTTGCTGATCCGCCTGCGAGGAGGGATGTCCAACCTGAGACCAAGAAAGGGACGGACATACATACTTTCCCTTCAGGTAACGGGGTTGAATCATCCAACAAGGGGATTCTTGGCAGAACACATACATACACCCTAGACATCTAGGCTAGGGAACGCATAGTAGGAGTACGCTATGTATTGTTTTATATGCTTGCATATGTACATCGTTTTAGAAAGATGCTGATACTATTCATTTTGTTCACTGTCCTTATACTGCTAATTACTTTTATCTGCTTCTGTCTATTGATCATTGCAGGGCATATATTCTATACAAGAATTACAATGGTTCAATAAATATTGAAAACGCCCCTCTGTGTATTCCTTGTATATTTCTCCAAGAGACAGCATGAGTGAGAGAGCAAAAGGGATCTAGGGCCAGATGTACGACCATTGGATTTAGCGCCTCGCAATTTGCGACAAATTGTGAGTCGCAAATTGCGAGGCGCTAAATCCAATGTACAACAGTGTCTCAGACACTGTTTGCGATTCCCAATGGGGTCGCAAATTGCGAGGCTCATGAATATTAATGAGCCTCTCGCAATTCTGCGAGCCCATTGGGAATGACAGGCCCTTCCCAGGGATGGTGGCCTGCTGGGCTCAGCAGACCACCATGTCTGGGACTGCTTTAAATAAAGCAGTTTAAAGAAAGAAAATGCATCCCGTTTTCCTTGAAGGAAAACGGGATGCATTAAAAAAAAAAAAATGAAACGTTTTCGTTTCATTTTTTAAGGGCAGGTAGTGGTCCCTGGGACCACTGCCTGCCCTTAAAAAATATTTTTACAGACAGTCACAAAGTGGAAGGGGTCTCCTTCCAAATTGCGACTGCATTACCACCCTCTTGAAGAGGGTGGTAATTTGCGAGTGTATTGCGACCGCAACTGCGGTCACAAAACATTCATACATGGGGTTGCGGTCGCTATTAGGAAGGGAACGCCCCTTCCTAATAGCGACTCGCAATTCCTAAATAGCGAGTCGCAAATAAATTGGGACTTGCTATTTAGGAATTGTACATAACCCTTTCACATTTTGCATGCGCAAACGGGTCGCAAACCCGTTGTGCATGCAAAATAGGGTCGTACATCTGGCCCCTAGATCTGTTACCACGATTCCTGGGGAAGTCAGGGTTGTCATGTTCTGTGTTGCCAAAATCATTTGCTACCTATCTAGGTTTAGGGGTGCTTATGGTGGCACTATGAGCTAGTTGGTCTATAGGACAACATATCCTGCAAGGGTGCTCAGAATTAGCCTGGCACCATCCCAACGTTTATGTTGCCCAACAAACGTGCAGTACCTACTGGAAAGTGGAAACTACACAACAATTGTCCTGGGGTCAAAGGGGAGTTCTTTTTGATACTTTATATTGAGGTGCTTTAGAAAGTCTTTGAATTCTCGACTATTAAAAGGTGGGCCGTTACCAGATTTTACGTTTGTAGGTACGCCTCATGGCGCAAAGATGCCATCTAATTTTTGAATAACTTTTTCATGTGTAGAGGATGAAAGTTCTTCTGCCAATGGAAAACGGAAGTATTCATCAACAATGACTAGAAGATGATGTCCAATCTCAAGAGGTCCAAAGAAATCAATAGCATTTCTCTCCCAAGCATAATGTGGCAATTTTAACATGTTCAAAGGGTGCTGAAAAGCTTGTGATGAAAGACAGTTGCAAATATGACAAGTCTTTAATTCTTTTTCAACCCTTTTGTCGAGGTAAGGAAACCAGACTCGTCTTGGAGAGCTCTCTTGGTGGCAACTATTCCTTGATGTTCCTCATGGGTGACGTTGATCACTTGATGTTGTAAACTCTTGGGAATAACAAATATTGTACCTCACAAAATGAGGTTTTCTTGAGTCACTGAAAGTTCATCTTTTACATTTTTGAACTTCGAATACTTACTGTCATTAGTGAGAGGTCTAGAGTGCTGGTTCCACGATTGGTGAGCAATCATGTCTTTTAACTTTAACATGTCCCTATCTTGGCTCATGGCAGTGACAATTTTTTCCAAAGACATGGCAGCTGGTGTGCTCAATTTCACAATAAAATTGATGTTGGCCTCCGCTGTCTTAGATGGGGTACAAGGGTACTGTGATTGTACTCTTGAAAAATAATCAGCAGGATTCTGATCTTTCCCTGGATGATGAAGAATTGTGCAATTGTATTCTTGTAACCTCAAAACCCCAACATTCAATTTGAGGCAGGATCTTGGATTTGGTATTCCCAAATATCATCAACAGTGCTTGATGATCAGTCACTACTGTGAAAGGCTTTCCATACAAGAATACTTGGAAATAATCAGAAGCCTAAACCACTGCCAAACTTTCTTTCTCAGGTTGCGTGTATGAACGTTTTGTTTGTGACAGGCTTTTACTGGTGTATGTCACGATAAGTCTCTGGCAGGGCCGGACTGGCTACCGGGCGTTTTGGCATGCTGCCGAGCTGGGGGCTGATGTCACTGCGGTGGGGGCTAATTTCGTTGATGGAGACCTGCGTGTGCTTCGAAATAAACAAAGAAAAACGAATTTCGTTCAGCACACGTAGGTCCCCATCAACGAAATCAGCCCCCAGCTCGGCAGCATGCCAAAACGCCCGGTAGCCAGTCCGGCCCTGGTCTCTGGGCATTTGGCTGTCCGTTGTGCTGTGAAGGATTGCGCCTAGCCCGACAGGGCTAGCGTCGAACTACAACCTTTGTATGAAGTTTGGGATCAAAGTAGGCCATTTCTGTGGCACACTCAATAGCTTGCTTGATTTTTTGGAAGTTCTTCTCACATTCACATGAGCAATGAAAAGACGCATTCTTTTTCATTAGTTCTCATAACGGTGCACTGACCGTAGCAAAGTCTCATATGTATCTAGAACAGTATCTGGCCATTCCAAGAAATGATTGTAACATAGAAATGTCTTGTTGGAAATTGGCAGTAGACAATGCTTGAACTTTAGTTGGATCAGGTTTCATGCCCCCATTGGAAAAGGCATGGCCAAAGAATTTCAAGCTTTTTTTGTGGAATTCACATATGTCAGCTTTCAGAGTTAAGCCAGCATCATTAAGCAAATGGCATACTTGCATGAGAGCTTTGTCATGCTCTTTATGTGTGGCTCCAAAAACCAATATGTCATCACTATATCTAAATGCATTTACTATAGTCTGTATGCTACATCAAATGACATCTTGTAAAAGTTCTGCAGCAGGGTATACACCACAACTCAATCGCTTAAGGCGAAACAGGCCAATATGCATAGAGAAGGTTGTGATGTACCTGGATTTACAATTAGTGATATCCTTTACTTAAGTTGAGTTGAGAGAAGAACTTCACACCATTCTATTGAGTTATCATATCAGCAATGTGTGGACCGGGCTGTCTCGCTCAATTGCCATTTTGGCCTGACGCATGTCAATGCATATGCGCACAGCTCCTTCACTGTCCCTTTTAGGCACTATTGCAATGGGAGAAACCCATGGTGTTGGACCAGTGGAGCATTCAATTATGTCATGTTTAAGCAGCAAATTTAGTTCCCTTTCAACAGCTTCTTACAATTGAAACTAAATGTGCATGTATCTTTGAGCAACAGGACGAACATCCTCATGTATATGTACATTTATTTTCATTGTTTTGAGTTTTTCTAACCCATGAAATAAGGAAGGAAATTGACTAGCAATTTCATGATGAACATTCATATTGTAGTTCACTGATATCAGTCCCATATCAGCAGCAGTAGTGAAACTCGGCAAACAGGCACTTGAAGCTGCTCCTTGAAGTAAATGAATAGGTGCTTGTACCACAGTTTTCTTATGCTTCATCGTGGCTACAAAGGAACCTTGACTCTATAAGGGCGTTGAAGCAGCCCATGTGTTTACTTTAGTTTTTGACTTTGTAAGTTGTGGTAATGGAGACAATTCTTGATACTTCTCCTCAGGCATGATATTTATCGATGCACCGATGTCAATTATGAATGGTATCAAACACCCATTTATCTTTAGGGTAATCTTCGGACAATGTTTGAATGTTTTTGGTCCTTTTTGTGCTGATTTTACTTCACTGTGGATTTTTCCTCACATTCGACTAGTCCCATATATGCATGCCTTTTTTAAGTAAACATCGACATTGCACAACTGTCATTGTCGCTTTTGCTGGAAACTGATACTGAGGGACTCTTTGTTGATGATTTAGATGACAATCAACTTTGTTTGGTGTCGATTTGCCTCATTTGATGCAACCGCTTGGCCTTGGGGGAGCGCGTCGAACGTCGCTGAGGCAGCATTCAGTCGGCCATTTTGTCTTCACGCTGTGATACACTTACTTTTCTCTTTGCCTTGCAAGTCATCATGAAATGGTTTGCTTTACCACAGCAAATGCATATCTGTGCAATGGCTGAACATTTACCTTTGTGTGGAAATGACCATCCCCTCTTTGTAACACGTTTTCTTTTTCTCTGGAGACATTGCCTTGCATCCTTGGCATTGTACCTTGGCTTACTTTTCATGCTCATGACTGATGCACTTCGGGCGGCTCCTGCCTCCATGTCAGTCGCTTGACATTCAGCGTTCTCTTCAGCGCGAGAAGCCTTGAGCACTTATTCTCAGCTCAGAGTTTCCTTCAGCATTCGTCATCGAAAGGAATCTGACAGACATCCATCTATTACTCTGAGGCGGGTGCTTCCTCATCATTAAATTATGTGAATTTACAGTTCTTCACCAAAACATCCAGTCTCTCAACAAACTCATTGATGGTTTCTCCTGGTCATTGGTGTTCTTAAATTAATATGTACCTTTCATAATCCACATTTGGCACTGGGTTAAATTTGACATTCAAGGCTGTTTTGATTTGATCGTACATCACTCCAACTTTTTGTGGTATCTTTTTCATGGCTTCTTTCACTCCTTCACCAACCATGTTCCTCAGATCTTTTATAATCTTTTTATGATCCTTTTCATCTATTGCATCTAGGAAATCTTCAAAAGTCTTTATCCATGCAATCCATCTATTGCTAATATTGTGTTTTTTGGCCCTATCAGATGCAGATGGCGGTTTTAAGAATGCAGCAGCCCTATACACATTCGTAGACAGTATTGGTCTCTCAGGCACTTCTTGTGGAACTCGATCAGGTAGAGCTTCTCTAGCGCCTCGTGACGTGCTGGCTTCGGGGTCAGCCTTAATGACTTCTTGAGCTTGGATCTCGCCCTGGCTCTCCATCGGAACTCTTTAGTTGATGGCTGTCTAGGGAGTTGTTCTGAGCCCCTACGCGATAGCTTCAGTGGTGGGCCACTTCGTCTGGGGACACCTTGCAAGCACTACCCCATTGACCCTCTTTCTGGGTCCGCTCCGCAGCATGGTGCGGCACGATGATTAGTTCATGGTTTCGGTAAGTGGATAAATCTTTGTACACTACAAGTCCATGAAAGCAGATAACATTGGTCGGCTTTGTGCTTGAATATTTCTTCACAAACACCAGGTTAATCACTGCTTCAAAGCACATGAATTTCAGTTTAATTTGTACTATTTCTGTGCACTGCTTTTTTAACCTGGTTGCATCCGCCTTTAGCATTCTTACTCCGCATAGCGTGTGGCAAAAATTTGCGTAAAGGTGCAGTACCTTTTATTTGCAGACATTTCATTCAGTTCCTGGCCACCAACACGTAGACTTTCAATATCACTTTCTTTATCCTTAAGTGTTTTACACAGGCTGACGTGCGCTGAGACTCCACCAGTGCCAGTGTCGATTCTGCACTACAACTGTGGAACATGTGGCATGCACGAGCAGTTTTGTGGACCAATGACAAACTCTCTGGAAGAGCGCTTTCAGTGCACGGGCTTCATATCCCCTATCTTGTTGCCAGTTGTAGCATCCTACCAGCCCAGGTACTTGCCAATAACCACGCCATACACAGAGTTATTTTACATGTCTTTATTCAGCTGCGTGTAAGTCAAAACTCAACTTTCTAAGCCCACCTTCAACTCATCTCTCCAACGCTTATGTCGCACCCCTACGGTGTACAGTGAGAACCAAAAGAGTTCCAGCATTATTTTATTTACAAGACACTACACAGCTCAACGTGGAACACCATGTGTGATACCGGTGGCACACACAGATGCTGTAGGGCAGTGACTAGGGGTGGCAGGAATCCTACACTCTGGGATCAGTGGTACCTTCACTGTGGCATGCCTTGCACTGCCTGCTGCGTAGCAACCTCGTTCTTCCTTGTGCAAACACGAGAGAGCAGCAGAGACAAGTCACACCACAATGTGTTGCGGCTTCTACCTCTTTGCTGCTCCTCCTACATGCTTTTCCCCCAAGCGTCTATGTGTCCTACATTGCATGTGCGAGCCACACCTATAGGCCTTTCATGTATTGAAGTATTCCGAAGCAAACAAAAATACAAAAACAGACACAAAAGCTGCGTTGACGTTTTACATTATAAATATTTTTCCAGGCGAATCCTAAATTTTACCAAGTGGTAGGGGTGGTTCTGTGACTGAGGCCTCAAATTACAGAAAGCTCGCATTACTTAAGCCGTCTATCTCTTGTAAGCATATTACACTGAATTTGATTTATTGACATCTAAACACTTGCAAATGCATAAACATGAAAAATGTTCTTCGTATTAACGCCCAGTAACCAAGGGTCTTTTGAAGTATGTTTATATACATGGAGCCCAGCAACTACACTCGGTAAGGTAACTATCTTAGATAGCAGGCATATTTTTCTCTTTTTATCTACTACGGAAAAGCTTAATTGCATATACTGCTTACTAGCAAAGCCTCTCAGACAAACTAGAAATGCTTTTCAAGTGTACTTCACCTGAAGCAAGATACGTCTAGCCGACGTCTAGCCCAAAGCGCATTGAAAGCTGCCCTGCAGTCTGCGACACGCATGAAGCAACCATATTCATTGTCAAAGTGCTGTAAGAAGAAGAAAGCTAAAAGGTAATTGGCATGGATCTCAGATCTGTGGGGAGAAGGCTGCGAGTGCCAATGGTGGTTTTGCTTGATTTCCCTTTACTTTGCTTCCAAGGTGATCATCCGGTTGAAAACGATGAAGATGGCTGGAGTGCCATTTTAATACAGATGGACATCTTAATGAAGAGTGATCGACCAATCCCGGAGCAGACTACAAGGGGCGACTTGTTATAAAGCCGAGGCGGATGCCCTGCGGACATGGAGCCGGACAGGGAGAGCAACACAGCTCAGCACGTTTGCGCGAAATCCAATTAGTTGTCGAAACCTTTGAGTTCCAACACGGTTTTCAAAAAATATCCTAGAGTAATTACGGGATGGAAAGAAAAGATGTTGGGATAGGCAAGGTTAGCAGCACCGTGACTTTTTAAAATGTTCATTTAATTATTCATTTCACCTGAGACCTTGTAGGCAAAATCATTATACTGAGTAGAAAATCAACTATATGATAATGGCTCAACTTCTATCTACGATATTCACCCCCAAAGGCGATCCTCTGACCAATGTCGAAAAATATTTTATGATTTGAGGGAATGCTGGCCAAATATCTATTAATAGCTTTAGATAATATTTTTCATATATATGTCTTCATTTTTAAAAAAATGTGAGCTCATGTTTTATCAGTTTAGATTTGTCATTACTGTACTTCATTTTAAGTAGTACATGAGTACTGATTTGTAACTGTCTGATGACAGACCTCTTTTAGGTAATTCCATTAGTAATGAATGAACATTGAGTAAGGAAAACTCTTTCAGAAATCATTTTATTGCAGGTGAGGCTAATTCTGCTGACAGGTGCATAATTAAGCAGATTGCCTTGATGGTTGTGCTGAATACAGGTACAAGGAGGGCAGAAATGTAGAGTCCACTTAAAATATTCACGTCTTAACTAGTGCTGGTTTGGTAAAGCTTGTTTACAGACATGGCCTTTTAGCGCTTAAGTATAGTATTAACATATTATAAATGCGCTGTTGCTATGTAATCTGGATATAATACCTCAGGTTGAATCAGAACAAAGGGCATCATTTTCAGGGTGGCAGGCAGCCCGACAGTCTGCCATATTTTGAGATCATCTCCTGCATGTCATATTTGAGTCTTAAGTGCATTCACTGGTGTGATGGATGCACTTAAGACTCTAATTATTGGGCTTCTGTATTTTTTTCCCATCTGCAGAGCACTTATTTTATTTTTGCACTTACAATCTTCCAAAACTGGAGTTTCTTTGCAAAAAAGTAAATAACAGTGGACAGTTGCCACTGGTCAGCTGGATGCTTCCAGGATATTGCCTCTTGTAGCAAGCTGTATCCATATAGCTTACAAAGGAGGTCAGCCTTATGACCCTTGAAGTCCACTTCTTTGTCTTGGTTACAAGAGAGAGCAGGTCCAGTCCTTCAGGACTGCTCTCTGGTCATGGGCAGCAGGTTCCGCTCTCTTCTGATCTTCTGCAGGCCCGGGAAGTGTTCTGAAGTGGGTGCCTCGAGCTTCCACATTTACGTCTAGCACTAGCTAGTGGGTGGGAATATGTCCTGGGCATACCCTAAACAATGGGGTAAAAGTTCCCAGGTTCAACCCTACCAACTGTGGGGATTTTCTAGATGACAAAAGTCTTTGGCCACACTAAACCTGGGCACTGAGGGCTGAAGATGTATGTGGGGAGTGTGCTATGGTAATCCTAGTGTCCTCCAACATCTAACACTAAAATTCTGTTTGAGGCAGCCACTGTATCCAAAATAAACCCAGAGGCAGAAGTAGTCCAAAAGCAGGGTCCTTCAGCAACCAGACAGTGGATCCACAAAAATTGTCTTGGCATCCTGTTCTTTGCCCTTGCAAGTGTGCCTCAAGTGTTATATGTAAAACCAAAGACAGACGTCTGATAGGGCAAAAGCAGAGTCCTTCAGTAACCAGATAGAGGATCCATAAGAATTGTCCTGGCATCCTGTTCTCTCCCCTTTCAAGTGTACCCCAAGTATTATATGTAAAGCCAGCAGACCTGTCAAGCAGGATTTGAAACTCAAGCAGGATTTTACATTGTAATGTCAAAAATGATGCTCACTACCACACCCTGCATATTCGGTGGAGTTCAGAGGAGTAATCTCTGCCCATTCGGGTCCATCTATTGTTTGCTCCCGGGAGGCATTTCTCACCTATCCAAGGCTAAATACAGGCTGGGAGAAGCTAGAGAGCCAATGCAAACATGCTTCCAGGAACTTTGGGCAGGGAAAAGGTAACTTTCTAAAAGTTACTTGTCCTTACTATTTATTAAAAATCAGACTTCACCACTGAATTAGGTTTTTAATAATGATTAAAAATAGTTGTTTAAATATTTCTTCTAGGTGGTCCCATTCCTGAGATACAGCATTATCATTTTAACATGTGTTCTGTTTGTCTCCAAACATTTTTATTGTTTTGTAGATAAACATAAATGACATAAACACAGTGTATATATCATATTCTGAAAACATACAACAAAGGCAAAACAATATTTGCTTACCCTCAAGGAATAGTACAACATGTGTTTTGATTGTGAATATCAACTCTATAGTTCCATCAAGATAGTCATGACCTAGTAGACAGGGCTCAAGAACGCATAGCATCTATGATGGGCAGTCAAATAGGTCACATAGTCCCCATCCAAAGTCCCCATACCCTATCATATTTAGACAGATGCCCCCTTGCCTTACATACTGTCCTTTCAAAGGTGAAACGATTGTCCGTACCAATGCGCTACACCCTCAAATTGAGAGAGTGTTGGGCTCTCCAGTTCTTTGCTATATTTCATTTGACCACCCAGTAGCCAAGGCCAATAAAAGTGAGTTGGGCCAGTAAATCTCCCATTTTCTCCATGATCCCCATGAGTGCGATTGTGGGTAAAAAAAATAGATGGGAAAACCCAACACTGAGGTCAACTCTCATTGGGTGAGTTTCTAGCATGCTTGAATAGCAGAGCACTCTCAAATCATATAGAGAAAGGGTTCCCCTTGAGAAATGACACCTAGTACAGGCTGGAGAGGGTGATGATTTAATTTTATAAAGAAGATCTGGAGTGTAATATATTCTGTAGAGATAGTGAAGCTGAATGAGCCATAGCCTAGCCAATATAGCAAGTGTGCAGGTGGCCTTTTTGGCTTCAATGTAGTCCTCATCAGCCAGGGGGACCTAAGTCTGTATTCCACACCTCTCGCAGGGCAGCATTGGGTAAGGGGTATTGGCCAATAGTATGCAGTAAATCTGTGTGATATGTTTTTTACCCAGGGGTTCCAGCTTCAACCTGTTTTTTAATTATATTAATTAATGCTGTATACTCTGTGTTGTACTACGCAATCACGCAGGGGGTCCAGTATATATCAAAGTTGGAGGAAACAAAAAACAAGATTTGTGCATTTGAAATTTTATTAGTAACTCTACAAAGGACTTCATATGCCCCCTTCCTAATGTCTCCCAACCTGGAGATCCCAGTAACGTTCCATTGTCAGTTGTTGGGCACTTTACTGCTACTGCGGAGCCAGTCCACCAGCCAAAGGGCAATTTCCTGTGTCAATCCATGGTAATATTTGATCTCTCTCAGAGTACTGCAATAGGCAGTCAATATTGTGGTTGTCACTGCGGGAAAGTGAAGAGGGGCATTACATGATAAAGATGGTGCAGCAGGCTTGTGTTGTGGATTTATTTTAACTCTAATCTATATGCTGGATCATCCCTGTCCCAGAATGTCCAATCGTAAATTACAATCATAACAACAAAAGAGTGTGCCTTATCTTAGTGAAGAGCATGCATGAAGAATCAAACTGGATTCCTTAAAAAGCATAAAGTATCACACTGGATTCTTTAAAAAGCCCTCACGCACCAACCTAGTTGGTGACATGCTTCATCATCGGGCCCCACCAGGAAGACCGAATGCCCACCTGGTGTGCTTCAACGCCAGGAATACTGCGGAGCAGGTTTTTTTGTGTTGTTTGTGTGATTGGTGAAAGTGCTAAGTGTAGTGGGTTAAAACTGTCTAGATTGTGTCCAAAAAAATGCTTTTTATTAAGTGGCCAATCTGACATAAAAACAGAACGAGGGATGTGTATGCTGGGTAAATTGATCAGCTACATCCCACAGTGAATGGTCAACATGTTTCTGCCTATATGGTGTTAATAGCAAGCCATTCTTCAGGACCAAAGTGTGGACCTCGGCGGTATGGGCACGCTAAGGCCCACCCTAACCAGAGGTCAAAGTGTAAAAAAGGTTAAAATTGGTTCAGTGACTCACTGTTACCCGTGAGGGTCCTCATGCGGTGTAACAACTAATCACACCATGGGTCTCGGGAGGGGGGTGGTGGCAAGTAGGCACACCGCCGTCAATGCCAGGCACCTACTAGGTACCTGCTGCAACCCTTCTTAGCCGGACCTCATCGACAGGGTTGATGGGGTCACTGAACCAATTTTAACCTTTTTTACACTTTGACCTCTGGCTAGGGTGGGCCTTAGCGCGCCCATACCGCCGAGGTCCACACTTTGGTCCTGAAGAATGCCTGGCTATTAACACCATATAGGCAGAAACATGTTGACCATGCACTGTGGGATGTAGCTGATCAATTACCCAGCATACACATCCTCGTTCTGTCTTTATGTCAGATTGGCCACTTAATAAAAAGCATTTTATGGACACAATCTAGACAGTTTTAACCCACTACACTTAGCACTTTCACCAATCACACAAACAACACAAAAACCTGCTCCGCAGTATTCCTGGCGTTGAAGCACACCAGGGGGCATTCGGTCTTCCTGGTGAGGCCCGATGATGAAGCATGTCACCAACTAGGTTGGTGAGTGAGGGCTTTTAAAGAATCCAGTGTGATTCTTTATGCTTTTTAAGGAATCCAGTTTGATTCTTCATGCTTGCTCTTCACTAAGATAAGGCACACTCTTTCGTTGTTATGATTATATGAGCCAGGGGACTAAGAGTGCTCCTAAGATTCCGTTTCTCTCTTGTTGTTAATTGACAATCGTAAATTACTGCAAGTTGTGCTGCCCAATCATAGAGCCATGCATCAGTCATGCAAAGGCCACCATCATATGTTAATTGCATGCACTTGACCACAAATATCGTTGGTTGCTCCCCTCCATAGAAAGGTGCAGAGATGTGCATTTAGGGTTTCAATAATGATGTTGAGATGTTAGGTAGAAAGTGTTGTAATATATATAAAAGTTTAGGAAGTAGTATCATTTTAATGAGTGCTATTCTTCTCATAATTGATAGCCAGAGGTTTTGTCATATTCAAAGATAGTAACTGATCTGGTTTATGAGTACGAGTTTAATAATTGTTTCCACATCTAAGTGACTCCACATCCAACGCTATGGATATCCTCAAATATTTAAGGCTAGAGCATAGAATGCAGAGTTGTTGCCATGGCGCCTCTTCAACAACTCCTGCTAGAGGTATTAAAGAGGACTTGCGCCAGTTACCATTAGGCCCAGTGCTTCTTTGTCTAATGTTAATACCTGTGATATACGGGGACCTATTAAGTGAGGTACTCAGATGAAAAGGAACATGTCATCTGCAGAGAGAGATACTCGGTATACCGTTCCAGTACAATCCCCAAAACAATCGATTCACCCACAAGCTCAATAGCAAGAGCAAAAATGAGAGGGGGCAAGGGACATCGGTGCCTGGCCCCATTCTATGTGGAATGGGTCAGAGAGGAATAATTTCACTCCCACCCTCGCCCACTGCTGTGAGTACAACATTTCTAAATATGACAGGAAACCCAGTCCCATACTCATACAGTGTAAAACATGAAAGGAAATGATCATTCAATTAAGTCATACGCCTTCTCAAAGTCCAACATAAGGAGGTCATGAGGGCCAATCAGTTCTCAATGCCTGTCGAGTAATAGGTGCAGCCAACAGATACAGTGTCTAGTGCCTCGCCTATGCATGAAGCCATTTTGGTCTTGGTGCACCAACAATCAAATGACCCATACTATGTGGTTTGCGAGATTGTTAGCAAGGATCTTGGTCTCTACACTAAGGAGGGAGAACGAGCGGCATGAGGAACACAGGTCTGGAGGTTTCTCCGAGTTTAGGAAGGACCACAGTTGTAGCTCCCAGCAAATAATAGAGTAATGTACATGTGCAGCATACAGTGGTGTATAATAAGCAGCAAAGGCATTCACCATCCACTAGGTGTCAGTGATGCTGGCACCTGTTTTGTCTTTAAAGGGCGGGACATGCTTCATGTCGTTGGTGGCCTGCCAGTAAAGCAGTATGTCTGCTTTATTTCCATGTTCATATATATTCTGCTCTGTGAAGCCAACCATGTCCGCCTTGATGAGTCTAACATGGCATCCTGCAACAGAGCTCTAACCTTGTCTAGCCTAAGCAGGATTGATGGGTCTTTGGAACCAAATCCTTTGTGCTAAAGCTGCAACGTATCTCTCGCCAATGCCGCTTCCTCAGCTTCTTTATGTTGGCATTGTTGCCTGACATATGCCATTGCCCTCTCCTTAATCACAGTCAAGAAGTGAGATTTGCTATCATGGAGAACTTTTAGACATGCTGGAAACAATAACATGTATGCAAACCGCATCATTGCTCTGAGTTTATGCTAGACTCCAATAAAGAATCCATGTTGTTGCTGAACCCTGAGAGCATAGTCTGGGAAGAGCATAACATTGCCTATTCAGAATGAGGGGACCCCTTTCCTCCTTACCCCTAGAGGACCATATAGCAGTCCCTGTAGTTAAGAAAGTGGGTAATAAAGGGACATATGAGGGCAGCAGGCGACAACTTAGCAGAGAGTGATCGGTGTGTGCGTTGTACTATGAAGCAAGGTGAGAAATCTTCATTCAGGATCCAGGAGTGGAACCAAGTCATCATGAATTGGGTTGGTTAAGGGCCCTTGGTCCCTTCCGGCATGCCCCAAATCCAGGTGTTGTTTCACTGGGAGCATCCTTCAGCATCTTTGACACAGTCCATGAGTTCTTTGTTGGTGCGGTGCAGCTGTGCAACTTGGTCTTGAAGGATGAATATATAAATCTTCTGTCTCAGTGATTTTGCTCTCTGTCTCTGTCACCCTATCCACCAAATTATGGAAATCTTGTTGCAGGAGGGTAAGGTCCATGCTCACTTCACCAATTTTTGTCTCTAACAAAGAGCGAGAGTCTTTGATTTCTTGCACAATTGTGGACATAGCATCGAGTGATACTTTTCCCTCATTGTTCAGGGAGTTAGTGGGTTCAGCTGGGTTGGATGGTTTGGTAAATTCATCAACAGTGGCTTTCCCACCTGATGGATTTGGTTTATAGGTTGTTAGGGGTAGGAGTCAGAGTTTCTAGGGACATTGCACCTCACTGTGGTCTGCACACACGAAGTTTGCCTGACTACTTTCTCTGGGTGGCTCTTGTTTCTATGGTCATTTGGGGGCTCTAGTAAGGCCCGAATGGAGGGAGCAGCAATCAAAGAAGTTTGGAAAAGGGAAT
The DNA here is from genome assembly GCA_963921515.1 of Calotriton arnoldi. Lineage (NCBI taxonomy): Eukaryota > Metazoa > Chordata > Amphibia > Caudata > Salamandridae > Calotriton > Calotriton arnoldi. Next base: position 1,586,127 of record CAWUFW010003279.1, read on the forward strand.
ATATCTGTTTCTCAAGTAGGGGGCCAGGTGGGCTTGCAGAAGGATGAAGCAACTGTTGCAGCAAGCAAGATCGCTGACTGATGCGGTGGAGCCTGCCCAACACCCAAAGCCACAGGAGGACACTTGCAGTTCAAGGAGTAGGTCCAACGGCATTGCAGATCTCCTCCGCTGGATTGGGTTTCAGGGAAATAGTGACTTTCAGCTCAGCGAGCAAGGGATAGTCATAGAGCATGGGGATCAAGTGTTTGAGACTGAGTCTGGTTCAAGGGTCTTTAAGCCAGGATTTTTAGGTTTGGATTTTTGTCTATCTACATTGGCCTAGCTCCATCGCACTGGTCACCTGTATTGTTCTGGTTGATTTGAGCATGGCACGCAAAGGAGGGAGGGTGGGGAGAACAAAGCATGTTCTTCATCCCGATCCTGGTCGGCACCTTACATGACCCACAAGGGAAGGTGCTTCAGCTGCATTTATTAATAGTCAATCCGTTGTCAGGCGGCTGGCCTGGTGCAGCTGCATACTCTTTCCACATTGGCTCTTCTTTTGGGACCCAAAGCACAGGCAGAGCGCAGCAGCATGTACAGCCTTCCTCCACCACCCAATCTTTAGTGCTCTTTTTCCGTGATCTCTGCCCCTTGCGCCTGGACCTCCCAAGTGGTCTCCAGCACCTTCATGTGTAGTGCCACCCATAGGGGACTGGGCCTCGGTACCGTCTTCGCCCCAGTTCAGGCATGTAGTGAGAGCTGCAGCACATCTCTGGCGTCAACCACTTTGCCTGCTCTGGCGGCGATCACAGGCTCAAGATAGTGGAGTGGCCCCTGCCTCGCCTTTGGCAGTTCAGAGTAGGTAAAAACAGCAGATTATATCAAATTTTGGGTCTTGGAGGGGTAGGTTTTTAAGTTGTATCTACCATCATTGGTAGCTAAGTCATCCACTCCTATACTCTCTTGTTTTACATAGGACAGTTAGGCCTACCGCAGTGAAAATAGCTTGTACATGCTTGTCACTGTAAGGATATGCTAGCATTACATTTATACGTCATACTTTTTAATACCATCCACCCAGTCTTGTGGGCTACAATGCCGACATAGGGGTGGTTTAAAATATTTAAAATCAAGGTTTTTACTTGTTAAAATGGTGTATTTTGACAGTTTGAATCACAGGTTTTTTTTTTACAGTGCTACAGTCAGGCTATAATGGTAGGCCTGAAGCCTTGTTTGCACTGCCACTGTAGTGGATGGCAGAACTGGTGCTTCAGTTCACTAGTGACATTTAACTTACAGGCTCTGAGTACACTTTGTACCATATATTAGGGACATATTGGAAATTTGAAGATGACAATTAGGGCTCTGCCAATTCAACCATGTTTAAAAGGGAGAGCACAGGCAATTTACTGCTGGTTAGCTTGGGTAAAGTGTACAGCGTTCTGCAGAGAGAAAAAACTGCTAGGGCAAAAATCTCGGGGTAAGCCATGCAAAAGATGGTCATTTCCTGAATATGATTATAGTGAGACATAGTTCCGAGTTTTATGAATAAAGCCTCGATACCTAGGGTGTGTGTATGTATTGAAGCACCCAGGCCCTCATCAATAGTGGCCTTCTAAATTCTGGTATTTGCAGTGAATCCTGAGATTGCTGTGCACATGTAAGGAACTGTTCTGTAATGCTTGTGGGAACTCCTAGAAGTGCTTTTTCATTTGTCAGAATGTTGTATTGCCTCATAGGGTAAATGATGTCTTAGAAATTACCCTGCATGGTGACTGATCAGAGGCCCTGCCTTGTGCTAGAATATTATGCATTCTGGATTTGGAGAACTGGCTAATGGAAAATATTTGATTTGGAGAGTGGATGGAGGAACGTTGTTGTGCCAGACTGTTTCACAAAGGCATGTAGGTATTTTATGAGCACTTTTTACTTTTACTTTTAAAATGCAGGTTTATATTGCGTGCCAAAAGCCATAAAACACATGCGTCCATTGTACAACTATTATATTTATAGATACACTGTATAAAGGCTGACATTTGTTACATTGCTCACTCCCTAAAACCATTAACTACATCAATCACTATTTGACAAAAATGTAAGACAGAGGCCCTGGTTACAGTGCAGGGCTAAATCATGATCCTTGTGCAAACACTTGTTTTCACAGGGATCAGAATCACCCATTGTGTGATAATTGTTACAACCTTGCTGCTTTTTCCTGATCAATTCTAGCAGGCCAAACCTTCTGGAATTTATCGGGGGGAGGCCTGTAACAAATGGAAAACATGCAGAATTGCATGTGTTAAATCGTCTTTCTGCATGCTGTGCCTCCTTTGCAAGTTAAAAAGTCAGAATAGGAGTTATTTAGCGCAGTTGTATGATGGAACCACGCATGCAATTACTTTGCATGCTTTAACAACGCAGTCTTTACCACGACTGCGTCTTTACCACGCATGCCTTTACAATGCATTTCGTTGTAAAGGCATGATTTGTAAAGGTAAATGAGTGGTAAAGGTTACACCCCAGCCCTCGCCCTGAGCCCTAAAACCTGGCCCGCAACCCTTAAAACTACCCCAACAACAACCCTTAAAACACTCCAGCCTCCCACCTTGAGCCCTAAAACCGGCCCCCAACCCTAAAAACTACCCCTACCCCAGCCCTAAAAAAACCCCAGCTTCACAACCTGAGCCCTAAAACTGTCACCTAGCCCTAAAAACTACCCTGAGTCCTAAATCCCAGCCTCCAGCCAAAAAACTACTCACAAGCCGAAGGCAGGAAGGAATGAAGCAGGAAGTCCGGGCAGGAAGTCTCCAACACCTCCCACCCCCGTCCATTTGCTCCAAGTCTAGAACATTAACTCCCTTTACCACACATATGCCTTTACTGCCTTTACAACGAAAATTGTTGTAAAGGCATGCGTGGTAAAGGAATATGCGTGATAAAATCATATGTGTGGTAAAGGCAAGCGTGGTAACGCTTGTGTTCTAATGGCAAGCGTGGCTCTGACCTTGTTGATAATGCCGTTTCCCATTTAGCGCACATGGTAACGTAATGGCATTCACCTGTTCCAACGGAAGGGGTTTTTCTGTTCTGGGCCCAAAATACTAAGGATTTTTAACAACAATCAGTTTAATTTCCCTCAAAGGCATTGGCCCTCCGATGGATATAGTTATGACGGGTAAGAAGTAAGGTGTCAGGCTTTTGGCCATCCAATGAGGACCAATTAATTGATAGCCAACTCAAAAATTAGTTATCAAATTCAAATACACCACCCTCAGGACCGTAAAATGTATATTAAGGATGCAACAGGAAGACTAAACCTTCTGAAAAAGTTTAGTCTAACAAGAATCATACAGACTAGCAGTTCTGCAACTGCTACTAAAAACAAAAGTAGTAGAATCTGATGCTCTGAAAACAATTTATGATTATCTTTATAATACACTAGCAATCAAATCTTGTAAGCATAGTTTCTATGGAAAACAACATTTAGACACACTTAGGGGCCAAATCCGATTTGGGCCGGAAAAAATACCGAACGACTCGGTACGGGATCATAGTCCGACCGACACGTACCGGCGTTGCCCGACCTGGGAAGTACGATGAAATGCATGTGAATCACGACCGACTCGTACGGAACTCAAGGCGAACGACCGACCCGGACGGAAAGAAGCTATCCGGCTGGGAAACCACACGAATCGAACCGACCGACACGCACCAGGAATCAACCCGAACGAAACGTACCCGCGAACTCCGACCCGCGCAGTACGATGCAATGGGTGCAAAAGCAGACCAATTCGCACGGACCCCAAGCCGTACGACCGACACGCATACAAAACCCAGCCGAACAAACACAATACTCCACGACCGACGTGTACGCCGCATATGAAACTGAGCTGAAACAGCGGGAACGACTCGGAGAGGCGCGCACGACATAACTGCAACGTCCTACTCGGTCAGAAGAACGACTCCTACATGCACAATAATCACAAATGAAAAAATACAAAAAAAGAGGGCCAAACAAGCAATGACAAAGCCAATAAATACAGGGGGGGGGGAAAATGGAACAAGAACACACCCCCAACTCCACCTACATAAAGGCCACAAATCCCTACCATGATCCTTTGCAAACTCCACTGACCTGCCAGCACAGAACACCAGCAGACAGCAGACACACACACAGCTCATCCAACACAAAAGCCACACACCATTAGCACCTCAACAAATAGCACCCTCACACACACACAGCAAAACCTACACACACACACCCTCACCTGCACACACACATACATCAATCACCACCACCACCCATCACCATGCCCCTAAAGAAGAATCCAAAGTTCCTAGATAGTGAATTGGAAGTCATGGTAGACGAGATCCTGAGGGTAGAGCCACAGTTGTTTGGCACATTGGTCCAACAGACCCCAATGGCACAGAAAACCAAGATGTGGGCGAGGATCGTCGACAGGGTGAACGCACAATCACCATGTTTGCGCACAAAGGAAGACATCCAGAACAGGTGGTATGATGTGCGCAGGAGGGTCAGGGACCTACTGAAGAAGGATTACCTCCTGAGCCAGCACACCGGCAGTGGCCCTCCTGCCAAACCAGTATACCTCAGGCCCTGGGAGGAGAAGGTGCGGGCCATCCTACCACCAGTGAGCGTATATGGACTAACAAACATCCCAGAGCCTGGTGAGTACACAACTGATATACACAATATTGTGTGCCAATACACACACATCACTGTCAAGGGGATAGTCAAACCATGCACCCCTAGCAAATCAACAGCAACCAAAAGATAATCATCCCAAGAAGTGTATGTTAGTCAGATAAACACAATACATGCCATGTCATAGTGATATGTAACTGTGTCATGACATGTACAAACCCAATACCAAATAGAGCTAGGCAGTGGCACAAATCTAACCAACAAACACTGTCAGATATTTAGCCACCACTAGAACACCACCTCACAGGGAAGCTCACAGAAAGGGAGGAATCCTGTGTATGCTGGTGAAGTCAGTGTAGCCAAGAGCATGATGGGACTCGTAGTAACAGATAATGGGCAGCCTCACATTTGGACCATCAACACCACTCTGAACCATGCTCACAACACAGGGAGTGGAAAAGGACTGACAATATGGCTGACACTGGGTACTGCTGTGGGGAGCACAAGGCCCTGCTGGGAACTGGGCACCAACAAACAACAGGACCACACTGTCAGCCATCTTGCCATTGCTGTCACACTCACACACAGTGAAGTCCACTCAAAAGGAAGGAAGTATGGGCATGCTGGGAAGGGGGGTGTAGGCAATAGCATGATGGGAGTTGTAGTCACAGATATTGCTCACCCTCACAATTGGCCCATCAACACCACTCTGAAACATGCTCACATCACAGGTAGTGGATAAGGACTGACAAGATGGCTGACACTGGGTACTGCTGTGGGGAGCACAAGGCCCTGCTGGGAACTGTGCACCAACATACAGCAGAACACCATTGAATGACATCCTGAGAGTCAACCTGAACCCACTGCAAGGGTGGCATGCTTCATGGTGGGATAACTGGGCTAGGTGGAGAAGGATGGCCGAATGTCCACCAAATACAACCAATGCTGGCCATGCACACACCTCAACATTCACATTGAAATGCCCCAGGTATGCAGGACAATGTGCTACACCAATATCAACCTCTTAGTGTGACAACTTAGGACAATGCAATGTACATGCCTGCATCCAGAGGTACAGTCACAACTGTCAGGTGTGTGAACCATTGATGCCTGTAGAAACATAACATACAATGTGTGTCTCATCCAAATACAGGTGATGATGATGGGGACACAGCAGCAGGCGAGGAGGAGTCCCTGTCCCAGGCTCCGGGGGACACTGAGCTCACTGGTGTGGAACAGCCTCTGCCCTCCTCGGATGGCGAAGACCTACCTGGCACCTCCGGTGTGAGTCATCATGCAGCACCAGCAGGACCAACATCTGCACCCCCTGCACCCACCCCTCCAACAACTGCCAACACACAGACCACCCCCGCAGACACGGACAGACCAAGGACCACCGATGATAACAGCACAGGGCCCCAGGCCCACCGTGGAGCAACGGACAACAACACCACTAACAACCCCCAAGGGGGCCTTGGGTCACCTGTGCGTGCCACCGCAGGTCCTGAACGTGTCGCCAGGGGTGGTGGGAGGGGTGGTAGACATAGGTCGCTGCTTGCAGAGGGGTCTGGACTGCATGATGACCCACAACTGGCACGCATCGCTGATACGTACCAGGATAGCACCGGAGAGGTCAGACAGGTAGTGGGGATCCTCAAGGACATACAACAGCAGCAGGCTGCCCATCATGCCCGCTTGGACTCCCACATGTCCCGTGTGGAGACACACATGTCTCGCATGGAGTCCAAGTGGGACACATTGCAAGAACTCACAGCGGTGCATAAGGACATATTGACATGCCTCCGCCAGATTAGCACCAACATGGCCACACCTCCCTGTGTGCCCACAACATCTGGTGCTGCAACAACTGACACCGCCACAGGGAGGGAGGAGGACTCTGGCGGAGACTCCCCTGCACCACCGCAGCCTGCACGTGAGGGTCCCCCCCCAAAGAAGAGGGGTCGTCCGAGGAAGGAAAACTGAGAGGTTGATGGCCACGTACATCCCCCAGGAAGCCAACACCTGTTCCGGAAAATCTCCTTTGTTTGCAAACTTTTCACCCTGTCGAATGCAACACAACTCTCCCACATGACATGGGGAGTTCAAGTTGGACTAATGTATCATATGACTGTGGACTACACTCAGGACATTTCTGCTACCAAGACTTCCAACTCATCTGGGAACTTTGGATCACAATCCCAATGTACAGCACCCACCATCCTGTGCACTATACACACACACATTTCTGTAAATAAAATCACTAGTACACCATACTTGACTCTGTTGTTATTCAAATGTGGATACTGTTATGGTGATGATGATCTGATAAATTACACTGTGTATGCTAACTGCTACAGCAAGTACAACACCGTCATGTGAGTCATGGTGACGTGACACATATGAGGGAGACACACCACTAGGGCTACACAACACAGAGACACCAGGGCCATCGGACTCATCGCCTACAGTGATGTTGCCAGGAAATACTGTGGAATGCACAGACACCACACCTATTCAGAGTCTGTGTCAACTAGCCCACAGGTGCAGTAAGCAAATGTCAGTCAGATGTGTGACCACAGACAACGCACATCCCAAAGTGAAGCACAGGTTTATTACACATTTGCAACATGTTGTTTCCACTACAAATGCAAGGTAATCCCACGTGGCAGTGGCCACACAGTCAACAAGTGCAGAAGATATGAAGTCCAGGGGTGTGTGGCACATCACCTGTAGAGAAACTACTGCTGCCACCCTGAAAGCTGAATCATGGGGGATCCAAGTTGACCAAAGTACTCAGTAAGCACCCTGTGAAGGACAGACATGACACACAGTTAAAACCACTGAAGAACAGGACAGAACTGCAATACTCATGCCCAATACATGTCACAAGACAACTACACAAAACCAAGTTAGCATGTCAAAACTGTTGGGGAGTACAGACTACCTGTAAGGACACATTGCTGCACGCATCCAGTCAAGTAGCACATGGCCACACTCAAACAGCACCAGAGCACCACCCACACATATCATGCAAACTCATATCATTCACATTACATCTCCCTGGACACTCACATTCAGCTGAAGAAGTTGGTGATGAGCTGTGTGCGGACATCACCATCATCATCATCATCATCATCATCACTGGCATCGTGGTCCAGGCCAGGATCCTCCACAGGTGGCGGACGTTGGTCATCGTCATCCAGGATGAGAGGCAACTCCTTCCGCACTGCCAGGTTGTGTAGCATGCAGCAGACGATGACAATCTTGCACACCTTTGCTGGGGCATATGGGAGGGCCCCTCCTGTCTTGTCCAGGCAGCGGAAGCGGCTCTTCAGGAGACCAAAGGTCCGCTCAATCACTCTCCTGGTCCGAGCATGTGCCTCATTGTAGCGCATCTGGGCTGGTGTCACAGGGTTCCTGAGGGGTGTCAGCAACCACGGCATGTTGGGGTATCCGGAGTCACCTACGGACAGACAAGTGCACATTAGCTGAGTTGGAAAAGTGGGCGGTATACTACAGAGCAGAACACACACAATGGTACAAAGTCAGTACACACCGACAAGCCAGGCACGCTGGTTCTGCATCTGTGCCATCATCCTCGGGATGCGACTACTCCTCATCACGTAGGTATCGTGTGCTGAATCAGGGAAACGGGCACACACGTGTGATGGTCATATCTGCAAGACATACCACCAGAGCATTGATCGAATGGTAATGTTTCCGGTTCTGGTATGCCTGCTCATGTGCCTGTGGTGGTACCAAAGCCACATGTGTCCCATCAATGGAGCCAATGACATGTGGCATCCTCCCCAGGGCATAGAAGTCACTCTTGACGTCAGTGAGTTGTTGACGTGTAGGGAAATAGATGTACTGGTTCAGGCATCTCAACATTGCCTCCAAAACATCGCGTAGCACACGGCTGAACATAGTCTGTGACATCCGACCGGCAGTCGCCACAGAGTGTTGAAAGGTACCGGTGGCAAAGAAGTGTAGGGCTGCCATTACCTTCACCTTGGGGGTCAGCGCCGTAGGGTACGGCCGGCCAGGTTGCAAATGTGGTGCCAAGCGCACTGCCAAATCCTCAATCAGCTGCCTAGTGAAGCGGTACCGTCGGATGCTGTCACGTTCCACCATCGTTGCCAGGTCAGGGAATGGTCTATGGACAGCTGGAGCCCTGCAGTGCATAGGTTGAGGAAAGAAAGATTGTCAGTCACCCCACATATGTGCCATTCACCATACTCAATTTCACATGATACATCATTACGAGACACAAGTACTTGATGTGTGTGCCGTTCTGTTCGCACATAACTCGCACCTACATGGCCATCATATAACTTCTCAGTACAACATGTGTGGACAAAAGGTTCCAGGTTGTGCTATGGGAAACCATTAGGCTGTGTCACAGTACCCATTTACTGCTGTCACGTTCCACACACACACCACATTGACATGTCTGGACAGATGCGCCACAGGCATCACAGCTCATTGACAGGTAGATTCCCAGTGACCCTGTCTTGCCACATGGACACTGGCATTACATGGCGTATCATGTACACGTCAGAAAAACAAACATGACTCCCACAGGTAGTGGCCCCTGTCGCCTACGCAGGACAGACATGGACGCCAGTGACGCACAACATCAAAGTCCATGCACAAACAACGTTCATGTGGAGACTGTCTCCCATCGTGCACATGGAATCAGAGACATCGGAAACACAACATGCACACAGACTGTGGAGGGACATCACTATTGTGGCTATGGGTCACCCTGTGACGTACATGCCTTCCCCCATGGGACCCAGGGGGTATGTGACATGTCACACACATACACAACCTGGAAATGTGACCATGCCACATGCTCCGAAATGACCTGTTGCACATCACAGTGGTCATGTGCACAACACACAAAGGACCCTGTCCCCATTTACACATGCACAGCCTGGGTGTGGCTGCCCACAAGTGCCACCACAGAAACCACATGTTAACCCCCATACACAGAAAAGGTAATGCAGCCTTACATGCCTTAGGAAACAGTGTGGACTGCGTGTGGTGTTGTAGGTGTGCCCCTGGGTCTCTGGCAGGTATATGTGGCTGGCATACGTTCACCAGTGACAAGCATGGTGACATATGCGACTGACCTGTACAGGGACGCGTTGTACAGCAATGGACCGATCGGTGTGCCCGGCCGGCCCATTGCATCTGTTGTGAGCGGGTACGCGTTGTACAGCAATGGACCGATCGGTGTGCCCGGCCGGCCCATTGCATCTGTTGTGAGCGAGTGCGCGTTGTACAGCAATGGACCGATCGGTGTGCCCGGCCGGCCCATTGCATCTGTTGTGAGCGGGTACGCGTTGTATCCCGTAATACGCATTGTACAGCAATGGACCGATCGGTGTGCCCGGCCGGCCCATTGCATCTGTTGTGAGTGGGTACGCGTTGTACAGCAATGGACCGATCGGTGTGCCCGGCCGGCCCATTGCATCTGTTGTGAGCGGGTACGCGTTGTTTCCCGAAATACGCGTTGTACAGCAATGGATCGAACGGTGCGCACGCGTTGGCTGGGGCCTGGCATGGCAACGGACGCGTATTCGAAGCTTCAACGAGTCTGATGCAGTGAATTCAGTTGGCCAGCCACAACAATGTTGCAAAATCATGGGTGTCATGAACTTGTATTTTTGAAGGATGCTGTGGGCGTGTATTAGTGCTGCTATTCCATGGATTGGTCAGATTCAGAAGATGCAAACGACTTGGACCTATCACTTTGGACACATGGGACAGTATCTGCCTCCGCAGCACACATATAATGCTGGCTGTTCCCCTGAGAGCTCACTTGCCTGCACTACATGCTCCAGGACGACATCTGCCACCAACACTGCTGCTGTCTCTGCATCCTCTGGCTACTGCAATGGCACGTACTGTGGAGAGAGCCCCAGCCTTCAGCCTTGAGGAGAACCAGGCCCTGCTGGACAGCCTCCTTCCACAGTACAGCAAGCTGTATGGGACACCAGGGGAGCAGGTGAGTGTGCTGTCCACTGCCTTTCTAATTTTGCATGTTGTCTGACTAGCAGGACTTACAGTGTGCACACCACTGGCTAGCATGCTCACTGAGTAGTTCTGAGCCCCCAAAGTGTGTAGTTACATGCACTGAACAGGTACAGTGCAGTAACAGTGCATTCCAACAAGGTTTACTTTCCATGCAATGATACCATGTAGTAACTGCTGGCAAACTGTTCATAGCCATCGTTGCACTGCCTGTGTACATCATGTGCCCCAGTGATTGAGACATGTATATCCAACTGTGTGATGCACGGATATGTTGCATGTGTAGTAATGGCATTTTCACTTTGTCATCCTCACAGGTTGATGCCCACCAGAAGCAGAAAATCTGGCTGACCATCGCCCGGGCAGTAAGATCCGTGGGGGACTACAAGCGCCGGATCCGCAACTGCCAGAAGAGGTGGCAGGACCTTCGAGGCTGGACCCGGAGGATCGCAAGGGTCCAGCTGAAGCTGTCGCCTCCTCGCAGGAGGGGCGGACACCGGACCCTGACCCCCCACATGCTCAGGATCCTGGTGGTGTTCTTCCCTGACCTGGATGGGCAGCTGAAGGACAGACAGCAGCAAGGAGGGGATGAGTCCATGACAGCACTGTGTACTTTGTCTGACATGCTATGTGCCCTCCTCTGGCCTGGTTAAACTTCCACAGTACATCAGTCTTGTGATCCAGGACCCATGTCCCTCTATTGTGACATGCCCACTCCTCATCTGATATGCATATGTGTGGCCCTTACAGTCAGGAAATTGTGTCACTTGGGGACTGTATCATTGCATTTTGCTTTGCTCAAGGTGGGGGACAGCATTTGTTCCGGTGACTATGTTGTGGGATTCATGGGTGGATCAATTGCTCACACAATGCCCAAGTCCTGACATGTAATCTGGGTGTAACTTTGATATGTGGTCCACTTGCTGATCTGATTCACCACATGTCCCTGGGGTATTTGGCACACCCCCATGCTGTGGGTGGGAACAATGTTTGGGCCTCAGGAGTATGTATATCAAGTGTGTCACACATGCTTAGACACCTGCCTACTGTCCAGGACTCATCCCTCTTACAGGTGGAGCTGGACAGTCATGCCTACTCCAGGGCATACAATAGACTCTGTACTCCCATTCCCGTGGATCATCTGACATGTTGTGATCAGTGACATGTTCCCTCAGGTGTCTGCCTCTGTGTCAGTGTGCTGTGGCTTCATTGTTAGGACTACTGGTATGTTTGTCGGTTAGGGTTCAGCATGCCATCTGAGATGTGACCATGTGAGACGATACTTCTGTGACTTATAGATGTTTGATCACTTGACTGTGCACACAGGTGTATGCGACTGTGACTTTCAGGCAGCTGTTATTCATTCACAGCACACTGTGAGGTGCTCAAGTTCTGGGAGTTGTGTTTCATGTCCCCCATATGTCCAATTGGCATGACATGGACAAATACTAGTTCAGATGATGTGGTGTGAGGGGGATGGACATGTGCACTTGTCAGTTACATAACTTGCATTCCCCATGTCCTAGGATTGTGACACAGTGCAGACTGTTGTTGGCAGGCTGCCATGGCCATGTGACTGGAGACAGTGATGTTTGACTTTGAAGGCATGCCTGTGTCATGGCATTAAACTTCCTAAGAGTGATCCTGCAGGGGAGTGACACGTGCAACATGCACCCCATTATGGCATGGACTATCCGGACATGGGTGCATCATGGTGTCTGGTGCTGGTATGCATCACATGCATTTCTATTTAGACTCTGGCCATCCCTTTCTCCGGACACCTGCACTGACTCAGTGGCAAGAGATGTGATGTGTGCATGTTCACATACTTCACTGTGTTCCCTGCAATGTCCAACAACTGTGTAGGTGGTGCATGTGTCCACACTGGGGTCTTACCATCAGACAGGCACCAGACAGATGGGTGCAAGGGCAGGAGGGGTGTGAGTCCCATGGTTGACCATCAGACTGACAATTGGCTTCTCCAAATCTGTGTGAGGAGTTTTGGCAATGTTCTACTAAGGATGCCAGGGCTGGCTCTGTAAGTGCTGTACTTACTGTGGTGTGTGCGGTCAGTGCAGGTGACTGATGTTTGTCTGTTTCCCTAATTGTTTGCAGATACATCCACGGCCACAGGAGGGGACAGCTCCACGGACCAGGAGGAGCAGCGGAGCCAGACTGGGTCAGCATCCGACGAGTGGTCAGAGGGACCCAGTGGCACGGAGGGCGAGGGGAGCCACACCGAGGAGTCCTCAGCACCATCCACCTCAGCTGAGGACCACAGCAGCTCGGAAGATGACTCCCTTGTGGAGGCGGGTGTCAGCAGCCACAACACCCCCGCTAGTCTGTCTGGCCCCGCCACCACCACCACCAGCACCGCCCTCCCATTGGCTCCAATTCCAGAGGTCCGTGGAGGCTCCCGTGTTCGGGAGCATGTCTCCTTCGTGCCAGGCACCGCACCCCCTGCCCCTGTGTCCCCTGCTGCCCTGAGTGAGGAGTCTGTGTACCTACTTCGGCAGCTCCATGTAGGGCAGACAGCAATGCTGAGTGTCCTCCATGCACACACCACTCTGTTGACACAGCTGGTGTCGTTCATGGAGGGCATCTCGACGGGTATGTCTGCCCTACAGAGGAGCAATAAGTCCATGGACTCCTCCCTGACAGCAGCAGTGTCCCTCCTCCAGCAGTCCCTCCCACCTCCTACCTCTGCCCCATCCACACTTCCTGGCACCCTACCTGTCCAAAGCACATGCACACCTGCACATTCACCCAAGCACACAGACACGAGCAGCACAGACACACCCAAAAGAAAGGCAAGACGTGCACACAAGCATCCTCAGGGGACAGATACCACACACACAGGGGATGGGGAACAGACACACACACAGGCATCCACAGTCAATCCGCAGTCCTCCAAATCCTCTCCCTCCAAGACCCCTTCCCTTGCCTCACCTGCAACCCCACCTACACAGCAGGTCTTCCTGTGTGACCTCAGCCTCTTCCCCTCCGATCCTGCAGATCCGGCATACCGGGGGAAGAGGAAGTCCACCCACACAGAGGGGAGTGCCCCTTGCCCCCGGACACCCTCCCCCAGGCGCAGACAGACTGAGGACCCCATTCGGAAGTCCCCCCGGACCAGGAAGGGCAAGACCCCACCACCACGCAGCTCCACCACCCAGTCTCTCTCCTCCATCCCCCAGGCCACCACTCCACAGGTTCCACCGCCACACCCTGCCCCAGGTTCCCCCACACACCAATACCGCATCCCCAAACTGCTTAGGCCCTCCCCCTGCCACTTGCTCTTCCACCCCCAACCCAGACGCCCAGCCTGTTTGTGCCACTGGTGTGGAGACCGGGTCCCCCCCTCTGTCCTGCCCACCTCATCTGCCCCCCTTCCACTCCCTTGGAGGCATGCACTGCAGTGGAGTCCACAACCACCCCGTCTGACTCGGGCACTGCAGTGGTGCCGGCCCCCCTGAGTCAGACACCTCCACTGCAGTTGCTGGTGACACTCCTGCACCCACCACCCCTTCACTGCCTCACTCTGGCATCCCCTGATCCTGTCCCTGCGGTGCCTGGCCTGCCCCTTGTATGCCCCTCCAAGGGGGATGTCCCCTGTCCCTACCAGTGCAGGCAAGCAATGGGTGACAAGTTGTCACATATCACCCTGTTGGGACTATGTATTTGGACTGGCCATTGGCCTTAGTTTAATTTGGACTTCTGATTTTTTGTTGACATTTGCTGAATAAAGCCTATTTTTGTTTACTTGTGGTTTTTCTTTTGATGTACATGATGTACATGGTTATCATCATGCATTTGCTGTTGTAATAGTTTTCAGATCAGGGAAATGAAGTGTTGCAGTGATGGACTCCATGTGGTCCATGGGATGTGTGTCCTGTTGTAGTCTGGATCTATGGCATCCTCTGCTGCAGTCTGAGGGTGTGATGTTCAGCATATGACACAGGGATGTACGTTTTGCATTAGTAAATTAACATCTTTGTCTTACAGTGATGCACATCTGGTGGGCTTACCACTGTTCAATGTTCCTATTTCCCTGACTGTGTGCCCATCTCCACTGGACATGCAGTTTAGCACACCAATGTTGAAGGACTCATCAGTGTATACAGTGCACCTTGCTTGACACGTGTTTTGGGTGTATGCAGATGACTTACGTGACACTCTTGTACCCAGGCTGATGTGAGCAGAGCCTTCAGTGTGTTGTAGTTGTTGACTCACTGACCGAGTGTTCTGCCGACATGTTTGAGTCATGCACAGACAAGGCTTGGCACAGCGGACCTTCCACAGCAGTGGAGTGCCCTCATGGCAGTGTGTAATCCCGTGACAGTGCCTGGGCCCGTGTTTTGTGTTGTGTAAGCATGTCTGTGCGTGTACCCTTCCCTTTTCCTACACAGGCTGTGTCCCTATGGATGTTCCTGTTTCTGATGCTTGCTGAGTTGTTCTGTGTTCATCAAGCATCTTGGACCTGGTTACTCCGGGATGTGGGTGCATGGCTAACTAAGGTTCATCAGGTTGTCATCCCAGGTTGTCTTTGTTGTCAGGGCTGGGGATGTGGGCAAACGCAGATGGGACACATTCAGGATTCCCCTTGGCACTTGTTGGGGAGAGGTGTGGCGCCGCGGCCAGGGCGACTGACGCTGGACGCTGGGGATCACGGTTCGATCCCTGGTTCTGGCGGCAGGGGTCTGCCCAGCACCATGCGACTCTGGGCAATAGCTCGCTTAATCTTCCCAACGGCCCCCAGCGCCGAGATACCCCTTCGGGGGTGATTCGTGCGCTATACAAGTACTGGATTTACATTTTTTTTTTTACATGTCATGTAATTTACAGTCTATGGTAGCTTTCAGTGATTGTGACACGTTGTGTGTGTGACTGCTGCCACTCCTCAGGGTCAGAGCTGCAATGTTGGAAGTTGTGTACGTGTGTTCTTTGTGTGTCACCTTGTCTTCTTCATTGGTGTGTGACTATGGCCAGGATCCCATTGATTGTGGTGGATTTCACGTCATGCCCATGTACCGCGTAGTGTGCAGTGTGTCAGACATTCACGAGTCTTGTTGACTGGCCATATGTGATGGGTTTCTGCACCTTAGTTCCCCCCACCACCCCATGGATTGTCATGGGTGCATGTGCAATGTCACCAGTCCATGTGAGCTTCACTGCTGCACATTGGTGGAGATCAAGGTGTGTGGTGTTGAGTGGGTGCAAATGTGAGTTGTTGCACGGCTAGACCCCTACCTCCATATTGGCCATGGCTGGCAGGCCATGCTGTTTGATTTGTGCTTGTGTAGGTGTGATGGTAGTTTGTTGCTCAGGACACATGGCTGTGGTTCACAGTGTGAATTACATCTACCTTTGTCATCACAGTGGGATTATCATGCAGGGTAGTGTCACCACAATGTGGGGTCCCTGGGGGATGTGCTGTGGTGGGTCTGTCTCTTGCTGTGTTAGTTGCTGTTCCTACTAGCTTGTGTGACATGTGTAATTTGGGCTCCCTCTCATCTAACAATGCCTGTTTGCCAACATAGGGGAATCCGATCCATGAGTTACTTTTGTATGGCACTGTATACACATCTGTGTAATTGGAATCCAGGCCTCCTCATGTGTTGTGTGGTTGCCTGGGGACACTGGCACACACCCCCATCACCTGTTGTGTTTGATATGCAGTGTGGGTCTGCCTGTTTGTGCATTTGCACCACTGCATTGGCATATCTTGAGTGTGCCATTGGCTGTATGTTGTTTGGTGGCTTTCCCCTGCTGTCCCTGGGACTCCTAGGTCATCAGTCAGCACAATAATCATGGTTTGTATGTCCCATGGCTGCCATGGTATGGTATTTGTTCACCTGACATCTACAGTCTCCCTAGGATATCTACATTTGTGTCTCCATTGGTGCAGATATGTGGGTCTGCATTATGATGGTCACTTCTGTCATTGTGTTATTTGTGAATGTTGACAATGTGAGCCCCCATAGGTGATGTTTGTATGCACATGGCCAAAGGTATGTTTAATTTGCACTGCACTGTTTGCCTCACCCAATCTATGTTGCTATGGGACACAAGCACTACTATGCCACTGATGTGTTTGTTGTTGTGTGACCAGGAATCATCCATGCAGTTTGGCTTTGGCAGCTTTTACCCAGACTACACTTCCCTTTTGATCACTGTGGTGATGGGGCTTTGGGCCCCATTGCCACACTGTTCAAAAGGTGCATCAGCTATGGACCCCACACTTCCCTTTTGGTCACTGTGGTGATGGGGCTTTGGGCCCCATTGCCACACTGTTCAAAAGGTGCATCAGCTATGGACCCCACACTTCCCTTTTGATCACTGTGGTGATGGGGCTTTGGGCCCCATTGCCACACTGTTCAAAAGGTGCATCAGCTATGGACCCCACACCTACCTTTTGGTCGCTGTGGTGATGGGGTGTTCAACCCCATTGCCACAGTGGCCATGGTCTGCTTGCATTGTGGAGGCCACACACATTTATGTGTGACACATGTGCTAGGGGGTCACATTGTATGTTCAATGTCATGTTCAGTGTTGTAGGCATTTGTCACAGACTACACACGCTTCTCATGGTGTTGGGGGGGATGTAATTTTCAGACATTCCTTATGTGGGAGTATGCTGGTTGTGTCATGCATTACCCGTCCTATGAGTAGGGGTGGAGGTAGTGGCAGGTATCCAGCCCCCCCTGAGTAGGGGTGGTGGTAGTGGTAGGCATCCATCCCCCTAAGGGTGGGGATGGTAGTAGTGACAGGCATCGAGCCCCCCCTGAGCGGGGTGGTGGTAGTGGCAGGCATCCAGGCCCCCCTGAGTAGGGGTGGTGGTAGTGGTAGGCATCCAGCCCCCTGAGGGTGGGGATGGTAGTAGTGACAGGCATCCAGGCACCCCTGAGTAGGGGTGGTGGTAGTGGCAGGCATCCAGCCCCCTGAGGGTGGGGATGGTAGTAGTGACAGGCATCCAGGCACCCCTGAGTAGGGGTGGTGGTAGTGGCAGGCATCCAGCCCCCCTGAGTAGGGGTGGTGGTAGTGGTAGGCATCCAGGCCCCCCAGAGTAGGGGTGGTGGTGGTGGCAGGCATCCAGCCCCCCCTGAGTAGGGGTGGTGGTAGTAGTAGGCATCCAGGCCCCCCTGAGTAGGGGTGGTGGTAGTGGTAGGCATCCATCCCCCTAAGGCTGGGTGTTAGAAATGGGGGTCTCTAGTTGGCAATGGCTGGCTACTGTCCAAGTAGGGACCCTTCTTCCTAAGTCAGAGTAAGAGGGCTACCCTCCTTGATACCCCTGCTCAACCCTGTGGTAACGTAGCACGAGCAGGTAGGCTTATCTCAGAGGCAGGGTGTGAAGCATTTATGACCATACACAGTAACACAGTGAGGAACACTACAAAGGGACACCACACAAGTAGTTATAAAAAATAAGTATCTTTATATAAAGGCAGATTTATCACAAGACCAATAACTGTAAAACCCACAATACTGTCAAAAATAGGATAGCTGTTGAAGGGCTGTTAAAAATAGTTCAAAGGTTGCAAAAATAAGGTTCAAGTTCAAAGCAGTGGTCTCTGCGACCCTTTCTCTCACAAAGTACCTGGGTTTAGTAGCAAAACCAACAAAATGTCGCAAATAAGCTGTAGCGATGATTCTCGGCACGCGAGGCCGGTGATGCGTTGAAATCCTTGCCGCAAGGGAGGATGATGCGCCGATCTGCGTGATGCGTGCGGAGACGATGCGACAAACTTCTGCACGCTGGACCGCCGATGCGATGATTTTCTTGCCGCGTGGGAGAAGTCGATGCGGCGATCCTGTTACGCTGTGCAATCGTGTTGCGATGCGAAGACAAGACGCTCAGCGAGGGAGCGACGAAATTCGGTGCGATGCGATGAAAATGGCGGACGCACGGCGTCCGCAATGCGATGTCTTGAAGCGATGATTTCTTTAGGGGTTGCGAGCGCTCGGCGACAGCAGCGCGATGATTTTTCCAGCACGTCTCGGCTGCAGCGGCTCGCAAAGAGGCGTTAGCGATGGTTTCGTGTTGCGAGCACTCAGCGGCAGCAGCGCGATGATTTTTCCAGCGCTCTCGGCTGCAGCGGCTCGCAAAGGTGCGTTAGCGTCGATTTCCAGCACTCTTTTCTCTGAAGCAAACTAGAGGCCCTGGAACTCACAGGAGCCTCATCAGCAGATAGCAATCCTCGCAGGGAGGAAGCAGGAGGTTGGTGGTGGAGTCTGATGTGCCTGAGACTCCAGCAGGAGGCTAGCTCTTTTCCTAGCCCTTGGGTAATTGCTGTAACAAAAATAAAAGTTCTCTCAAAAGTTCCTTTTTCTCTTCTCCAAGGTCCAGCGGTCACTGCTGCAGGCCAGTGCAAGAAACAACACACAAGCACAAGGACAGTCACTTCCTGCAGATTCCTCCAGTGGCACGGACAGAGTTTCCTCTCCAGATCCAAAAGCAATACCAATTGGAGGGGTTTGAGCACAGATATTTATACCCCAAAAGTCTTTGTTCTCAGAAGCTACAAGTCACTGAACCTAGCCAGAACCAGTTCTGCTCAGGCCTGGAGCACTTTGTTTACCAGGCTGCATCCTTCCTTTCAGAAAGAGGGGGTCTGCTAGCAGACACACAGTAGGAGGTGGAGCCAGCATTCACCTTGCCAGGCACAGCCCTATTCAGGTCAAGGAGCCACCCCTCCCCACACTCTAAATGCAGATCTCTCTATTCAACCCAGGTCTGCCTCAGCCTGCCCTGCCCCTCTAAAACCAGACAGCCAATACACATAACAGCAGAGCACACTGGAAGGTTTAGGCAAGAAAATACCTACTTTCTAAAAGTGGTATTTTCAAACACAGAATATAAAAATAAACTTCACTAAAAGATGTATTTTATTATTCTGAGCTCAGGCATACTAAATTCGTTTTTCTACCATATTCCTGGGGTCAGTTAGGACTATAGGATGTAATAGTCAAACTGCCCATTCTAGCCTATGAGGAACAGGTAGCCTTACAGTAGTGAAAAACGAAATGGGGTGTAATTCACTACCAGGACATGCTACACACACCAAGGCATGTCCTACCTTACACATACAAGGCACCCTACCATAGGGGTGACTTACATGATGCCAAGGGAAGGTTCAGGGGCTTGGAAGTGGGTGCACTTCACAGCCAAGATGGCAGTTCTGGACTGCACACAGACACTGCAGTGGCAGGTCTGAGACACACTTTACAAGCTGCTTCTGTGGGTGGCACACATCAGTGCTGCAGGCCCACCAGCAGCATTCGGTTTACCAGCCCTGGGCACACACAGGCCACACTACTAGGGACTAACAGGTAAACCAAATAAGCCAATCAGGGATATACCAATTCACATAGACATATTTACACAGGGAGAGCATATGCACTTTAGCACTGAACAGCAGTGGTAAAGTGCCCAGAATCATAAAACCAACAGAAACAGGTCAGCAAAAATACAGGAGGCAGGCAAAAAGTTTAGGGGTGACCCTGCAAAAAGGGCCATTTCCAACACAACCCCCTTCCAGCCAAAATGCAGGGTAGACCAATCACTACTTTGATGGGCTTCCCTGCTTCGGGCGATAGAACACGGAACTGGCCCGCAACTGCAGGGGCATAGGCCAGCTCTACTCCAATCTGAACCCTGGTGGATCCCTCTGTCCACACTCCTAGGGCCCACTAAGATAACCAATGGGGAACTCTTCCCCTCACCACCTGTGCAGCACCTAACCTTAACTGGCCCCCAGGTGTGTCCCAACAGATAAACAACAAGCCCCCGTAGCCACTGACAGTAGTCAGTGATGAAATCCAAGCCCTATGCCTCTCAGGGCTCTCAAACTTTTGTGGCATCAGAGAGTGAGGGGCAGTAACCCCAGGTGTCTGGCACCTTTTGTCCACTCTCCCTCCTGACAGGTTAGGCAACGCGTCCTGACACTGACCCACCAACCCTGGGCCTGTACCCAGCAGCGGGGCCAGAGACTGTGGTGGGCTCCCCCACACCCGGTCCTCTTCTTTGGGGCCCTGTACCCTCTCACCTGGAGCTGTACCCCCTTCCAGAATTGTCAGGGCACCTGTGGCAGGTGTCCTGCATTACTCGCCCACCAGTTCAGGGGTTCTATCCTGCAACTGGTATCCCAGCATAGGGTCCGTACCCTTAGACTGGGCGGAGGTCAGGGTTGAGGCTGTCCTCGCCCGCCCCCTTTACTGGGGCCTGGCACCCTCCCACCTTGAGAGGTGCCCCCATAACACAAACCGGGAGGGGCACTGTTAGCAGTTGCCCCTTCCTCCAGATCAGGGGGGACACCCTGAACCTGGCCCCCCAACCTAGGGTCTGTACCCTTAGGCTGGGCATGTGCCTGGCAACCCAGGACTTCTGGGGGCGTACACCAATTCCCCCCAAGGAAAATACACTCTTCTAGAGTTGTGCCACAGTTTGCCTGGCACACCAGGACTTCCTGGGGAGCACACAGGCCCCCCTCAAGGAAAACACACCCCTCCACCAGTTCAGGGCTTGGACCCTGCAACTGATCTACCAACCTGAAAAAACCCTTAGGTGGCACCGGGGTCAGAGGCGAGGACTCCCTCCCTCTGCACCCCCTTCCAGCATACTGCACCCTCCCACCTGGAGTGGTGCTCTTAGAAAAAAAAATGGCTGGGACACTGCTTACAGTTGTCCCTCCCTCCAGGTCAGACAACACCTGGACCTGACTTACCATCCCAGGGACCAACCCCTGTGGTTGAACAACTGCCTGGCCAACCAGGGCTTCCTGAGGGTGACACATACCTAGCGTGTCATGTGACAGTCTGCCTGGCACAGAGCTCACGACCTCCTGTCCCTCTGACAGTGCGTGAAGATGCCCCAGGACAGAAGTGGCATCACCATGGCCAATCCTATGAGGATCAGCCCTTCTGGCTGGACCCTGACCCACTGGTACTTCCACTGGGGACTCTTTACCCCCCTCACCCCTCACTCTGGCCTTCTGCACCCTCCCAACTGGAGTGGTACTGCCAGACACTAGAACTGCTGGAGGTCTGATTACAGGCACTCCCAGCTCACCTAACACGGGAGACCCCCACAACGGACGGTCCATCCGGACAGACTAGGCTCCCTACCTGGTGTTCCCTCATGGAACCATCCAGTCCTGGAGACTGAGGTTGGGGCACTTCGGGACCTATCCCAGTCTCACTCCTGCTCCCACGAGACAGGATGTGAGGCCCTACAACCTCCTCACAACAAGGGGACCCAGCTGTAACACTCCTAACCTATCCCAGCACTCTGGGTTGGAAAACTTCTGAACCACTTCTCTTAGGGTCATTCCCTAATGCCTCTACGGGGCCTCTGGTACTCACCCAGAGGTCTGCCTCCTGTGCAAGTTCCCTAGGATCAGAGAACTCGCAATCTGACAGGTGTTGGTTTAGCTCTGGAAAACAGGAACTCACAATATGCTCTCCCACAATTGGATTACACAGCTCCACACAGGTGCTAACCTTCACCTCACAATCCAGTGCCTCACACACGTACCCCACACCACTCTCCTGAAATGGGCGAGACATTAACTGACTGTCTCTATCACTCAACCCACACTCTTCTGGGCGGTCCTCACACTCATACACCAGGACTTCAACCACGGGGGAACCCCTCTCCCTGCACCTCTCATCCAGAGTCGGTAGAGTATCCCTCCTTTCACTAGGACTATGGGCCCCTGCGCTAGTTCCCCAGTCCACCTCAGGGACACTGCACATTAATGGAGCTACCTCATATCCTTGAATCCCCTGGTGTAGACCAACCCCCTCCTCCAAGTCAGGTGCCACATCTCTGGGTGGGTGTACTACACTGTCATCACTATATATTTCAATTTTGCTGCCACCACTGGACCCCACCCTCTCTGGGGAATCCAGACAATTAAAACTGCGCTCCAGGGGTAACCTACCCTCTTGAGCTAACTTCTCTTTTTCTGCTATCTGCGCTAGGTGTGCCTCCAGCTGGGCAATCTCTATTTGGAGCCTCTCTAATTTCAGCTGGTTCTCCCTCTCCCTCTGTCTGTCCCACTCCTCTGGGGACCATGAAGGGGATTGGGCACTACCCTGTGCACTAGACCCAGCAAGGGACTCCCTACCTAGGGGACCTTCCCGCCTGTCCACCAACTCCTCTGGGGACCATGAGGGGAATCTGGCACTACCATAGGCACTAGACTCAGCAAGGAATTCCCTATCTATGAGATATTCCATAACACTTTCTTCCTCCTCTTCAGACTCTCCAGAGCCACCCTCAGACCAACTACCCTCTTGGTAGGTGTACTGGGACTCCAAGAATCTCCATCTGTCTTGTTGCCAAAGTCTCAGGGATGTCTGCAGGGATAGCTGAGTCTCCTTCCTACTCACTGCTAAGCCCCTCTCCTCACAGAACATCCTTAGCTCCTCTAGACTGTAGGTCAACAGATCATCTATATAAAAGGTAGGTCTCATTTCAGCAAGACCCATTGTAGCAATAACTGGCAATATCAATAATAAAAAAAATAGGCTTGCCCGTTGTAACAATCATGGACAATATCAATAAAAGATAGAAGAAACTTCTCAAGAAAATGTATGAGGGTAAAAAAATCACCGGCAATATCAATTACAATATAGGATCCAACAATTCTCAAAAATGTATGCGGGTACTATCACCGGCAATATCAATAAAACATAGGCTTGCCCATTGTAACAATCACGGGCAATATCAATAAAAGATAGAAGAAAACTTCTCAAGAAAATGTATGCTGGTAAAAAATCACCGGCAATATCAATTACAATATAGGATCCAACAATTCCCAAAAATGTATGCGGGTACTATCACCTGGCCATATCAATAAAACATAGGCTTGCCCATTGTAACAATCACGGGCAATATCAATCAAAAATAGAATACATTTTTTTTTTTAAAAACTTCAAAAATGTATGTGGTACGTTATGGTCTGCACTCACTAGTAGTGTACACTATAATTACTGTATGCGATCATAAATGCAAGTCCAGAACCTCACCGCTGCCCACCAATGTTAGAAATGGGGGTCTCTAGTTGGCAATGGCTGGCCACTGTCCAAGTAGGGACCCTTCTTCCTAAGTCAGAGTAAGAGGGCTACCCTCCTTGATACCCCTGCTCAACCCTGTGGTAACGTAGCACGAGCAGGTAGGCTTATCTCAGAGGCAGGGTGTGAAGCATTTATGACCATACACAGTAACACAGTGAGGAACACTACAAAGGGACACCACACAAGTAGTTATAAAAATAAGTATCTTTATATAAAGGCAGATTTATCACAAGACCAATAACTGTAAAAGCCACAATACTGTCAAAAATAGGATAGCTGTTGAAGGGCTGTCAAAAATAGTTCAAAGGTTGCAAAAATAAGGTTCAAGTTCAAAGCAGTGTCTCTGCGACCCTTTCTCTCACAAAGTACCTGGGTTTAGTAGCAAAACCAACAAAATGTCGCAAATAAGCTGTAGCGATGATTCTCGGCACGCGAGGCCGGCGATGCGTTGAAATCCTTGCCGCAAGGGAGGATGATGCGCCGATCTGCGTGATGCGTGCGGAGACGATACGACAAACTTCTGCACGCTGGACCGCCGATGCGATGACTTTCTTGCCGCATGGGAGAAGTCGATGCGGCGATCTTGTTGCGCTGTGCGATCGTGTTGCGATGCGAAGACAAGACACTCCGCAAGGGAGCGACGAAATTCGGTGCGATGCGATGAAAATGGCGGACGCACGGCGTCCGCAATGCGATCTCTTGAAGCAATGATCTCTTTAGGGGTTGCGTGCACTCGGCGACAGCAGCGCGATGATTTTTCCAGCGCGTCTCGGCTGCAGCGGCTCGCAAAGAGGCGTTAGCGATGGTTTCGTGTTGCGAGCACTCAGCGGCAGCAGCGCGATGATTTTTCCAGCGCTCTCGGCTGCAGCGGCTCGCAAAGGTGCGTTAGCGTCAATTTCCAGCACTCTTTTCTCTGAAGCAAACTAGAGGCCCTGGAACTCACAGGAGCCTCATCAGCAGATAGCAATCCTCGCAGGGAGGAAGCAGGAGGTTGGTGGTGGAGTCTGATGTGCCTGAGACTCCAGCAGGAGGCTAGCTCTTTTCCTAGCCCTTGGGTAATTGCTGTAACAAAAATAAAAGTTCTCTCAAAAGTTCCTTTTCCTCTTCTCCAAGGTCCAGTGGTCACTGCTGCAGGCCAGTGCAAGAAACAACACACAAGCACAAGGACAGTCACTTCCTGCAGATTCCTCCAGTGGCACGGACAGAGTTTCCTCTCCAGATCCAAAAGCAATACCAATTGGCGGGGTTTGAGCACAGATATTTATGCCCCAAAAGTCTTTGTTCTCAGAAGCTACAAGTCACTGAACCTAGCCAGAACCAGTTCTGCTCAGGCCTGGAGCACTTTGTTTACCAGGCTGCGTCCTTCCTTTCAGAAAGGGGGGGTCTGCTAGCAGACACACAATAGGAGGTGGAGCCAGCATTCACCTTGCCAGGCACAGCCCTATTCAGGTCAAGGAGCCACCCCTCCCCACACTCTAAATGCAGATCTCTCTATTCAACCCAGGTCTGCCTCAGCCTGCCCTGCCCCTCTAAAACCAGACAGCCAATACACATAACAGCAGAGCACACTGGAAGGTTTAGGCAAGAAAATTCCTACTTTCTAAAAGTGGTATTTTCAAACACAGAATATAAAAATAAACTTCACTAAAAGATGTATTTTATTATTCTGAGCTGAGGCATACTAAATTCGTATTTCTACCATGTTCCTGGGGTCAGTTAGGACTATAGGATGTAATAGTCAAACTGCCCATTCTAGCCTATGAGGAACAGGTAGCCTTACAGTAGTGAAAAACGAAATGGGGTGTAATTCACTACCAGGACATGCTACACACACCAAGGCATGTCCTACCTTACACATACAATGCACCCTACCATAGGGGTGACTTACATGATGCCAAGGGAAGGTTCAGGGGCTGGGAAGTGGGTGCACTTCACAGCCAAGATGGCAGTTCTGGACTGCACACAGACACTGCGGTGGCAGGTCTGAGACACACTTTACAAGCTGCTTCTGTGGGTGGCACACATCAGTGCTGCAGGCCCACCAGCAGCATTCGGTTTACCAGCCCTGGGCACACACAGGCCACACTACTAGGGACTAACAGGTAAACCAAATAAGCCAATCAGGGATATACCAATTCACATAGACATATTTACACAGGGAGAGCATATGCACTTTAGCACTGAACAGCAGTGGTAAAGTGCCCAGAATCATAAAACCAACAGAAACAGGTCAGCAAAAATACAGGAGGCAGGCAAAAAGTTTAGGGGTGACCCTGCAAAAAGGGCCATTTCCAACAGTGGGGATGGTAGTAGTGACAGGCATCGAGCCCCTCCTGAGTGGGGTGGTGGTAGTGGCAGGCATCCAGCCCCCCCTGAGTAGGGGTGGTGGTAGTGGTAGGCATCCAGGCCCCCCTGAGTAGGGGTGGTGGTAGTGGTAGGCATCCATCCCCCTAAGGGTGGGGATGGTAGTAGTGACAGGCATCGAGCCCCCTGAGTGGGGTGGTGGTAGTGGCAGGCATCCAGCCCCCCTGAGTAGGGGTGGTGGTAGTGGTAGGCATCCAGGCCCCCTGAGTAGGGGTGGTGGTAGTGGTAGGCATCCATCCCCTAAGGGTGGGGATGGTAGTAGTGACAGGCATCCAGCCACCCCTGAGTGGGGTGGTGGTAGTGGTAGGCATCCAGGCCCCCCTGAGTAGGGGTGGTGGTAGTGGTGGGCATCCAGCCACCCCTGAGTAGGGGTGGTGGTAGTGGTAGGCATCCAGGCCCCCCTGAGTAGGGGTGGTGGTAGTGGTGGGCATCCAGCCCCCTGAGGG
Source organism: Calotriton arnoldi (assembly GCA_963921515.1). Taxonomy (NCBI): domain Eukaryota; kingdom Metazoa; phylum Chordata; class Amphibia; order Caudata; family Salamandridae; genus Calotriton; species Calotriton arnoldi. The sequence goes on from CAWUFW010003279.1 coordinate 1,612,707, forward strand.
TGGGGATGGTAGTAGAGACAGGCATCCAGGCCCCCCTGAGTAGGGGTGGTGGTAGTGGTAGGCATCCAGCCCCCTGAGGGTGGGGATGGTAGTAGTGACAGGCATCCAGGCCCCCCTGAGTGGGGTGGTGGTAGTGGCAGGCATCCAGCCCCCTATTGGTGTGTATGGCATTGGTGATGGCCATCCCACCCCTATGGTTCTGCTGTTGCTAGTGTACGTCATTTGTGCATCCCTATGTGTGTGTGACATATTTCGGGTACGTGTCGTTTGTTTGTATTGTTGGTGTTTCACTTACCGTCTGCGCCGTACGTGTCCGTGCCGGTCCCGGTAATAGATGTAGAGTATAGGTAGGACCTGCGCAATGGGATTCATGCTTGGATCATCTCGTTCGGGTTTCTCGTGTCTTCGAGTCGTACTCATAGCAGGCTTGTTCGTCTCGTAGCCATGGATCGTCTTGTGGCGCCAAACGGAGCTTATGTACGGCTCGCCCGGATGCTCAAACGTCCCGGACGTAGCGACGGGTTCGGGGCGTACGGAGTGCGCATCGTACTTGTCCGGCCGGAAGGTGCTGTGTATTTGCTTCCGTACGACTCGATTCTGCGTTTACGGATCCGGCTCGGGAGGGGAACAGGAGCTGAATTGGGTAAGTACGGCTCGCTCGGAAACTGGGTTGTTATACGCATCGTACTTGTTCGTCCGGACGAATGTTCGAATCGGTCGGGAAACACGCAATCGGCTGTTTTTTTTTCCGGACGAATACTGTTAGGTGCGCTTCCGGCCGGGATCGGAATCGACCCCTTAATAGAGGACTCAGACAAATTTTAAGTATTTGGTTATTGCATTAAAGATTCAAAATCAATGCAATTAAGTAACATTTTAAGCATCTCTGTCAGGAGTCTCACAAAGCATAATATAAAATCACACATTTAGTTAGAATACATCTATAGCTGAGTACAGAAATCCATAGGAGGATAGTTAGAAGTAGGTTTTCCTAATACCAATAAAGGCAGGAGGAAGTTTTTTTCTTCAAAATAGTTCTCTAAGGATGGCAAAAATGATCATGTTAAAGTCCACCAGGAAAAGGTCAATGGGCAAGGGAAATGAAGCAATAATCAGGAAAGTTCAAGTTTGGTCTCTCACCAGACAGCTCCAAATCCTCCAAAAGGCAAGTTCGTCAGCCAAATAGCAGCAGTAAAATGGCAAGAAATGAGCTCTGTAGTAGAGTCCAAGAAAACTCTGCATGAAGTCCAAAAGCCAGTATGCATAAAAGAGCTCAAGAATAGAGACTGGTACCTCCTCCAAGTTAAGTTACTTTTTATAGTTCCAACGGTCCTAATGTGACATTTGTCATTGTACCATCATGTTCTGATCGTCATTTGACTCCTCTTTCGATCACAAGGTACAAACTGGTAAGATTCAACTTTCTTCCCCCAATTGTCATGGGAAACGAGTGTCCAGTCCGTCCACATAGGTAAGTCGACACAGAATTTATTTACTTTGTTGCTCTTCATGGGTTGAAGTAAGAAAACAGGTTCCAATGCTTTCACACAAATGGGTAAAGAAAAGCAACATATTCACTTGGGAATGCGGTGGGAATAAAACATATAAAGCAATATATGAAGAAACGTAGCAAATGTCTATAAAAAGTGCAAACCTAAGGGAAAAAGGGAAATTAATGTATTCAAAGTCAGCATTTCTTATTTAGCAAACGAATCTCATAATTAAGTTCAAGAATAATATAATTCAATAAGCATATCATACAGTGAAAGACGTATACCATTTATCAATGATTATTGCATAGAAAAATTCAACCCTAAGTATGGCCTACTACTACATTTTTAAAAGTGCATACATGTAAAATATTCTCAAATATTAATAAAAGTTTCTCAATTTAATCAATCTAAGACCTTAATAGTATTAAGCATCATTGCTGAAAGTTTCATTCATATACAGCATTGCATATTCATTTGCCCCACTTTCTTTTCTCTATGGCGCATTACAATGGAGAAGCTAAAGATGCTAGGTTTCATCATTCTCATTAGCACATTATCGTGGGAGACTCATTTACAATAATTATTCTTTGTCAATTTCCATCATAGCAAACATTTTTATTAACCTTTCATTATGATTTTGTTAATATCATTTCGCAATCCGTAAATAACCATTTTAATACTCATAGTAAGTAAATTCTTCTATTTCTACAAATCCAAGCACACTTTTACGGTGCTGTTACTTCAACTTTTCTCAGTTTCGCTGTTATGTTTCTAGACATATCCAAAGTGTACATTAGTTTTTATTTGTCATAATCTGTTTTTTGTTGTGTAACGATTAAACAGCTTTTACGCTGTTACACACCTATCCTGCAAAATTTGTAATAAGGGCCATTAACGCATTTTGTTAAATAAGTCTAGTCTGATAGCAAACTTAAAGGTTTCCCTGCAAGCTGTTTCCAACATGGGCATTTTCTCGCTACTGGTCCTGCTGAGGCTGCCCTCCCTCCCAGTCCAAATAGTAGAAGGAAATTAGGACTTTTTTATACGTCTTTTGCCAAAGTGGTGGATGCAGAGCAGTTGGAGACGCTATTGGTCAGAATATTATTATCTGGTTGCCTACTGGCGTGAAGGATGGGGCAAATACCAATTTGTGTGTCTGTGAAGTCTTGTGCTAGAAGTGTGGTGCAAAGCTGAATGGGGAATTTGAAGGTGTGTAAAGAATACCACACATCATGGTATTCCAAAATGCCGTCCATAGTGGAAAACCAGTAAGGAATAAAGCTGTGCAGGCCATAACAAATTGTAGTGGAAATATGATAAAGGCGTACCACAAGATTGTAAATAATAGAGTGTGCTAAGGAATGAGTTTAAAGGAAAGGACAGACCCAGTGCTGTGCTCAGACTATGAGTAAACCAGCAATATACATTTGACAAGTTTGAAGCAGTGCTCCAATCAGGGTGCTGCCAATGTAGTGTTAAAGGAGAGGGCAGATTAATGTCCAACTGTGCAGGATCTACACCAATACAGAGATGCACGAGAGGCATTCTATGTGATGAGGAATATATGTGTGAGGATTTAGTATTGCAGTTATGTGATGAGAAGAGGATTAGACTGCATCCCTTAGCCATTGTTAGAAAAGTAGGCGTTGATGATGATGGACTCTTTTTCCAAGCTCACTCTGAGCTGAGAAAATATAGTTGGTAGAGTTAGATTTGCCTTTGAAGATTTGGTTATATACTGATGACATTGTTTTATCAACAGAATGTTTTGCAAATATTTCTGCAGTATTTGTTTTCGTTACTAATCTTTTAACTATGTTGAGTTATCAATTGAACACCTCGAAAACTGAGATCATAACAATCGCTATTAAAAGAGTACGATATTTTTGATTAACTCTCCTCCATTTATATGACCTCTCCCAAAACATACCTGGCTCGTATTCTATCAGATGATTCCACATAGGAGCTTAAATTATATTGCAAGCGCCAGAATCTATGTTTTTGGTTGAAGGTCAGTGCTGCCAATGCTGGTAAATGCTACCATGCAGTTTAGTTGCTATTTCTGTTAGCTATTGGCATCTGAGGATTGATATTATGCTATGAACACTGTTCTTATTACATGAAATTCCGTCAATATCCACATGAATTTCAAAGCCTTAAATACTTAAACAGATTAAGCATGAACAAATTTAAGAGTGGTGCCATATTGGGAAAGATACTACCCATATGCATCATTGGCCACAAGAAGATGATCATATATCACTCTGGCTCAATCTTCATTTTCATGAAGAAGTTACTGGTTAAAGTTATTAGTAGTACATCAATTTGGGTGTTATGATCAGGATTCATCGGTGACATTTTAGCCATGCCATGATTTGGAGCTTTGCAGTCTGAGTATAGATTTTCTAAGAATGAGATTTTTTTAAATATATGCAATAATACAGATAGATTAAAGCTCAACAGTGAATGTGGAGTCTCTCACATGATTAAGGACATTTTACATTAGGTGGAGAATGTAACAAATCAAAGTTTTATATACGTTAGTCAACAGACCTGCATGTGATATTCACATATGATGTTTCTGATGCGATTCCACAATCCTTGGCAAAGTCAACAGTGGCACGTAGCCATCTTGCAATGTTATTTTGTATAAATTCAAGATTGACGAAGTGTTGCATCTAAACTCTAAATGGTATTAAAAAAAAATTTGTATACATACATTCATACCACTCAAAAATGGGGATTATATTGCATATAAATGCAATGTGAAGGTCATGTTGGAAGTATGCAAAATCCAAGATGATTGCCTGTGTGTACTGGCTTTGTCAATCCCTGTCGAACTGTGGCAAACTCACTGAATATGGTGCAGTACTACAAGCATTTGCAAAGCCAATACTAGCACAGAACAAGTAATTGTAAAGCAAGACTGATTGGCTTTGCCATTATTTGTTTCTAATGAAATCTAGGTCCTATGTCTGTGTGGGTTAGGCTACGTTGGAGAAACAGCCCGCCCCATGGTGACCTGTCTCACAGAACACCGCTCAACCATTCGCACCAATAGGATAACAGCCCCTCTTGTAAAACATTATCTGGATGAACAACATAAACCAGAAGAAATCCGCTGGGTCATCCTTGAAAAAATCATGGCCAAAGAAGGATGAGACCCCACAGTTATACGCAAAAAAAGAGAAGTATATCGGATTTTTATTCTAAACACACATATACAAGGGCTGAATAATGAAATTCCTTGGGAGAATGCAATCCGATATAATGCTTGTTAGTTCGGGATTCCCTGATATTATTTCATTATTTTGGATAATTCAGAATATAGAAGACTTCAGATATTGGATGAGGGAAAATCTATGACTCCATGCTACTATCCCCCCTGTTTTAAAAATATTCATAATTGGCAGTATTGTATATATATTCACCCATTTGCGATAACCTTATGACATGATTTAGATATAACCAGGGACGTAAACAGTATCTGATCCCCTCGATCGGTTTTAATAGGGCTGGACTAATTCAGTTTTATAGCTTGTGGTTCCGTTTTACCGATTCAAGTTGGGGAGTCCGCTTTTGATTTTTATAGTTGAACGTCATCTCAATCTTTAAACTCGATTTTTATGGCCAGCCTCAATATGGCCAAATGTATTTAGTCTCTGGATAAGTGTCTGTACCTTATTGTTATAGTACATGGAGTCTGCTTTCAAAGTTATTGAATTGAATGTTTTTCCAACTAAGCATAGAAACCACATCAGGCATGTAAGCATTACTTGAGCGGATCGACGAGTTGAAGTATGGCCAAAATATTTTAGTCCAGGGACATGAGGTATTTCTCTACCAATTCTGTTTACGGAATCCGCTTTTGATTCTCATGGTTGATCGTTATTTCAATCTTGAAACTTGGTTTTCTCGACCAGTTGCAACATGGCCGAACACTTCCATCTTCATGCGGAGTGGTTATATCCTATCGATGTGGCCTGTAGAGTCCGTCCTCGATTTTTAGTTTTTCAATCAATCTCAGGAACCATAGAAGGAGGATGCACCCGTTGCAGTAGTTTTTAAACTTCATGTAATCAATCCACAGGACCTGGATGAACCAAAATAACTAAAAAATCTTGGACGGCCATCATGGTAAGAAAACTGCCATATGGGAATGGAGGACATTTTAGAGAGCATTTCGGAACTGATCCACACATTCGAGTTGTTTTATGGGTATTATAATTTTTTCTCTCCTTAGTGCCTGAGAACTCGAGAGGGTATAACTATACAATGAATTTGTGACAACTCCCACGATTTCTGTATTTCCACATGTAAAATGTGGTGAGATATAACCAGCTGATTTGTAAACTCTCCGTTAGAAGTTGATCACGATTGATAAGTGACCAGTATATAGCAATAATGTATATCAAGGTATGTCCATAGCACTTTTCCGGTCCCTATTTGCCGGTTTGAGTTTGGAGACTTTTTGATACCCTATTTGAAATATTTATATATTTACTTTTTAAGATCAATAGTGTATACATCATCGCTGGACAGGTTGTATTGACTACCTGTTATTTGTAACCATGCGAGTGAAGACTTCTGTTGGTGTTGGATCACAAATGGTTTTATATAAAGGCATACTGGGTGCAGCGTTTTGGGTTTTTACTTTTCATTGTGCAAGGTTTTCTATTTTCTTAATATTTTTCTCCTTTTTGCACTCTTTTTATATCTTTTTGGGAAATTCTGGCTATTCTATTCAATTGGCAAACAGATGACACACTGGAATGACATATATCAAGTGTTGCAAGATTCGTTTTTCCTATTTCTTGAGCAGAATCTAGTTTTGTGGTGGTTGGCTACATGCAATGGCTCATTTATCATGTTTGTATAATAGGGCTCTTATATTATATGACATTTTATATTTATAAGCATCCACATTAAAGCATTATGACTCTCCTGAGGAAGGCCCCAGTGCTGAAATGCACGTAGAGAGTATCAGAGTACCCCGCACACTCAAGCCACCGGATATTTTCATGTCATCAGATTACTGAAATTGTTTTACATTGTGCCTTATGATAAATTATGATATTCCTTATAATGAATTATGACATTTTATTGACAAAATATTATGTATTTTCATAAAATTAAACTCTATGTCAAGAAGGTACCATGTACCAAATTGACATAGAATAGGAAAAAGAATCAGACTATAATTGTTTTACAGTACTTTTACATGTTTAAATCATGAGTGTATTGTCAATAAGTATGGGTTATGAGTGGTATGAATGAGATGAAGGGATTCATTTAAAGTTTTTTTGTCTATTTATATGTATATATATATATACTTGTTGGTTCTAATAGTGAGAATAAAACATTTTTTGATAATTTTCTACATTTTTTGTGGTCATGAGCTCTATGTGTTATGAAATTTAATGTATTGACAGTAAAGAATATAGTTGCCTGAGGATTTACAATATTATTTGAAATCCAGGTATGTACACAAATCAAAAAGGCTTTATTCAGAGCAACAGATTAAAGTCTTGATTTAGAAATTGACGAGTGAGGACGCCTATCAAAAACTTTATTTACTTGTCCGCTGCAATGGAGGTCTGTCCGCCAGATTTAGAGTATGAGAAGTTGACCAATGAAACTCCAGCAACAATCTACCATCTCCCCAATATGTTAATTCCTCTCTCAATGCCATAAATATGACAGATGGAGCAAATGAAACACACTAAGTAGATTATAATTTCCATCAACAGAAACATAGTGGTTCATCCTTCACTCCTGTGTTGGAGAAAAAGAGCATAAATAGCCCAACCCTAAACACCAACCTCAGAACCTACACTAACACTATGTTGCTGTTTCTGCGAGTCCTGGGCTTTTACTTGGCAGTCCTAGATGAGGAACACCACAAAACAGAAGGTAAGTTAAACTTGTAAAACGTTGTTTTAAATGCACTATGTAAAGTTCAGTGCCAATAAAGTATATCTTAGAATCCCCACACCATATCAAACACAAATGTACCCACTCTTTGCTTGGTCACATGTCTCAGAACACATGTCTAGATTACATATTCACTTGATACACTTTTAGTTTAACTCCTACAACTCAAGTTAGGATAAGAAAGCATTTTATTTTTAAATTTATGTTCACTCAAACATGTAATGCTTACACTCTATAGGTAAGTTGTTTTGAACTTGTTCAGAATGCAAGGAAAACTAATCCACATTCACCTTTTGATAATTTAACTGAGAACACTACTCTATTGATACTTGACAGCACGCTTTACCAAATTATCACACAATCCACAATCAAATTATTTAACAATGTATCCCACATACAGATGTATACTATCCCGTCACTGATATGCTATGCCACAAACTATAACACTTTATATGAAGGGATGAACACACACACTGACATGCAAAGCATTGGATTAATATCCGCAACCTGGGTATCGGCATGGATAATGTGTGGTTGAACTATACGTGAACCATTACATCATAACATATTTCTACATTTTCAAGTAAAATATATTGTTGTTAATTGTAGTCTTACATTCTACAACTCTGAATGCCATGGATGCTCGGCACTCAAAACAATACTGCCACTTCCTTTAACAAACGTGAAATTTAATGAACTATATCTCCACAATGCAATAATGGTAAATGTAATGGTGAAACCTGGAAATGGGAAGTAAATGGTAAACCTATGCAACATATTGTAATATACAATCACATATGGTAAATCATTTTTCATTTTTAAAATGCAATATAATTTCAAGTAAACTACACAAAAGGTTGAAATTGAATTCTTTATAAATAAAATGGGGCAACAAAAATCTAACCTCCTCTGGGTGCTGGTACTCATTTCAACAAAAAAACAATAAAAAGCAAAGTCCAGGGATGGGTTAGAAATAAAGAGTGTATTATCACAGTCAATTGTGCCTCCACTCATTGCTCTTGTATTCCCACCATTATCAGCAATGCCCACTTCATAAGGCTCTCTTCCCCCAGGTGCTGCTTATCATCTTGAGTTCATGTGGGATTTTTAAACTTCTTTTAGTGTAGCGGGCCGGGTGGTTCTGGGGATGGAGGGTGAATGGAATAGAATGGTTTTGGGGTATGGGAAGGTTTCTGGAAATTGTAGGTCCCCCCACATTACTTCCATAGGACCTTCACGTAGGCCAGATGTTGGTGCCCCTGTCCTACACTACTACCTTGGGGAAACCCACTCGGGCAAAAATGCCCAACAAGGCCCTAGCCACTGCAGGTGGAGTGATGGTCCTCAAAGGGATGGCCTCTGGTTACTGTGTGGCATGGTTCATCAAAACCAGGATAAACTTGTTGCCTAAAGCAGTTTTGGGGTCCAAGGGCCAACAATGTCAATGCCCACCCTCTCAAAGTGAGTGCCAACAAATGCCATAGGAGTCAGGGGAGACTTGACTTTCTTCCCTGTTTTCCCACTCACTTGCCAGGTGAGCCAAGTCCTACAGAAAGCATCTGAGGCTCTCTTCATCTGCGACCAATAAAAGTGGGTGACAAGCCTGTCAAAGGTCTTGTTCTGCCCCAGATGTCCTGCAAAGTCTATCTTGTGAGCCAGACCCAGTACTAAGTCGCTGTAACAATGGGGGACCACCAGCACATGTGCTGCCCCAGGCCCAAGCGCCTCAGGCTCACTGTAAAGGAGTTTGTTCTCCCAGTAGATCAGATGGCCTCCAGAGGTTTTACTAGCTGGCTGGGCTTCAGCCTCTCGCCCCAGCCCCTCAAGGGATGGCCACTCTCTCTGTGCCCTGCAGAACATTTCACTAGTAGGCCCACCCGCAACTTGCCACCCAGCAAGCTTATGCAGGTCACCTGGAGAGGCAATATCCTCCCCGGTCAGCTCCGTCCAACTTTACAGTGAAAAATTCAGAGGTGGTCTTCTCCCGCTTCCTTCTCTTCCCTTTCTTTGCAACTACCTGGACCATTCTTCCAGGTCCACTCTTGACTCTCCTCTTTGACAGCCACTGGCCGAGTGGCCATGCAGACCCACTAGGGCAGCCCCAACATTTCCAGGTGGGACTTGAATTCCACTTCCTTCCAGACAGTGTGCTTCAAGTCAATACCTAGAAAAAAATCTACAGACATGGCAGGGCTCACAGTTACCTTAAGAGAACCTGAGACCCTCCTACTCAAAGACAACCAGCGCCACCGGGAAGTGGCTCTCACGGTTGACTGTTACCACAACCTGGTGAAATGTATCGGGTATCACCTGCTTTGAGGACACCAGATGACACCTGACAGTAGTCATACTGGCTCTTGTGTTTCTTTTCGCAAAACCTTTCTTTTGGTGTCCAGATTGGGATTGGGACCCTTGAACTATTTTGGGGGCCTTGTGAGAACATATTTTTGTTTTTATCTCCCCCTCCTTCTTCTGGTGGGACCCTTGACCACCCTTTAGAGAGTCCCCTGTGATGCCTTTTTGTACAACTGTGTGCTGACCCAGATGTCCACCTCCTCAACAAGCTTCCTGGGATCAATCAGCTTGTTATCCACCAGGTGCTGGCACAGCTCTGTAAAACAAATATTGAGCATGTGCACCCTCAGAATTAAGTTGCACAGCTCATCATAATCATTAACTTTGCTGCCTCTCACCCAGCCATTCAGTGCCTTACTAGGTTAATCTAAGAAGTTTACCCAAACGTACGTTTGTGGCTGTCCCTGAACCTCTGGCAGTATTTCTGAGGGGTCAGCCCAAACTTAGTGACAAAGATGGTCTTCATGGTGGCGTACTTGGTCTAATCATCTACTGCTAGTGTGAGCAATGTATCCCTCTCCACTGTGGGTATATGTTTCCACAAGCCACCCCCGTGCTCCTCTAGAATCTTGTGCACCTTCAGGGCTACCCCATATGCAGCAAGCCACTTGTCAATATCATCCCCTGCCACATAGTTGGGTAAAAGGTCTTTGGGTGAGTGGACCTTCTTGTCACCGTCAGACACTACAGGTTAGCTGCCACCATTGCTGCATTCTGAGCCTTGTCTGGCTTTTATCTTTTGTCTGACTTTTATCTTTAGTTCTTTCCGGCTCCTCTCATGCTCCAGCAGCATTCTGTTTTCTGCCAAGGCTCTCTCAGCCTTCTTTTCCTCTGCTTCTATTCTCATTTTGGCCAACTGCAGCTTGAGCTCCCTTTCTGATTTCCTCTCCTCCATCTTCTCTGGGGGCAGGCCTTTAGATGATACACTACTACCTGCCCACACACTGGGCTCTATCTTGGTGGATAGAGGTGCTACCTCGCCTGAGAGCTCCTGCTAATGGCGCTCAACAAGATCATCCTCCATTCTCAAATAAACTCCCCCCCCCCATTAAGATCCTGCACATTAGGATTCTCATCATCTGAGTCCTCAGGCTGGGATTGCATCCTAGTGTCATCTCATAGACGCAGAGGGCTATCAGAAGGTCCAGCTTTGTGGCCTTCTTTCCTGCACCTAGCACCCTCTCATTGCAGTATTTCTGTCATTTAGCCCTGCTGAGGTTATCCACATTGAGCCTCTCCAGTTTCATGGTAAGACAAAGAGGTAGGGAACATGCATTAAAAAAAAGGAAAAACAGTCAGTCAGATGACAGGGAAAATTTAAAAAGGTTTGAATTGGTCTTAAATTATTTATACAGGAATGGTAGTGTAATACAAGATAACTGTATGGCACTGCATAAACACAAGTTCAAACCCCACAGCTGAACACCAGTCTAAGAAATTGGGTTACTGGTGGAGGGAATGAACCCTTACTCAAGCAGAAACCACAATCCTTGCCTTGGTGAAGTCACATGCAAACCCTAAAATAACTTGTGCTCAACCACCTAGTAGCTTGGCACGGAGCTGTCATGATTACACTCAACATTAACCTTTACACTAATTTGATCTTACATTTCTAGAACTATATGGATTAGTCCTTTATGCTATAATTGCTTTAATGTGAAGGGCAAGCGTAACCTTTTTAAAATGGTGTATTCACATACATGCCTTGGACCTGGATGGCTCTTAAAATGTTCAAGCTCAAGCAATGGCTCTGGCCCAGAGGATTGAAGACAGCAACAACAAATAAAATGACCTCTTCACCACTGTTAAGGAATTCACCCATCCAGCAGCCACCTCCAACTACACCAACCCATCACAAGGACTCTACAACCAACTCTCCGACTTCTTCCACAAGAAGATATCTTAAATCTACTGGAAATTCAGCCACTCTCTACTTCAGCCACACTCTACTTCACCTTCGAACTCCACCACTAACATCACCTCACTCACCGAGTGGACCCTGCTGACCAACAAAGACACAGCAGCTATAATGGAATCCATCCACTCGGGGGCCCTCACATACCTCTGTCCCCATCGCTTCTTCAACCTAGGGAGACCCACAATAAGCATCGCGCTCACAACTGTCATCAACATCTCCACTGCTACAGCCACTTTCCCAAACCTCTGGAAACACACAGAAGTTACTCCACTCCTTTAGAAACCATCCGCGGACCACGAAGTCCTCAGCAACTATTGACCCATGTCCCGGATCCCCTTCCCAGCCAAAGTCATAGATTAGTGAGAGCGTCTGTTGATAAAACAGCACAACTGCAGGTTTTCATCTCCACTGCACTCTTCTGTGAGAACCTCTATTGGTAGTAAAGTGCAACACATTTTCTATCTCATTTGCACTGTTCTATGAGGACCCCTGCTAGTAGTATAGTGCCACTTCAGCTTTCAAGTGCCCTCGTATTCTCCTTTGAGGACAACTGTTTGCAGAACAGTAACAGGATTTCCATCTCTGTTGTACTATATTGTAAGGTAAGGGCATATGTAGGCTACATAGTGTTGCAGCAGAAGCCACTTTTCTGGGGTTTACTCACACTGGGCCCTTACAATTTAGTTTTTCTCTCAGACTGTTCACTTTACTCAAATTCTATAATTCACCCTCAGAGGCATTGGTCCTCAGATGGACCTTTCTCGTCATAGTGAGGGGTGAGAATTCAAGATGTTCCACTGTCGGCCACCCAATGAGGACCAATAATTTGTAGCCAACTCACAAATTGTAAATCAAGTTCAAATGCACTGCTGTCAGAACCATAGTATAGAAATAGAGTATTCCAATTGGAAGACCCAACCTCCTAAAGAAGTTCAGTCTAACAAGAATTATGCAAACTAAAAGCTCTGCTGTGGCTACACAGAACAATCTATGACTATCTCTATAAGGCATTTAGAAATCATAAAATTAAAAGCACAGTTTCTGTAGAAAGAACATTAAGACACAATAAGAGACTCAGACACATTTATATAATTTGGTTATTGTAGTGGAGATTCAAAATCAATGCATTTAAGTAACATTTTAAGAAGCTCAATCCTAAGTCTTACAGTTTGTACTATAAAACCACATATTTAGTCAAAGTAATCTATTTGCTAAATAAAAGAATCAATAAGCGGATGGTTCAGAATTAGTGAGGATGGTTCACAAAAGCTATCCTAGCATGGGTAAAGGGATCAAGTTAAAGTCCAGTAAGGAAAAGCCCAAGGGCAAGGGAAATTGAGCAATAAACAGGAAAGTTCAGGTCTGGTCTCTCACCAGACCACTCCAAAACGTCCAGCAGGCAAGTTCATCAGCAAAGGGAAAAAGGCAAGGGGCATGCAAAGATAGTCCGACAGGTAGGCAAGGGGCAAGGACATGAAGTGGGGCTGACTGAAATGACCGACCTCCTCCTAGGAACTTTTTATATTTCAAAATTGTTTGTTGTGACATCAGTTGTCACCATATGATGGTCATCATTTGATCATTTCTCCAATTCCCAGGTACAAATTGATACACCAGCATACTTTCCCTTGTGGCTCATGAGAAACGACTGTCCATTCTGGCCTAACAGGTTAGTTGACAAAGAGCTTATTTACTTTGTTGCTCTTTACGGATTTAGTCCAATGGTTGGGTTCCCACCAATTTACAGAAAGAAGTACTAAGAAAGTCTCTGGTTGAATAAAGAATGTTGCATGAACGGAACAGATAATGCAACAGTTGAGAAAACCTAACAAAAGTCCATTACACCAAGCTATGAAATAATGCAGCCTAAAAGGAAAAAGGCATTTCATTGCAATTTAAAGTTAGCATCTCTTATTAAGTAAAAAAGCTAATGACTAAGTTCAGGCGTAACAGAAAAAACAAACATATCATATATGGGAATATTTGTAAAATTGTCAGTGATTATTAAGCAAAATGTTCAACTTCAATTATGACGTACTCTTTCAATTTTAAAAAGTGCCTGCATGTACACTATTTCTAAAAATCACTAAAATAAAATTGGTTAGCTAATTATAAGATCCTAATAATACTAAGCACTTATACTGAAAGTTTCAGTCATATAGCATGTGATTAACCTTTTTTATTAGTGATTTTGTTAATAAACATGTTAAAGTCATTATATGATTAATCTTGCTATTGCTATCTATCCAGGAATACTTTTACGGTGCTCGTACTTAAACTTTTCTCAGTTTCAGTGTTGTTTTTCTAAACGTGTGCAAGGTGCACATTAGAGTTTTCATTGTCTAAATCAAGTTGTATGTCATATAAGGACTGATCAGGTTTTATGCTTCATCAAAGCCCCCCAATGATGGCGCATAAAGCCATCATAAAATCCACATCAGATCATCACAAATTATAGTTTTGTTGTCCTAGCTTTTTTCTTCTAGACTCTTCGAAAATGTTTATTTCATCAAAATATTTACATTTTTCATCTTCCAGTTCAAGATCAGATCTTGTTTTTTTCACTCTTTGTATATTATTTCTATACCTACAGAATTTGATTGATAATATCATCAGCATTATGCACAAAGAAATCGCCACTAATGGTCTCAAAATAGAAATCACTAGTCCACTACCTAAGTTACCCAATCAGTTACTAACAGTTCACAAACCCTTCCCTATCATGTCCAAGACACTATCAGATTTTAACTCTTTCAAGTCTTTGTTTAAGTCAGTAATGCTTTTAATATAGCTCTCTAGATCTCTGCTCTTATCTGATATTTAGGTGCAACATTGTTGGACCTTTTTTTTTTTTTAACACAAACTTTATTAAGTTTTTCAGATTTACATACAAATTTCTACATCCACATCAGTACATACTTGTATCACTGCGGCTCACCGTCGTGCGCACTGCTAGCACTTAAGTAGTCTGGTTGCCAGTCCAACATTGCATTGCGCATAGCTCTTTAACATCGACATTTTACAGCAGATACATCCGCTGTCAGTATGCAACACATTCTGTATCGTAAACTCACAGTTTAAAATTCTGAATAAATGCAAAGAAAAAACTACCCTGGATCCCACCCGCCACCCCCTTCCCGCAGTTATCTAACTGGGAACACTTCGATAGCCACAGATCAATCAGCGTAATACATTAACATTTTGCAAATGGACATGCACAATACCCAGGACAGGCAGAACACTACCGTACCCCACAGCGTACTCAAGTGTAGTTCATGAACAGCATCCACCTCCCTCACACAGTTCTTCGGCCGCAGCCGTGATCATGCCACCGCTACCTGCGTTGGATCTTCCCAACTCTTGAACGCCTCGCATAGCATATCCCACGCCATTGCTATCGGTATTTTTCTCAGTCCCCTCTGCTCTTCCCTACGTATCGCAGCACTTTCAGCGAGGCTCCACTTAATCACTTCCTCCCTCCAAGACTCTAGACTTGGTGGCCTTGCTGCTTTCCACCGACTGGTGATATGCCTCTTCGCTAGTATTAACGCTAGATTGGCAAAGCGCGCTTGTACCTTATAGCCCTTGGGTTGATGGTATATCCCTAGCAGACAACTCTTTGCTGTGCTCCAAGTATTCCCTCCTACTGTGTCAGTAAGCATGCGTGCTATCTGCGCCCAGTAGTGTGTCAGTGCTGGGCATGCCCACAGCATATGTACAAACCCGGCATCCTCCTCTACACACCTCGGGCAATTTGATGGTGAGGCGGGAAACATCCTGTGGAGTCTGTGCGGTGTAAGGTATGCCCTCTGTATGATCAGGTATTGTATAAATTTGAACCGTGCATTACGGGAGACCATCTTCGGGTATTCTAGGACTCTTGCCCATTCTTTGTCCGTCAGACCCTCTATTATGTCTGCCTCCCATTTAGTCCGCAACGTCCCTAGTGGAGATATTACCGTCCCTCTTTGCCAACGTAAAGCCATTTCGTTAGATGCCTGCAATTTCCCATTAAATGCAGCATGTGCACTAATTCATTCGTGGGTGGCTCTTGTCCATTTGGGGCCCACAGTTGTTTCACACAATGAGATAATCCTGCATGTAAGAGGAAAAGAGTATCCGACAGGCCATTAGCATTTGTAAAGTCAGTGTGTGACCGCAGTGTGCCCTCCTGAAACAGTGTCCCCACCGTTGCTATCCCTCCTTCCGCCCACTCTGCTATCTGTCCCTGCGTGACCACTCCCGATGGTATGGGCAGACCTACAAAAGGGGTATTTGGTGCATAGGGTATGCATGGTTGTGTATACTTTAAGGCATATTGCCAATACTTCAGTGCTATTTGCAATAGTGGAAAGTCCGTACTATTAATTGGGTGCGTGCTATGTAATTTCGCATGCAGTTTGCCTTGCGTCAACATTCTGGGAGTGTAGCCAATTTCCTGCAGATTGCGACCCGCAAGCCAGAATGAAAGCCATTGTAACTGGCTCGCCATACAATAGGCCCTGAAATCAGGGGCTCCCATCCCTCCAGCAGTGGTCGGTAGTTGTAGCTTCTTGAGTGCCACTCTCCGTCTACCCGTGCCCCACACTAATTCAATCAATAAGGAATCTAGGACCCGGAATATGCTCGCAGGGAGAAATATCGGAATCATCATAAAATAGTAACATTACAATCTTTGCGATGGCTAGACGCCCTGTGACAGACAATGGCAGCGTGATCCAGAACGCTATTTGTGAGCGCAACGCAGTTATTGCTCGCTGCACATTACCGTCTACCGTGTCTTGTTGCGTTCTATATATGTGCACACGCAGATACTTGAACGTAGATGGGGCTACCTGTACCTCGTTATCTCCAAATCCTATCCTACACGGAGCCTCTGGCTGGTTGAAGGAGAAGGCCACGGATTTATCAAAATTTATGTGGAGTCCTGACACCCGACCAAACTCCTCAAAGATCGCTGCAGCTACGGGAAGTCCACTGTACAAATCTCGGGTGTACAAGATGATATCATCAGCATATAGTGACGCGGCATGCGTCACCGGGCCAACTGGTATGCCCCAAGTCTGGGCTGACATACGCAGCTTATGTGCAAGCGGTTCTACTGCTAGTATAAAAAGCATTGGGGACAGAGGGCAGCCTTGTCTCGTGCCCCTATAAATCCTGTACGAACCAGTGATGTGGTTACCAGTCCTAACACGAGCTGTTGGGGCGGCGTATAGTAACCTAACCCAGTTGAAATATTCAACGGGTATCTCATAATGACCCAAAGCTTCCAGCATATATTCCCAGCTCAGCGTATCAAACGCCTGCCGCATGTCTAAAGATAGGCAGCCAGCTGTTGGGAAACGCTCCAAGGGGGCCCACAATATTTGATATAGCCGCCTCACATTGTGTGCTGTGCTCCTACAGGGCACAAACCCACACTGGTCGACGTGTACTAACTTATTGAGGTAGTGCAGTAAGCGCGTCGCTAAGATCTTGCTTAATATTTTGTACTCAGTGTTGAGGAGCGACAATGGACGGTATGCTGAGATATCAACCACATCTCGCCCAGGCTTGGGCAGTGACACCACCAGTGCCTGATTTGTCGTCTGGGGGAGTTTACCTCCCTCAGCAGATGCCTTATACAATGCACACAAGTGGGGCGCCAACTCCTTGCTGTATGTTGAGTAAAACTCTGTGGGCAGGCCGTCCAGCCCAGGGGTCTTATTACGCGGCAGGGCACGGATTGCCAACAGAATTTCCTCCATTGTGATCGGTGACCTTAGTTCGTCCTGAGCTGCGACGGCCAACTTTGGTAGCCTAACTCCCTGGAGAAAATCCCTGATTTCCGGCCCATATGACCGCCTGGGAGCACTGTACAAATAACTGTAGTACTGTTGGAATGCCTCGTTTATCGTTATCTGGGTGCCCGCCATGTCTCCTGATGGGGAGCGGATTTGTGTTATTGGGGTCACCTGTGGCTGTACCCGTAAGATACGTGCTTGTAAGGTACCGGCTTTTTCAGCCTCTGCATGCATTCTCTGGACATATGCCTTATAGTCAATTACCCTCAGTCTCTCCAACAGGTCAGCATGCTCTATCCGGAACTTCCGTAGGCTATCCTCCTGTTCAGGGGATTCTGCGGCTGCCTTCTCTAGGGGTCACAACAGTCCTTCGACCTCTGTCAGTTTGTGCACTATCTCCTGTCTCGCTCCTACTACTGCTCTTATAGAGGCTCCCCTTACTACCACCTTGAATGCTTCCCATTCTATTAGTGGGGAAGAGGCGGAACCCGCGTTCCAAGTGAAGTAATCTGCAACCATAGCTGCCATATGTGCCCTAAAACCCCATCCTCAAGCAATTGTGGGTTGAATCTCCACGTTGGCACTGGTGTAGGGACATAACCCCACTCCAGAGCCATCTCCAGCGGACTATGGTCCGAGAGCGTCTTACCCAAATGTGATATTTGCAACACCTGTTGGAGAAGGGTGGGGGAGCAGAAGATATGATCTATTCTAGTATGTACTGCATGTACATGGGAGTAAAAGGAGTATTCCCGTGTCGATGCATTTTAACACACCAAGTGTCCTTGAGGTCCCAACCATCTGTCCATACTTCTAATGCCCTGGCCTGCCGCATTGCCAATGCTCCTCGGAGAGGTGGGTGTGATCTGTCCATCTGTATATCCAGCACCCCATTGTAGTCCACCCCAAGTATCCAAGGGTATTGCACCCAGTCCGCCAGGGCAACATTTAACTATTGTAGGAACCCTTCTTGTTCCGTATTCGGTGCATAAATGCTCCCTATCACCAGTATCTGCCCATCCATCTCGCTCCTCAGCAGTACATATCTACCCTCATCGTCCACCCTCTGTTCCAGCAATCTGTAAGGGACCCCCGCCCGTATCCACACAGCCGCGCCTCGCGCGAAAGCCGAATAAGTTGTATTATAGAGCTGACCTCTCCACTTGTTCCGTAATTTATTCGCTTCACTGATGTTTAAATGTGTCTCCTGTAGGAGAACGATTTGTGCTTTCCGTCTACTGATCTGGGCATGAATGCAGTATCTTTTATGTAGGGAGCCCATACCTTGTACATTCCATGTTAGGAATTTATATGTTACTCTTGATCCCATCTATCTTATGTGTGTTGTGCACAACCCAACTATGTGACCCGTTCCTGGTCTCTGGTTTGATCCGTCGTGCGCTCGCATGTGCACCCTTGTAACTGTTGCACTGAACTCCCAAACTACCCCAATTCGAAGGTCCAACCCCAAAACTGTGCTCGACCGAACAGCTGCTGCAAACCATAACAGCTGAAACATGCGCACTGCTTTTTCAAGCGGGGGAGATGATTCGCCAGCCGCGGACCATTTTGTCCTTTAGGTCCCAACCATCTGTCCATACTTCTAATGCCCTGGCCTGCCGCATTGCCAATGCTCCTCGGAGAGGTGGGTGTGATCTGTCCATCTGTATATCCAGCACCGCATTGTAGTCCCCCCCCCCCAAGTATCCAAGGGTATTGCACCCAGTCCGCCAGGGCAACATTTAACTATTGTAGGAACCCTTCTTGTTCCGTATTCGGTGCATATATGCTCCCTATCACCAGTATCTGCCCATCCATCTCGCCCCTCAGCAGTACATATCTACCCTCATCGTCCACCCTCTGTTCAAGCAATCTGTAAGGGACCCCCACCCGTATCCACACAGCCGCGCCTCGCGCGAAAGCCGAATAAGTTGTATTATAGAGCTGACCTCTCCACTTGTTCCGTAATTTATTCGCTTCACTGATGTTTAAATGTGTCTCCTGTAGGAGAACGATTTGTGCTTTCCGTCTACTGAGCTGGGCATGAATGCAGTATCTTTTATGTAGGGAGCCCATACCTTGTACGTTCCATGTTAGGAATTTATATGTTGCTCTTGATCCCATCTATCTTATGTGTGTTGTGCACAACCCAACTATGTGCCCCGTTCCTGGTCTCTGGTTTGATCAGTCGTGCGCTCGCATGTGCTCCCTTGTAACTGTTGCACTGAACTCCCAAACTACCCCAATTCGAAGGTCCAACCCCAAAACTGTGCTCGACCAAACAGCTGCTGCAAACAATAACAGCTGAAACATGCGCACTGCTTTTTCAAGTGGGGGAGATGATACGCCAGCTGCGGACCATTTTGCCCTGTGCAAGCACCATCGTGCCACACCAATTGTCCGCATTGTTGCCATTACACTATAGTGATTGCAATGTTAAGCTTAGGAAAGATAATGCAGACTATTTAAGAAAAGGAAACGAATGTAAAATAAAACCAATAAAACCAACAGATAGGGGGAGAAATGAGATTGCTTCCCGGGCCCAGGACATACCCCTCAAACAGTATATGCTATGCATAATGGAGCATCCCTATTAATACAGTTACCAACTGTTGTCAGCGCCCGTAACACGCCTTCATCTCGCATCATCAAATAGTGTCTGTGGCTCTTGACCGGATGGATCTGCCTCCGTCGCCATCAGTGCATTGCGTGACTACATATGTTCCGTCCTGCCAGTGTGATTAGTCCTCCAGTTCATTGGCGGTTTGCGGTGTCACGGATGGAAACAACGGCTGACTAGTCTCCGAGTCCATTGCCGGCGCTCCATCTGAAGATGAATCACACCCGCTGATCGCCCCCGGTGCTCTCCATGTTGCAGCTGCCTTTAATGCCGCTCGTTTACTCTCAATTTTTTGCTCCAGAGTTGGCTCTCCCACATCCCGTATCTTCTGCTTAGACGTGCCCCGCAGCCCTGTGCGCCTGCGGTGCTGACTCGGACTCCGCGGCTGCCGGTGTTCATCCAATATCGCCAGATTTGGAAAATTCACCTCTATCCACATCCACGCTGTCTCGAAGTCTTCAAAGAAGTGGCTGGCGTTATCGTGTAGGACTTTCAATTTGGCCGGGAAAAGTAAAGCATAGCGCAGGTTTAGTTGTTGTAGGTGCTGCTTTACCCCATAGAACGCCTCCCTTTGTCGTTGCACTTGTACCGTTTAGTCTGGGAACAAGGAGACTTTCGAGTTCTCATACAGGAGTGGCACCTTTTCCCTTGCCCTGCGGAGTAGCGTGTCCCTGTCTCTATAATTCAGGATCTTTGCCACAATAGGCCGGGGAGGCAGTCCAGGGGCCCTTGGCCCTGTTGGCACTCTGTGAGCCCTTTCCACACTAAACATTGCGGTCAGTCCCCCTGGTGCAACCTCCGTGCGCAGCCAATTTTCAATAAATTGTGTGGGGTCCCGGCCCTCACTTTTTTCAGGCATTCCAATGATTCGGATGTTGTTCCTTCGGGCATGCCCTTCGGCATCATCTACTTTTTCCTGCAATTCTTTCACCTGTCGTTGCAGCTGGGAGACCGTCTCAGTCTGTGCTTTACGCCAGGGGGTAATATCTGACAGGGTAGTTGCATGGGTCTGCACCCGTTCTGCCAGTTTTTTATGGTCCGCACGTAGCAGGCTCACATCAGTAGTCAGAGTGCCCAGCTGTTGCTCCATCACTGCTCTAGATTCACGGATTTCCCTCAGGATAATATCTATATCTAGTTTATCTAGGGGCCGCTCCTCTTGCATTAAGGTGTCTGGAATCTCCTCCGGCGTGGATTGAGGATCCCGCTGTGAGTTGGGGCCAGCTTCTGTTGATTGGCCTTGGTCCGCCTGCTTCCCTTTTGGTCGCGCCATGCTGCCGAGCACGCCACCTCCAGATCGCAGCCCGATATCTTAATGTTAGTGCCCCCACCGAGGGCCCCCACCGGGCTACCTATACTCCAGGCTGGCGCTCAATGCCTCCGCACCTGCAGTCTGTACGTGTGAATGACGCTTAGAGCACTACACGGAGCTATGTTACTGCCGCTCCAGCGCCAGGGCCTCTGCTCCTTAATTAAGTATCCATCAATGCTGCGGGACCGCACCCTCACTGTCCCATATTTCCACTGGTCAGGCCTCGAGGGCAGAAAGCGCCAGCCCAGGACCACAGCAGGTAGCCCCCAGCTGGTTGATGAGGGGTATTCTACCCCCAGACTCCGTTGCTGTCAATAGTCACTGGGCCTTCAGGGCTCAGCAGGTAGCGTCGCAGGACTATCACTGTAATTACCGTCCGATTTAACCGTGGTGCACCACGCAGGCCTGCGCATGGCCTCCGGAGAAGGAATTCACGCCACCCCTCCACTCCATGATTAGGCGACCATCAAGGCTACAGGACCGCGCCCTCACCGTTCCAGCCACCCGCAATGCAGACCTCATGTATAGGAGGGGCCCGCTTAGAACCAGAACAGGCTCCGACCGCTGTGAGACAGCCTCAAACTCCGTTCCGATCAACAGCCAGTGCCCCCGTGTTATGCAGCCAGCAGCACTGTACCTTAGGCGCTTCAGCCTGCGGCCGGATCTTCCGTTGCACACTTCTCAGGCGTGCGTGGGGGCCCCGGGGGAGGAAATCACGTCGTCAGTCACCGTTCCTCCCTCCGCACCGAGAGCCTTGTTACTGGCCGAGTGGCCCGTTACACCTCCATACCTTCGGACCCGTTCACAACGGGCACGGCCTAATTCCACCGGGATGCACAGGCCTCAAGCCGTGGCCTTGCGTAGTTCACTTGCCGGCCTTCACTCCTGCACTCACTTCTCCACGCTACAAGTGCACAATTCCGCCCCCGTGTGGCCCCGCTCTGTGACCGGGAGCTGCAGCTATTCATCCGCTATCGTAGTGACATACGCGCTCGAGGACTATTAAGGATTCATCTGGTTTTGGTGGCCCCGGCCAGGGAGCTCTCGCCTCAGGCGTCCGCCATTGTTCGCGGCTGGCCACGCCCCCATTTGTTGGACCTTTAATAACTGACAGACTCCGCCCTCCTTTGCAAGAATGATGTCAAACGGAAGTTGATTTTGCATCACAATCAATCTTAGTGAAATCATTTTAATATCTACAATAGAAAACCCTCCAGATGTACTGGTGAATAATTTATCAACTATTGTAGAAACCTTTCTAATTTTATGTGAGTGTAATGCTACTCCTACAGAAGGTATTAAAGCTCCAAAAATGTCACCCACTATTTCGATTGCACTCACATCTCTCTTCAATCTCCCATTCCCTTCTTTTAATTTTCCTTCAATTTGTTTTACAGGATAGATTTTTGGAAAAACAACTCCCACGTTGCAATACAACTTCCATACCATCTTTTCGGTAGCTTATAAAAGGCATTCTTTCCACAAATATAATACACTCCAGGAAAGATAGGATCAACTCCCTCTAAATATCGTCCCCAGTTCTCACAAATATTAAATGTATGTTCACATTCATTAAATCCTATAACAATGTTTTAAAAGATTTTATTTTATTGCATTTTAACATACAGTACATTGTAAGTTCAGTACCATTAACGTTTTGTAATAACATAGCCATCCTTCCACATGTGTTATACAACAGCAGGAATTATGTACAAATGAATCATTAAGGACAAGAACATCATTTTAGTGAGCACTGTCCAATCCCCCTTCTCCCGGATACGTGTCCCACCTCCCACGGGTAAAAAATAAGTCTTCAAAGCATCAGAGTTCAGTGTGTGGTCTTCGTGTCTCTCTCCTGTTTCTTCAAATCCCGCAAGGAGTAGGCCCCAAGTTTGCAAGTCAGCTTCCACCTTTTCGTCTCTTCTACCCTGACATAGACAGATCTTTTCTGCTACCCCCCATTCTTTAACATCCTTCATCCAACCCTGTTCCCTAGGGCCTAAGGGACCCATCCATAAAATGGCAACCCACCTTTTTGCCACTAGCAGGGCCAAATGCATACATTTCCACTCCATTTCCTACCCTTTTGTTTCTTGATGTTTCCTAAAAGACATTTGGTCAGGTCCGTGTCCAATGTCAGTCCCTCGATATATCCCAGTCTTTGGATGAATAGGTCCCAGAAAGTACACACCGGCGGGCAGTGACAAGCCAAGTGAAGGAAGGTTGCTGGGCTGCCCAGACATCGGGGACATCTGTCCCTCTTAGTAGGGTTTATTCTGTGGAGCAGGACCGGAGTGATATATGTACGATGCATGTAGTTGAAATGTACAAGTTTAAACCGTGCATTACAGGTCCCTTGTTTAACCATTGCACAAATACCTTTCCACTGCGCTTCCTCTAGTGGAGAACCGATTTCCTCCTTCCAGGCCAGTTTAGCCCGAAATGTGATCCTTGGCTTATCAGCAATCATGGCCCTGTACAGGTGGGATATCAAGTGTCTACTCTCACCAAACTCCAGTAGTGTCTTAAATATGTCGGAGGAAGTGGCGACACCTGGGTACATTGGCCAGATATCCTGAACTGCATCCACGATACGTGCGTCCAGTAGAAACTGACCCTGATGCATATCAAAGGCTTCCTGAGCTGCTTCAAATGTAATGAACATTTAATTGGGGTATAAGTCCACCAATGTCAAACAATCCCCCTCCCTCCAAGCACTAAGGTCCACTGTGGTGGTCAACCAGCGGAATGCCAGAAGGTCCCACAAGTTAAACTCATGTGAGAAGGAGGTGAGTCTCTGTACCACTTTCACCCCTCGCTCCCGTAACGAGGCAATGGCACCATGGAGCTACTTCTCCCACTACTATGGAGCAGTTGTGGCAGCCCCATTTCTCTGGAATCGTCCATGAGCAGATCCTTCTCCCATTTTTCTCCATCTGACAACCAGTGTGCTGCATGTTGCAATTGGGATGCTGGATAGTACAGCTCCATGTCGGGTAATTCCAGTCCACCCTCCGCCATAGGTAGATGAAGAATTTCTTGGGCCAATCTGCTCCTACCTCCCCCCACAACAGTGTCATCAGTAAGGAGTGTAGGCGCTTGAACACCACTCGTTGCAGGGTATCCAAAGAATGCTGGAGAGCGTATAGGCTGCGTGGCAAGAACACCATCTTCGCCACTGCCAGTTATCCCATAAGGGACAGTGGGAGTGTGTTCCAAAATTGCACTGATTTAGCTAGACCACCACCAACATGGTCAATATAATATTGCCTTTGTTTCTGGACTGTGTGTGTCACCTCTATTCTCAAATAACAGAATTGGTCAGTTTCCCAACGCAATGGCAAAGCTGGGAGTGTGGTCGTTCCTGTGTTGCCATCCCACCCAAGGGTAGCACCAGGGTCTTGTTTAAATTGATTCACAATCCTTGAATGCCAGCAAAGACTTCAAGGTGTTCTAGTAGCAATGGCAGCGATCCCCTCGGAGCTGTCAGGTAGAAGAGTGTGGCATCAGCATAAAGTGAAATTAAATGGTCCACTCCTCCCACTCAGATGCCCCACCCTGTCATATCCCATTGGAGCGCTATGGACAAAGGCTCCAGCGCTATCACATACAGCAGGGGCAACAAAATTCACTCAATCTCTCAAACCTTGTCCGAAGCCTATTGCCTCAAGGACCGCAATTGGGCAGCACCAATTCACGGTGTCAAACGCCTTGGTGAAGTCAATAGAGAACAATGCTAATTCTCCCGCTCTGTCCTCCACTTCATGCATCATATGCATTAAACACCTACTATTAATGGTGGGGATCTTGCCTGGTATAAAACCACATTGGTCCGGGTGGACCAGCTGGGGATTCACCGGACCCAACCGCAATGCGAGAACTATACATAAGATTTTCACATCAGTATTTATCATTGTGATCAGGCAATAGAAGGACGGGTCTGATGCCTCCGCACTGGGCTTCAATAGCATTTCAATGATACATTCACGCATGGATGCCAGAAGCACCCTCTTTTCTAGGGCCTCCAGATAGAATTCGAGTAGATGGGGTGCTACCTCTGTATTAAAGGTCTGATAGAATTCAGCTGTGAAGCTGTTTTGTCCCAACATTTTCCCGGTCGGGAGGGACCTCAGAGCCTCATGAATCTCCTCCAATGTGAGGGGAGCGCCCAGCTCCTGTACTG
This sequence comes from Calotriton arnoldi, assembly GCA_963921515.1. NCBI lineage: Eukaryota > Metazoa > Chordata > Amphibia > Caudata > Salamandridae > Calotriton > Calotriton arnoldi. The sequence continues at coordinate 1,638,308 of CAWUFW010003279.1, forward strand.
GTGCGGCTCCCAGTTGTGGGATCCATACCCCTGACAGGTAGTCTGTTTTGCTCTCGGTCGGAATCACCAGTGACTGCGTATACTCTTCTCAAATGGTCCCAAAAAACCTCAATTACTCCTCTCTGGGTCTGCATCTCACCCCCCTCAATGATTTGTAAGGTGAAGCACAAGGGAACAGGGCAATTCGGGATGAAGGATCCAGGCCAAAAGTCTCCCCGATCTGTCTCCTTCTCTATGAAGCAGTTGTCTGTAAGATTTCAAGTTGTTATGCTCAAGCGTGCCTCTAGTCTCAGTCACCTGCTTCAGTAACTCCATCTTGGCCTCCTGTCCATGGCGCTCCACCCACGGTCGCCTCTGCAAGGTTGCTAAGATCTATTCCCTTTGAAGGAGCTCTGCCTTTAGCGTATGTCTCACTCCACAAGAAAGACCCACACATCTACCTTCAGTGCCTCCCACTCCGTCGCTTGACTCTAGTTGGTCATCACGTGCATGTCGGGGATTCAGTCAGGGATTCCGCCATGGTTTCCGTGCCAACCTGGTTCTAGAGCATCTGGGTAGAAAATTGCCATGAATGGGGGACCAGGGGCTGCCCCCCCACTGGAACTGACACGCTTGCGGTGCATGGTCAGGCAAGTATCATGTCAGGTGTTTTACATCCTGTATCCTAGGGACCATCTGCTATGTCACCAATAATTTATCCAATCTACTGAAAGTACCATGCATGGCAGGTATATTCCCGGCGACTCGGTGAGTGTCTTTTCAGACATCACAAAACCCCATTTGGGACATGACCTCCACTAACCCTGATGTCATCCTAGGTTTAGTACCCTGTAAGGGAAGGGTGCTGATCCATGTCCCCAATCACTACACAATTAAGCTCGCCCACCAAGAATGTGTCGATCCCTGTCATAGTTGCCATCACATCCCTCAGGGTTGGATAAAAGGAGGCATAATCTGTATTTGGAGCATAAGAATTGACAATGACAATATCTTCCCAGTCTAGTGTACCCTGAACCAGTATGCCCGACCTTCAACATCTGCCTCCAAATAAGTCAAAAGGGACCCCTGGGGGTACCCAAACCAGCACCCCCTGGTGTCAGCCACCTCCATTTTTAAAAAAATGTTTGGCTTCCGTCTCAGTTAGGTGGTTCTCCTGGAGACATGCTATGCTAGACCCATGATGCTTAAGGAGTAATAACACTTGATAACGTTTAGTGCACATACTGAGTCCTCTCACATTCCAGAAAAGAGTTTATAGTTAGTAGTGATGGTCATTTTTTATCAAAAATCAGAGCCAATGCTCTTTGTGCACGTTCAATTATAAAAAAGGGAGAGAGCCCGGTTGGTTTCAATGTCTCTCTAATCCAGGTTTCTAGGAATTGTTCCACCGCTTGTCCCTCTGCATGCTCTGGAAATCCCAGGAGGAGCAAGTTGTTCTGCCATGACCTCCTTTCGGTGCCCTCTGCTCTGTCTTCACGTACCTGAGTGACTTTCGTCACACGTGTTACCTGCGTCTTAGGAGGCTGACTTCTGTTTGCAGATTAGTTATGTTCATTTCTGCTGTCCCCTCTTTATTGGCCATTTTCCACAGGCCTGCTATCAGGAGGTTTACCTCTACTGTAACCTCCCATGATCTGTCCTTCTAGCGCTATTCTTGAACTCTGAATGGCATTCAGGATGGCTGCTTGGGTGGGTTAGTCCTGGCATTCAGGAGAATGGTCGTTCAGGTCCTGATTCTATCTGGTGCTTTGGTGAACTGCCTGACGTGGTGTAGCGCAATGCATCATTGTATTGCCCTGGGTTTGTTTTGACTGTTTTTTTCCATTGCTGAGCCCTTGATGACAATCACCAACACAGGGAGAATGTGGCCTCGGGCCTAGAGGAGTCTACATATGTGACAATGAGCTCACCTTCAGATCCAAGCGGGCCTAAGTGATGTCTTGCAGACCGCAGACCGCAGGCCGCTGCAGTTATGTTGGTGACGTGTTCAGTTCAAGAAGTAAGGTACGAGGCCCAGCGGGGAACCCAGGTGCTCCTACAAGAGTCCCTGAATCATCGTGTGGATCCGCAGAGGCGTCCTCCAACTCAGGCCCCCTACAGGGTTCACTCCCGGTCCTAAGGCAACCCGGAGCCAAAGGGTACTGTGTTCCTGATGTACAATTCAGGGAGTCACTGCTGGTTCAAGCAGCCCAGGGGGCCCCGCGAAGGTCCCCGAGCAAGGCACCATGCTTTTGTCACCTCCCCTGTGCATCTGGATATCAGTGCAGGACTTGCATCCAGACAATAAAGAGGAATGTCAACTGTCCCCAGCACAGTGTTCAACAAGGCAGCCTCATCCACCGAGGGACACAGGATAATCCAGCAGGCACTTTACAGCCGTTTGTGACCTCCAGGGTACAGCTGTTATGGGCAGTTGTCTACCCAGGGCCCCAGTACCATCTGCTCAGCAGGAGATCCCTTTTGCCTCTCGTCCTCTTCCACCGGACCACAGAAGCAGCACCTCCCGGTCCCGGTGTCACCACAGGGAAGTGCTGCACAATCGATCGGCAGGCTACGCCCAGGAGCCCGGCTCACAGCATAGACTCACCCTGAGCCCCTGGGAGGGAGGCAAGTCCATTGAGTGCCGCAACTCAGGTTCTCAGATCCCTCCTAGTCCATCTGCCAGGGCTCTGCTCCAGGAGGGGTGCCCATTCCGTCTGCACCGTCACCCTGAACAACTCCGGGCAATTCGCGTTTTGCTTTCAGACCACAGTGTCAGCTCCCCAGGCCACCAGCCCCCAGGTGCCCTCCGTCTTCACTGATGCATCGCCAGGGCTGCCATTTTGAGAGTTGCATGCGACAGCTGGTAAAATGCTGCAATTCTCTTTTCTGTGCTGGTGAGTGGTCTTCCAAGAGGCGCCGAGCCCAATGGAACAATCCGGACCTGCGCTGTCATCAGGTCCCCAGGGGAGAGGAAGGATGCATGCAGCCCACAGGCCTTTCCATAGTCTGCACGCCCTCCCAAGGCTTCTCCCTGGCATTGCCAGGGCCCCCAGCACTCGGCCACCACGAGTCCAGATCTTCACTGTGCACCCTGGTTCGTACCTCATGTGCTCAGCCACAGTTCAACAGAAAGCCTGTGCAGTCACGCTCTCGCCTCTCCACAGGTTCTTGCCAGGCTGCACTGCAATCAGGGCCGCTTATGTGGCAAGGGCACCCACCTCAGCCCCTGCTACTCCAGTATTCTATGGAAAAAGGTTGCATCAGGTATCAAACCCCAGTCTCCACTTCACGCAGGTTCTCTCAAGGTGATTTTTGTGCAACAAGGCACTGCCAGTGTCAGGATATTGCAGGATTATGAAAATGGGGAGCCGAAGCTCTCTAGATTTGGGAACTGTTGTCCATCTTGCCAGGCCACGCCCCCCCAAGTCCTACAAATTTAGTGTTAATATTTGATTTTTTCTATATATAGAAAGTTTGCCTTTATGTTGCCAGTCTAAAGATAAAGTAGCCATTCCTGCTACTATTTTATGTTCTACTTCACATAAATTCTAGAGTTAGTTTAAGAGTTGGAATAGTTTTAACTGTTACATTACCTCATCTACTTTCCACTAAATCTGTGAATTTCTTTTCAGCTCTCCCTATTTTACTTGTTAGGTTATTTCTATGTGCATAAGCCATGTCCAAAGACTGTGTTGGTCTATAGAGATAGCCCATAGTTTCAGCGTGTGAAGCTTCAGGATGTGGTTTTAAGCTTTTTCAGACAGGAAGTACAGAAAAGATCAGATATTTATTTGAATAGTAATGCTGCAAGTGATCAGTTCCATAAAATAAACTTGTTGATAGACTGCAAGAAATTACATATGTTAACGGTAGACTACAACAGTTAACACCTTCAGCAACTTCTGCAACTTATTGCATACATACGTAGCAATCTCTAGCAACCATTATGTCAATGTATTCATTTAGTAACCTAGTATAGACATTTAATGAAGGATCTGTTTTTTAAAAATTGTTGGGTTATCCGCAAACGTTTTGCCTTCTTCCTCCTATTTTTTCTGACCTGTTTTTGTTGGGTTTGGGACTCTGGGCACTTTACAACTGCTAACCAGTGCTAAAGTGCATATGCTCTCTGTCTACATTGTATTGGTTTATCCATCATTGCCATTTTTGATTTACTAATAAGTCCCTAGTAAAGTGCACCAGGTGTGCCCAGGGCCTGTAAATCAAATGCTAATAGTGGGCCTGCAGCACTGATTGTGCCACTCACATGAGTAGCCCTGCAAACATGTCTCAGAGCTGTCACTGCAGTGTCTGTGTATGTGTGTGTAGGTTTAAACTGCTATTTCAACCTGGTAAGTGCACCCACTTGCCAGGCTCAAACCTTCCCTTTTACCACATATAAGTCACCCCTAAGGTAGGCCGAAGGCAGCCTCATGGGCAGGGTGCAGTGTATTTAAAAGGTAGGACATGTACTGGTGTGGTTTACATGTCCTACTAGTGAAATACTGCTAATTTCGTTTTTCACTATTGCAAGGCCTATCTTTCCCATAGGGTAACATGGGGATTGACTTGAAATATCTTTTAAGTGTAATTTCCCTTTGGGAGCAGATGGAAATTCTGAGTTTGGGGTCTCTGAATTCACAATTTAAAAATACATCTTTTTGGTGAAGTTGGTTTTTAAATTGCTTGTTTGAAAATACCACTTTTAGAAAGTCAGCATTTTCTTGCTTAACCATTCTGTGACTCTGCCTTTCTGTAGAATACATGTCAAGTTGGCTGACAGTTGGGCTCTTGTGCATTCACTCTAGACAGTCACACAAAGGGAGCTGAAGTGTGCCATGCATATCCTGATGGCTCATCACCAGCCTGATGGGCCTTCCTGAGCTAGAGTGGTGGGAGGAGTTGTCACTGACACATGAATAGGACTGTGCCTGTCCTCACACATAGCTGTCTCCACCCCCATGTAGTGTGTCTGCAGCCAGGTCAGGGAAGGGTCTTGTGCACCAAACAGTTTTTCCTTTGAAGTTTGCCTACTTCAAAGGCAGAAAGGGGTATGAGTATTAGACCTCTGACACCCCAAAATCAGAACACTTCTGGACTGAGGACATTCTGCCAGGAAGAAAATCTGGATACAGTAGGAGGGACTGTTGCTCTTCCTGTTGCTTTGTTGTGCTGGCCTGCTGCTTGATGCTTCTGTCCTGGGAGTGAAAGGACTGGACTTTGCCTTCTGCATCCTGCTTCCGAGGTACTCCAAGGGCTTGAGTTGAGCTTGCCTCTTGTGAAGAAGTCTGAGGGCCACCAAAGACTTCACCTGCCAGTGCCTGGACTCTTCTTCTGAGAGTCCTGACTTGCCAAGTGGTGCCAAATCCAAATCCAGGGCCCTTGGAAGTGTAACCTTTGGATCTTAAGGAGAAAATCCATGCATCAACTCCCTGCGCCTCTTTTCTTGATGCACCTCTGTAAAAGATCGATGAATCACCGCCTGCTCCGAAGCATGGTCACCACTCGATGCATCGACCACAGCTTTCACCACAGGCCCCAGCTTGCCATTGCAGCGCATCAGAAAAACTGCCTCAGTGTGAGTCCTGAGCCCTGTGTTATCGGCGTCCGTGGCATCTGCTCCGATTCCGACGCAGCACCTGCTACGTGGCTGAGGAATCGACACAGTGCCTGCTTCGCTGCCACGCAATGAAGCAGTGCATCTGGATTTTCGATGCATTGTGCTTCAATGACAATTCTTCATCGACACGTCACCACAGTAAGGAACATAGGCCGGGTGTCCGGAAACTGACGCATCACCTCCCCTGCCAGTAAGGAACCGATGCATCATCTCCCTTGCCAAGCACTAAGGAACCGATGCATCGCTGTGCTTTTCCGGCACCTCACCACCCCTGCACCTTGCACCGTCTTTGATTTTTGACGTATCCAAGGTACTTTGTGCTAAAACGTACGCATTCATTTGATTTCTATGGACTAAAGTTGCTTAATCTTTTAAAAGCGATATTTTTACTTGTGTATGCTGGATTTTTGTCATTTTGGTCTTGTTTTATTCAGATAAATGTTGGCTATTCTACATTGGTGTGGACTCCTTTTGTAGTGTTTTCACTGTGTTACTGTGTGTGTATGTACAAATGCTTTACACATTGCCTCTGAGATAAGCCTGATTGCTCGTGCCAAGCTACCAAGGGGATGAGCAGGGGTTATCTTAGCTGTGTGACTCCCTTACCCTGACTAGAGTGAGGCCCACTACTTGGACAGGGTGCAAACCACTGCCAACCGGAGACCCTATTTCTAACATTAAAAGCATTAGGATCAGTGCTATTTGTTTTGACAGTTTTGAAAGAATTGTAAGATTAGGATCTTCAATGGGTATATAATGTGGCAAGTTTAGAATAGTAAGCAAAACAACTAATATCAAAACAATAATAGCAATGATTCCAGCATATACATATTTGTATCTGAGATAGATTTCAGTGTTCGGTTTCATGGCTTCTCCTAATTCAGACACTTTAACTAAAAATGAAGACTAGCAGCAGGTGGTTTGAGCAGGTCAGCAAAGTTTGGCACAAAAATACCGAGGCACAGTTCAATGGTTCGGTTCTGTATAGAAAAATGTAGATCAGCTTAGTTGATGAGTGTATTTAGTATACATTGTGTCAGTCCTTCAAGTGGGACACCAAGATTGAATTTCAGATCCACAACAAAGTTTAGTTTCAAGGAGGTTTAGGTGGATGCATATTGTTGAAGCAAAAAGGTAGCAAACTCCTGCTCCCATTCATTTGCGGCCAGATAAGTCCATTCAGGAGATGAGTACTTTTGGCTCTAGCCCTTTTTGATCTCCTTGCAGCTGTTCTCTCATCATCGCTTTCACTTTGAGCAGACTGCTCAGAACTTTCAAGAATGAGCTGTGGTACTCACACTCTTCCTTCAATTAAGCAATGTCACACTATTTCACCTCTTCCGGGCTAACGGTCTCTGGATACAACTCGCTTTCTTACTGCCCTAGGCCTTTCGTTAGGGTAGGTATCTCTCGTAGCCAACTCTACTGGCTGTGACCCTTCGGCACCGACAATAGTTGACTCTCCCACAACACCCCCTCAGGCCAAACAAGACTGGAAATTCTGCTACTGAAAACCATTAACACCCTGCATTACAGGAACCAAATTAAATCCTCTCTGTGCTGGTACTGTATTGTCAAACCCTGAAGAATTCTGTTCTCTTTGTACTGCTTTTGTCTGAGCTATCACTAGCTTCTCTTTTAATTTCTTGTGTTTCACTTCTAATTCATCTTCGCAGTACTTGGTGTAATGCAAAATTTCATCAATTCGTCTATTCTGCCAGCAAAGTAAACGCTGATGAATGATGGAAGGAATCTCAGGTCTCAAACCATTCACAAATCTGTAAACAAAATGTACTATGTTTTTTTCTGCCACATTTTCCATTCCACTGTACTGTTGAAAAACCTGTATCAGTCTCTTGTAATAGGCATGAACTGATTCTTTGAGTTCTTGGGTTCTTCTATCAATTGTTACCCAACCGATTTCTTTAGGAGAAATCTTAGTTTTCCTGAACGTAATCACTTATTGATAATTCTTCAATACCACTGGAGATGGGGCACCTATTCTAGGGAATCCCTCTGGGGTTCTATTTCGGGCAAATCTACAGAAATTTTACACTCTGTCCACAAGTCTCAAGGAACCACAATGTCAAACAGGGTATTCAAATCTATCCACAAAACTTTTGACATTTTTGCAAACCTTTCAATCTGTCTGTATCATACTACTGGATTATCTCTCAATTTAGAGAATTCATTAGTGAATGAAAAAATATCAGCTTTAGTCCAAAGCACATGAACATACCCTCCACCGAGTACTTCTCTTATTGGAAGCATTAGTACTTCTCCAATTCCTCCATTGATCACAACTGGAGGTGTCTGGATCCTAACTCTCTGCGTTTCCTTCTTTTTCGATCACCTACCTTCCCATTTCTCTCTCTCAGTCCATTTCTTGATCAGTGTCATTAGTTCCTTAATCTGTTTTTCATTCCAGCTGGCCTCATGTTAGCAAAATCTCTGTCACTAAAGTCTAATCTGTGTGTCCTTTACAAAACCTTTGATCTCTGAACATCAATTTCATATATCTGTACCAATTCAACTAGCTTCTCATGTGTCTGTCTTACTGGTTGGGTAATGTCTTTACAAAGGAACAATAGTTCATCCTCCAGGTAGTTATCGAATTGAGATGGACTAAGATTTCCCAAAATCAATCTTTTCTAATTCTACCTTTGGCTTGGCCACATCTAATGTTTTTCCCTTTACTGGGACTGGAACAGTTTCAGAACTTTGATTATTAAACGGGATACTAAACCCTCTGAGGTCAATCATTCAATTCTTGAGGAACAAATCCTAATTGTTCTCTGGAGATATTTGAATTCAAATCTCCATTGGTCAAATCCCTGCTTGTTCCAAGTTGCATATTTAATGCAAACGTATCAGGAACTGAATTTCCCATGGGCATGATAACTTAATTCAGGAGGCTCACTCATTCCGGCGGACATGAAAATGTAGTAATCTCTGAACCATTCTGTTTCTAGGATCAAATTGTGTCTGATTTACAATGGAACCTATACTCTTAGTACCTGTAATATTACTTCGAGTCGGAACCATGGACGCCTGAAGCAAAGATCTTGTTGTCAAATCTAGTGGATTATCATGTGCAATATTCACTCCAGCAAGTACAGCCATAGTATGGGCAGTATTTACCTGTGACGCAGAATTATAAAGAGGTACAACAGGACCAATAGTAACAGGAACTGTTAAAGCATCTGGAGCATTCGAATCAAATGGATTCAATGGAGCTGTTAGTACTGCGGCCCCCCTCCTTATAGGAGAAATCAGTGTAGCTTCTTTTGGTATTTCAGGCATAACAGGGGCATTTGCAATCTCAACTGCATTACTATTTGTCCTACTCTCACTCTGAGATTCATTGTATGGTGGTGGACGATTCATCAAAAAGTCATTTAAAAAATCATCATCCAAGTCACTATTTTCTCCTTCTATTTCAGCATCACTCTTGTCTCTCAATATGTTTTCTTTTCTCTTTTCATTTTCCCTTAACCTCTCCTTCAACAAATATCAAAGGGTACATTCTTGTTCCTTGAATAACATCTGCTTTCCATACATTCTGTTGCGTATCCCATCCAGCTTCTGCATACTGATCTACGGTTCTTCTATATCTTCCCTGATATTTCTCTTTCTCCTTTTGATTAGCTATGTTTTCTCAAGTATTTCATGCCTTAAATTGAGCAGGTCTAGGAGGTGGTCTCATTTCCTATAATGTCCTACTAAAATTCTCAATGATTCTCAAATTTAATGTTCCATAATGAAGAAACAGTAGGACCTCGTCCTTCTCTGTAATTTTGTGCCATTGTTCAAGCCCTAATGTATGAATGTAATCCTTTATATACTGTGTACCCTGGCGTACCCTCAGGCAATACTTCTTCTCCTACTCTAACAGGTATGGTCACATCTCCTTGTATTAATTACGTAAAGCTTTGAAAAACATAATTTTTATTCAATTTCGTATTTCACAAATGTTTTCTGTCAACCCAGGAAATTACATTTTCCAGTAATTCTCTTGTTCAGCAATCACAGCCAATAACAGCGTGACTTCTATGACATAGTCAACCAATCTCAGCACAGCTTTACACCAACATACCAATCACAGTGCAACACACTATGCCATCAGTCTTGCTTCTTGCAGCAACTTTTCCTTCTTTTCAATTATCTTCAGGGCGTTTTTCTAAGCAAATACAGAAGACAGTGCAAGTGAATTCAACATCAAACTGCCTGCTCCACTAAAGGAAAAAGAATGTCTCTCATTCAGAAGGTAATGCAAAATAGTATTATTTCTATATACATTTTTATCATTCACTTCTAATGAAATTTTGACCAGTGGGATTTCATCCTAATTGATACAGTTATTCCCTGTGCACCTGGGATCAATTATATCAACCACTTATCACTAACACACAAATGAAAGTTTCTATCCATGAGATGTGTCGACGATGTTTCTCGACAAACACCACTACATAGCAGACAGAGCAGACAACCTACTTAGTGTCTTCTACACTAAGACTACCACTTAGGTATATATCTCGAAACCTTAGGTCACAAACGGACCCGATAACAATTTTAACTTCTTTGCATTAAGGGATATAACACATGCAATTCTCTTTTCAACTTTGCAAAACCTAACACAGCCATTTTGAAACACCACAATCAAAGCCAAAGAAATAGCAACGTGCATCACCATTAATACTCACACACCTTTGCTGCTACAATTCGTCGATATCCATCAGTACTCCATCAATCTTTCTGCCAAACCATGGGGCATATTAGCAAGAAGAGGCGATAATCATCGCTAACCCTGCTTAGCGTGATTTTTATTATCGCCGGCTATCGCTGGAATATATCGCCACGCTAACGCTGTATTAGCAACGATTAGCGCTATGGCGATGAATATTCCAGCGATAGCGGGGAATGGGCCAACATCGCTGAAAAACCAGCGATGTTGCATGGAGAAGGGAGAACACCTTGCTGATACGACCCTGTGGTCGTATCAGCATAATCCACCCCCCATGTTAGGTATGGCTAACACCTGCTAATTGCAGGTGTTAAATAAATGGCGATGACCTCGGTTAGCGCGACTTTTCACGTCGCTAACTGGGGCCATGGCCACCTTGCTAATAGGCGATAGGCCTGTTAGCGAGTGTTTCCCAGGTTTGTTCGTCGGGAACGCCCACTTTGCATGTCATTAGCGATAAATATCGCTGACATGCAAAGCGGTAAAAACGGGCGCTAATGCCCGCAAACTGTCGCTAACTGCTGTTAGAGACAGTTTGCTGATAGGGCGATATAAATATCGCCGTTTTAGCGGCAAAAAGTGCCGCTAAAGCGGCGATAGTGCCCTTGCTAATATGCCCCCATGTGTTTTGGGGCTTTTTGACTGGACAAGGGAATTCTATTTTGGGCACCCTAAATTCTTCACATCACTAGAAAAAACCATGGGGCATATTAGCAAAGGCACTATCGCCGCTTTAGCGGCACTTTTTGCCGCTAAAGCGGCGATATTTATATCGCCCTATCAGCAAACTGTCTCTAACAGCAGTTAGCGACAGTTTGCGGGCATTAGCGCCCGTTTTTTTCCCGCTTTGCATGTCAGCGATATTTATCGCTAATGACATGCAAAGTGGGCGTTCCCGACGAACAAACCTGGGAAACACTCGCTAACAGGCCTATCGCCTATTAGCAAGGTGGCCATGGCCCCAGTTAGCGACGTGAAAAGTCGCGCTAACCGAGGTCATCGCCATTTATTTAACACCTGCAATTAGCAGGTGTTAGCCATACCTAACATGGGGGGTGGATTATGCTGATACGACCACAGGGTCGTATCAGCAAGGTGTTCTCCCTTCTCCATGCAACATCGCTGGTTTTTCAGCGATGTTGGCCCATTACCTCGCTATCGCTGGAATATTCATCGCCATAGCGCTAATCGTTGCTGATACAGCGTTAGCGTGGCGATATATTCCAGCGATAGCCGGCGATAAAAAAAAACACGCTAACCAGGGTTAGCGATGATTATCGCCTCTTCTTGCTAATATGCCCCCATGTCTCTGCTAACAAGTTTTGTTGCAGCGGAAGCCTCTTTTCTGGGGTTTACTCACACTGGGCCCATACAATTCAGTTTTTCTCTCAGACTATTCACTTCACTCAGATTCTGGCCTACTATTACAATTTTAAAAAGTGCCTACATGTACACTATTTCTAAAAATCATTAAAATAAAATTATTTCGCCAAATATAAGATCCTAAAAATGTTAAGCACTTGCACCGAAAGTTTCAGTCATATAGCACGTCATGAACCTTTTGCACCATTTTTTAACTTTGCTGTGGCACATTACAATAATATCAATAGAAATGTTGCATTAATTACATCAATGATGTTTATAACGATTTTGTTAATAAACATGTTAAATTTACTATATGATTAATCTTGTTATTGCTACCTATCTAGGCACACTTTTATGGTGCTGATTCTTCAACTTTTCTCAATGTCACTGTTGTTTTTCTAAATCAGGTTGTATGTCGTAGAAGGGATGATCAGCTTTTATGCTTATTCAATAGTGACACCTCAGCTTTCCAGCACTTGCCTGAGGCTGTAGAAATACTGGTCCTAGATGCATGGCAGTGCTGTATGCATTTCTGCAAGGTGTAAACTTGTCAGTGCACACTCATGTCTTTGTTTTATATGGTGGAAGTATCATTTCGCTTTTACACAGAATAAATACAGAGATTTCTTAACTCACTCTTCTGAATCCTATGTCTGAAAGTGCAAAAAGGACAGCATTTTTTTTTGTCTGTCACTCTTAGTCCTGTATATAGGTAGTTATAAAAGAGTGCACATAACAGAATGCAGAGAAAAAACTGAGCTGAATAAACCATTAAGTGTTCACTCAGGAAGAACTGTGACAGAAAGTGTGGCCATCCTCTGAATTGTATTCCCCTTCCTTCTGACCTTTTGCATTATTCTCTTGTAAGATACTGTTTTGTGCAGCTCCAGTTCTCTCTCCCCCACATTATAATTTAATGTGAGTATACCTACCTTCCCTTTGGTATAACTCTAGTCCTCCATATTCTGTGAGGATATATGTAGGTTTTATAGAGAAACTTGCATCTTTCCAACTCCATTGTATTCTTCAATGAGTATATTTTTTGGCTATATATTGCAACTTCAGCTTTCAAGCAATTTTATTTTCCTTTGAGGACCTCTGTTGGCTGTATAGTAAAGCTGCAGCATTCCTGGTCCTGGCTTGGGTACTAGTAGCAAACTCATGGCATTTTGGGAAAGAGGACATCAAGCCTTTTACATCTTTAGGTTGTGCAGGGACGTATGTCTCCTAGTCCGCTAATGAAAAAAGCTAATAAAAAATTCTTGCTGCAGTGCAGAATACATTCTTGTTATGTACAACCCATGAATGAGCTAAAGCATTAAATGGGTGATGACAGAGTCTGCTTTTCAGATATAAAATAGTTCCTCATGCGTCCCATAAAAGCAATGGAGTGGCCATACAGTCACACTTTAGAGTTTGGCAATAATTTTGCCCAAAACAAATTGGTCTTCTGTGTTTAATACTCCATAATCCCAATTATCCCCATAACAGAACTAAAGAGTGGATTTTCAAAGCCCACATGCATGCCTTAAAACATTTTGTGGCAAGATTAGGGATTTATATTGCCTCAGTTTCGGCTACTTATTCTTCCAATGGAGAGAGAGTAAGCAAATCTATAGTCTGATACAACAGTCACAACATATGAAGTGTTGGCCAAAACCTTGACACTTTTTGAACATGGAAACCACAAGTTCCCTTCCAACGCAATCTTAGATCTAGACAAGCAGAACCATAGACCAGCTGTAGCTGTGAACCAAAAAGCTGTAAATACTTCTTTGGAACACACCTGAGCTGTATAATTAAAACTTTACATTGACTACATAAGATTCCATCTTTTTTTGCTTCTAATATAACTGATCGGCAGACAACAATCTATAAAGCTACATTTCTTTCCTCACCAATAGGACTGTGTCATCTGCGGAAAGTAGACAAGGTACAGATTTACTGTGTCTTTTGGAAAATCACCCCTCGTTCATTTTAAGGAAACATCAATGTCATTAATAAAAACATTATGTTGGGTGCCAGCAGACAATCCTGCTTTAAACAATTTTGCCTGGAATGTGATCAGTTATCCCCCCTGTAAGGTCCGTAATGAACCATTGTAGTGCTACCAGAATATAATGAAGCGATCACGATAATTAGACCACCATCAATGTTTGCTGACCTCCAATCTTCTCACAAGAGAACAAAGTCTTTACTATCAAATGTGGCTTTGAGATCCAGAATGGCAAATTAAAGTTTTCCTATTCTCAAAGCTGCTGCTGAGGCGGGCGGTCAAAGGAGAAGAGGCCACAGCCACTCTCACTGGGGTAGGGGACTGGCTTGGGTCACCTCAGCCGCACCTGGCTCTGGTGCGTTGGCACCCTTGCCTGACTGACCGCCACATCCTGTATCCTCTGGTGATCAACTTGGTGCCTTCCCTACCGTAGGGGTGGCCAGGCAAGTATCACCACCCCCTTCCGCTCCACATGCTAACTCTGAAAGCGGCTGATGCCTGACAGAGAACACGGAGAGTCGCACACCGGGTGAGACAGCCCTCCAGCAGTTAAATGAGTTGCCCACACACTGACCCTTACGATCCTCTACTATGGAGGGTTTCACCACTCCACATCTAAGAACATAATGGTTCTATGTTTTGATACTAATTTTGGGGCAACAGATACTTCTTGGGGGGAAGTATGGGGTGGGGGGTTGTTGGGAGGCAGGGTTTCTGTTAGTAATTTTTCTTGGTTATTGTTTGTTACTTATCTTTGCATATGTATGATGCATCCCATCGTACTGTCACAGGTGATTCGCTGACATACTACTGGGGCAGCCCAAGGGGAGGCGCCAAACCCCACCTGATGACCACCTTTTGAGGTGTTTTTATATGTCTCCTACCTTCTCAAGTATGCCTTGTCTGGACATGGTGTCTCTCCACATTGTGACATGGAATGCCAATAGTCTCTTGTGTTATGCCCACCGTTTCCTCCCCTTGATTCTAATGTTGTAGCAAACACACTTAATAGGGAGCCATTGCCCATTCCTTACCCGCCAGGGATTTGATAGAGTCTATCATACAGGCTATGCCCGGGAACACGAGTAGTGGTGATCCTCTTGCGCTGTGAATTTCCTATGGTGGTCCCCCAGACGTGGCTGGATCCCCAGGGAAGATATATTACCCTTACCGGGATACTGGAGAGTCAACCACTGAATTTCCTATGTCTTTATGCCACACCAACAGTGTTTGACTCTTTCCTAGATGTCCTCACACAGACACTAGCTAAGCTCCCATGTGGGCCAATGTATGTTGGAGGTGACTTTAATGCGGTTTTGGACTCTGCTGCTGACTCCACTGGTGCTGTATCGGAAAACCAACGTAGCAGTGCCCGTATCTATCCAGTTGGGTCGCTGCGCTGGGCATCTGTGATGTTTGGAGACTCTTGAATCTGAGGGGACAACAATACACACACACCTCTGCCACCCATCACACACACACCCATATCGATGATACTCATGCTTGCTGCAGATTGCCTGTCCAATTAACAGGTTCAAATCCTGGCGTGTGGGATTTTTGACAATGCCCCTATACTCCTCATGATGAAGCCCACAAACATTGGCGCCCGCCCTGTGTGGCAACTTAACGTGTGGTATCTTCAGGATACTGAGTACGCCCAGGCAGTAGGAGACAAAATCAAAGCGTACTTTCAGGATATCATCGGGTCGGTGAAGTCAACGGGTACCCTTTGGGTGGCCTGCAAGGCCACTATCAGACGCCTCACTAAAAGGCTAGTCAGACAACGGAAAGAAGCCAAAAAACCCCATATCACTCAGCTCAAAGCCAAGGCCCTACGATTGGAGGCACAGCTTCCCTGTACGGTTCCCTCTAATCCCCAGTGGGACATGTGCAGGCACTTGGAGTTGATTCGGGAGGTGATCCGCATTTTGTCTCTGGAGTCAGCAAAACAGCTTTGGCGGGCAGCTACTGTGCTATTATACGGTTGGGGTGACAAGAACAGCAAACTGCTGTACTGGCTGGTCTCCTGCTCCTTAGCTGGTAGGTTTATCCTGAAAAACATAGATAGTCATGGTGAGCTACAACATACATCCCTGGCCATAGCCCAGACATTTGTTGCCTGTTACATTCAGTTGTGTACAACAATCCTGCATCTATTAGGCGAGAGGGCCTCGTCTCTACTGGATGAGGTGCCCCTTCCACAACTCTTACTCATGTAAAAATAGGATCTGGATTCACCAGTGACAATTAAGGAAATAACAGGGGCCATCACGGCAATAGCATTGGGAAAGACCCCTGGCCTGGGTGGCTACCCCACAGAATTCTATGCTAAATATAAGGAACTCATTGTTCCACACTTATTACAATTGTACAAAGAGGCAATGAAGGTTGGTTCCTTCCTGGAAGAGATTGATCAAGCCACTATAGTAGTGATACCCAAAACCCAAACCCTTTTGATCTCTTGTGCAGAGTCCCGTCCCAATCAAGAAGTCAAAATCCTGGTGACTCTTCTTGCCATACGACTCAAAGGCGTCCTCAGAACCTCATACATGCTGACCAGTGTGGCTTCATGCCAGCACGTAGTACACAGCACTGTCTGCAGTGGTTACACATAGCCCTCGCTCATCAGCACATATTGTCCCATCCAGCAGCCTCACCCAGGTCCTGAGATGGGTGGTGATTTGGTCCCGGTTCCAGTGACTTGTTCAGGTACTCTACTCTAACACCACAGCACGAGTACAAGTCAATTGAGTTGTGTCCAACATCTTCTGCATCCGCCAAGGGACCGGGCAGGGTTTGTCCTCTGTCCACGCTTCTTTTTATGCTGGCAATCTTGCCGTTAGCTCGGCTTATTAGATGCAATGCCCAAATTAGCGGATGGGCATGGAACACAGACCAAGAGGACCGTATAGCATTATATGTGGATGACGTCCTCTTATACCTCTCCAACCCAGAACACATCAGTCCCCGATGTCTTCAAATACTTCAGCTCTTCACTGGAACTTCTGGCCTGAACGTCTATCCCAGTAAGTCAATATTGGTGCCGCTGTCGCCCTCGAGGAACTGTGTGGCCTGACAGAGTAATATCCCAATATATAAGCTGAGTTTCTGCTATCTAGGCATACAAGTGGCACTCCAACCCGGCCCTAATGTGGTCAAGTAATATCATGCCTGTTGTCCAGAAGGTCAAGGCTGCTCTTCAAAAATGACAATGCCTTCCACTGAATCTCTTGGGAAGGATAGCTCCATACAAAATGATGGTCCTCCCACAATTCTTATATCTTTTTCAGAATTTACCACAATTGATACCTCTGCACTGCCTGTGGGAGATGGATTCCTTGGTCGTACCCTTCCTATGGCACAACGTGAAATCCAGATTGGCGTAAGCCAAATGTCAATTTGGCCCATATGATGGTGGTGGTGGCATGATGAACTTATACCGGTATTACCTGGCATCACAATTAATAGTCATATGGGGATGTTCTGATCCTGCGTACAGTGTTAAACTTGCCTCAATGGGCTTCTCCAGCCTGATGGCCATGTTATACGGGGACAGAATCCCTGCCATATTGCCAGAAGTGACTCTTATGGTGTTTCTCAGGTGGTGTGCGGCACTGATGCACATAGGCTGGACAATCCCACTCAAGCAACAAACTCCACTGTGGCACAGCAGATGGCTGGGGGAGGTGTCACTTCTGGAGGGCTTCAGTCACTGGGACGCAATAGGTATTATCCTATTGGGAGATGTATTAGCAGGGACACATATGCACTCCTTTCAGGGGCTTCAATCCACATGCAACCAATCCAAGATCCAATCCACAAATACCTCCAACTGTGCCATGCCCTATATGCCCACATTACACAAGGCACTCCCCTCTCAGAATTTAGCCCACTGGAGTCCAAGATTACGCTTGGTACTCTCGGAAAGGGAGGTGTCTTCCAAATATAGCGCTCTCCTATTATCAATGCTATTGGATCCCTTCGGGTGAGATGGGAGGAGTTTGTCGGCCCTCTAGAGGAGGATGACTGAAGAAACACCCTGATGGCTCCCAGGGAACTCTAGGCTACAACTGCTCCATATGTATTATCTCCATTGAGCGTATCTTACTCCAGATTGTCTGCATAAAGTGGGCCTACTTCCACATTCTAGATGTTCTCAATCAATCAATCAGGGAATTGTGAAGTGCGCTACTCACCCATGAGGGTCTCAAGGCACTGGGGTGGGGGGTGCAGCTCAGAGTCAGCTGAAGAGCCAGGTCTTGAGGCTCTTCCTGAAGGTGTGCAGAGTGGGGGGGTGTCTGATGTCGATTGGGAGCTCGTTCCAGGTCTTAGCCACAGTGTAGGAGAAGGCTCTTCCACCTGCTCTGGCTCTGTGGATGTGCGGGGTTTCGGTGAGTGCGAGGTTGGCAGAGAGGAGGTTTCTCTTGGGTACGTGGAAGGAGACTCTTTCGTTGAGGTATTGGGGTCCGGTGTTGTGGAGTGATTTGTAGGCGTGGGTGAGTAGCTGAAAGGTAATTCTCTTCTCGACGGGAAGCCAGTGGAGATTTTGTAGGGTGGGTGATGTGTTTATGTCGTGGGATGCCGAGGACGAGTCTGGCCGCAGTGTTCTGGATGGTCTGGAGTTTGCAGAGCAGAGATTTGTTGATTCCGGCGTAGAGGGCATTTCCATAGTCCAGTCTGCTAGTTAAGAGTGCGTGGGTGCCGGTCTTTCTGGATTCGGGGGGATCCATTTGAAGGTCTTGCGAAGGATGAGGAGTGTGTTGAAGCAGGTGGAGGCAACGGCGTTGATCTGCTGGGTCATGGTGAGGGAGGAGTCGAGTATTTTTTTTTTAGAGTGTTTTATAAAGCGCACACATGACCCAGGGTATCAGAGCTCTGTACATAGGGTTGAATGAACAAAATGATAGGTATAGACAGGTACATCAAAAGTAGGCCTGGGCAGTGAGCTCCGTTTGTGGAGTTTGCAGAGTTTTCTGCACTCCGCGCTCCGCAGAGCTCGCGGAGTGCAGAAAGCTCTGCTTAGCGTAGTCCAGCTGAGTTTTTTCCCCGCTCGCAATCGCAAATGGTAAGTTCATGAAAACAAGCTGCCGCTGTGGTAGAATTTCTACCCAAGCAGCAGGAATATCAACGCGAACTGCAGTTCGCACTGCACTCCGCCACTTGCGGAACTCCGTGGAGTTTTTGGGTAACTTCGCGGAGTTCCGCATAGCAAAACTCCGCGAACTACACCCAGGCCTGAGCAAATATAAAGAGCCACAATAGGCCATTGCAACAGATATCACATTAAATGACTGTCGTTCCATTAATGTTCCATTAGTTCACATTGGTCTAGCATCTTCATGGTGGGTATTTGCTGCTGCTCTGAACTATTCAGATCCAGGTACCCAGGGTAGCAGTGTTTCCTCTGGTTCTCCTTTAAACAACGTGCTTCTGACCAAACACGAGATTGCTGCCATTGTGACATCCTTTGCGCCCTGGGGGGGGCTCTCTGAGAGTCTATGCCAGGAATCTATTCATTAGTATGATGCCAAGGTTTTGGGCGTGGTCCGTGGGAGTGGGGTGGTGCCGAGGGCAGTGGGCCACCAGGTGTTGTCCCATGCTGAGGGCATTGGTCCGAGGACGAGGACTTCTGTCTTCTCCGAGTTGAGCTTCAGGCAGCTGCTGCTCATCCAGGATGCAAAATCTTTCATTCCTTCCTGGAAGCTGAGTCTGGTGGTGTGGGGGTCCTTTGTGAGGAAGAGAATGAGCTGGGTGTCATCGGCGTAGGATACTATGCTGAGTCCATGCTGTCTGACAATGGCGGTGAAGGGGGCCATATAGATGTTGAAGAGTGTGGGGCTGAGCAATGATCGTTGGGGTACTCCGCAGTTGATCTTTGTGGGCTCGGAGAGGAAAGGCGGGAGCCTGATTCTTTGGGTCCTGCCGGTGAAGAAGGAGCGGAGCCAGTCGAGGGCGGTCCCCTGTATGCTGGCATCGTGGAGTCTGGCGGTGAGAGTGCGGTGGGAGACAGTGTCGAAGGCTGCAGAGATATCTAGTAGGATGAGGGCCGCAGTGTGGCCTTGGTTGAGGAGAGTGCGGATGTCGTCTGTGGCAGCGAGGAGGGGGTCTCGGTGGTGTGGTTGCTGCGGAATCCAGATTGGTAAGTGTCAAGGATGGAGTTATCTTCAATGAAGTTCATTAGCTGGACGTTGACGATCTTCTCAGTGACTTTGGCCACGAAAGGGAGGAGAGAGATGGGTCTCAATGCTCTCAAACCACCTCTAACTTCTATCACATGGTATAGGAATGCCCCGTTATTCAAAGATTCTAGGAGGCTGTGGTTGCGGAACTCTCAACAGTACTGGGATGGGAATTAGACCCCCTCCCCACCGCTACTGCTGCTGGGGGTGCTGGAGTGTGCAAGGGGTACGAGGGCGGATAGGGCTCTGCTGGGCATGGCCACCATGGAAGCCAAAAGAGATAGTCACTCATTGGAAATCCACTGCGCCTCCAACAATCTCTCAGTGGCGGTGAGGAGTGAATTAGTGTGCCCATCAAGAGAAGGCGGTGTATGAGTCCAGAGGCTACCCTGCCAAATACCTTAAGATAAGGGCCAAATGACGAGGAGAGGCGGGAATGGATTGAATGTCGTAACAGTACTGAAGCTCTACTGAACTGGTTCATCTATAGGCACTGTGAGACGAAAGCAACAACTGTGCAAGATACTTTTAATCATGTAATTTCCACAGATGGTGATGTATCAATTGATGTGATTTTCACATGTTATGCTATTCCAAAACTCAATAAAGTATTTTATAAAAGAAATCAGTAAAAATCTAATTAGTAAAAAATATTTGTTAATTAAACATTGCATATCAAAGAAATGACTCTTGGCACTGGGCATGGGGCCCTTAGATACGTCAGCAAGAACTGATAGAACTTGAAAGGCTATCAAAAGGGAATCTATGTTCATTATGTAGTGTACACTGCAAAATAAATGATCTCTTGACACCTTTATAATGGGGGATACTTTTACTACATGTCACGCTATCCTAAAATCACACATCGTTATTCCAAATAGGTCACACCCAAAGATTCAGATCAGCGTAGTACTCTGAGGGAAAAAAAAACCTGATTTCAAGAAAAGAAGAAAGTGGATGCTGAGCTGCCCCTACACTAGCTTACTCCTATTTTTGGCTGTATCCCTCTCCTTCTACCTACAATTGTTTACCTCCACCATTGTCTCAGGTTTTATGAAGTGTATATCTTTACACATTTCTAATACATCTATTTTGAAGTACAGGGAGGTAGGAAGCCATAGTTGAGCTTTGCCAACACATAATCTAGAACTGTTAAAGTACAGGCAGTGCAGGTGTAGTTGAACAGACACAGCCAGTGGAAGAGGTAGGAAGGGATTTCAACAACAGTGCCTGGTGTAGCAGTGAATCATTGTCACAGGAGGTACTGTCCTCCCAAGTGGTTCTATTCTGGCTCTCATTCTCGGCATGATAACTTAAAAAGCTTAGGGTGCATGGGCAAGCCAACCTGATGATTAATCTCCTGCAACACTCTTCCTAGGCTGGGTGTCATTTAGCTGGCCTGTAGCTTGCAAAGGGTTAAAAAAGATATCTCTTCTTTATTACATAATAATTAAAGATGGAGTCAGGAAAGTCCTATCATTTCACTGGCCGTCCTTGAAATGTGTGGCGTTGGGCAATTGCCCCTGTTGCTTCGCTACTAAGCCCCATAATTCCTTAGCATATTTTTGAGGTAGTGTCCATATCTGTATTATTTATGCCACACACAGTTTGCATACTGGTTATTGGCTGTGACTCCTGTATATTGTACATTGGTCTGCAAATATGTGTCCGTATTGTATATTGTTCAATGTTATGATGCTTCCGAGAGCCACAGCCACTTGTATCCCGTGTGATTCTTCAGTGACATGTGGATAGGGTTCTCCCCCCAAATCGCACACTATTGACTACAGTCAACCAACAACAGATATTTGTAAATTAGATGATACCAATGAGAGATGAGACAAAATCTAGTACATTAGGGGTGGGAATCTATTGTTAAAAATCTCTAAAGGCACAAAATATGCAAATCTGCCACTAATGGGAGAAAGTTACAATGATTTGTCCTGGTACACCACCATCTTGCATAATTACTTGCTGAACATCAGTCAGATTGTGCATTTACTTAGATTTTCATTAGTGTTTTCAATCACATGACTGGGAGATGATAACACTATTAGCCAACATCTTTAGTCTCCCACCCAGGTGCACTGTCACTCATTCGGAAAGACCGCAGGCGGTGTGTGGTTCCAAGTGGAGTGACAGAACAGCACTCAGGGAAATGCAGTACAAGTGAGATGAACACACACACAGTGGTAGTCATTAATAAATGGTTTATGTATATCCCACACACATCTGTACTTCTTAACCTATGATTGAATGACCTAGGTGTAGATGGTGTAAAAAGTGCAGGAAAGTTAACATCATACCACATTTTTAAACGAATGGCTTTAGTGAAGACATGTCATAGAAAAATGCCTTGGATGTGAAAATATTTTGCTAACCTTATGCATGTGGATTCTCGACAATGCAGAGACTCAGCATGCCCAGCGTTACACTGGTTAACGTAAATTCTCTTTCAGCTGTTTCAATATGTTGCTGTTGGTGTGTTTTACTCTTTACGCTTTCAACAAATCTCTCCTTAATACCATGAAACATTTTTAATGTTCTGGGGTTTCTCCTTTGCTATGTAAAGTGCTATAATGTCTCATAAAATAATAAATGAAGCTTACATTAAAAAATACATGGTGATTGTCAGAACCCTTTTCAAAGGGCCACAGGGCACACATGGGTTGGGAGACCCCACCATGGTGGTTAGGGCGTTTTAATCCTACTGTCTTGGGGCCCAGCCTACTAGGTGGTCTGCACAACTGAGCCAAGTACTTCCCTTTAAGCTCTTGACTCTCAGTGGTAGCGCAGGTCGAGCTGTCAAAGGCTTTCAAGGTGGAGGTAAAGTGCCAGTGTAGGCTTAAACACACAACTCAATGTGCCCTCCAGCAGTTAAAATCTATCACAGAGAAATAATCAGCACAATCCCTTGCATAGCCATATGTAGAGCTTTGGGCAAGTTCACCTGAGTCTCTTCTGTCTAGGCCCACTCTTCTGTTCTGAAGTGTCTAAGTCATATATGAGGTGACTCTCCTTCTGCTCTAAGCTTCTGTTCATGCAGGTCAAAGACAGTGAATGCAAGTCTCTTACACAATTCTCAAATGCCTTAGACCCCCAACTCTTAATAAGCCCCTCCTCAATGTGTTTTACTCATGCGGTAATCACAATGTAACAGTCCCCTTCTATGACCCTTCACATGTTTTGGTGACTTCAGCGCTGGGACTGAAGGGATGTGGACTGCTGACAGGCAGAGTGCCTTCAGTGATGCGGGAACCTTCTCCTGCGAAGAGGACCTCTTCAGCTGGAGTCAGCGGTCTGGCAGGAAGGCAGGAACCTCCCGATCTTGCAGAATCCGATTCGGTGGGCAGGTCTGAAGGTCAACAGCAGGTAAGCAGTTCCAGGGTTCCTTCGGCTTGGTGAAACGCACTTGGATTGTGGTTGGTTGTCACGGAGTGGAGCAGATACTTGTCTCCTGGCAGATGGCGGGCACACAAGTTCACTTGGTTCCTTGGGTAATGGCCCGAACGGCGCACTTGGACGGCAGTCCAGTCGTCCAACAATGACAACCCCCAATCGATACTAATGGGCAATGGCCAACAATGTCCTTGGGTGACAGCCCACAACGCACAGGCAAACTGCTACTGGTGCACTGCGGCAGTTGCAGTATGCAGTCGGTAACGATGGACCTTTGGCCTCACACCTCACTCACTGGAATCCTTATCTCCTGATCCCCGCTCAGCCTTGCTTCCTTCGGGTTCTCCTCCTCTTCATAGGGCACACTAGTCTTTGCAGGAAAGCAGGTCGGTGCTCCCGGTGTTGTTGGCATCTTGGGCATTGCCCCCTTGCCCAGCTAGAAGAACAACAGATTCAATCCCTGGTCCTAGTTGCAGTAGATATAGTTGTGGTGATCTTGTCAAAGCTCTAAACAACAAGTGTCCTCCTCACGACATAGCATGCTAGCACAATCCCTGAAATTGTTGCAATACCAAGTTTGCTGGACATGTCTAAATGACTGTTTATGACTTCGCAGCCTTGAAGAAGACCTTTGGATGACACACGTGTCTGCTGCCTGTAAGATCCAATTGTCCACACCATGATTCATATGTAATAATAAATGGAGAGACCACATTGAACCATCAAACGACTAATCATCCTTTCTTATAAAGGAATATATTGATTCACAAGTGTGTGCTTCGGTGCCATTGTTGAAATTTGTCTCCGACTGTTCACACAGTCCAGGAAAATGCACCCTAAGTGGCTGGGTGCTGTCACCGCGATAGCACCACAATTGGACTACCTTAATTCTTCCTGATCGTTAGCTTTCTTGAAGGTCAAGTCAATACACTAACTCATGTTTTGCGAACTATTAACACTATATGATTGATGTGCAGACAATTAGCATAGCCATTACTTTTGTTGTATATTATTTGTCCAGGGGTCTGTCTGCCGAAGCAGGGGTGGAATCAGAGCTCATAGACCCACAACCCAGGTCATGGATGCAGCAAAGGGTTACACCTGGGTGTCAGCCTCCAGCAACTTATGCCTCTCAAAGGGTCAAAGGATAAAGCATCCCATCGTTTATGATTCTGTGTTACTGTAGTGTGTACCTTATCAGTTGCACCATCTATCATAAACACTGTGTCTTCCTGCGCCACCGCACCCTTCCTGAATCATAATAAGCCTTTATTATGTACTGGGGATGCCCTGCTCCACTCCCAGTGTAGCTCTCCAACCAGCCCCAGGAGTGTCAGCAATCACATCTCCTATCTGAGTATGCTCTCCACACTGCCATCCTAGAATTTTCTAAGCCTTGGACTTCCCAAAATGGATCCCTCAGGCCAGCATATATGTACTCTCACCGGCACAGACACATGTAGTCTTTGGCACACACGAACAAGCGTGCACCTTACAGTGCTACATTCCTCTTATGAAGGTCAAGCCAGTTGTGAATACAGCTGCAAGATTTTAACCAAGTGGGTTGGGAGGCTTTACTCCTAGGACACAGTCGACAGCCTGGCCATTCTACTGTTCAACAAACTGGCATGCTGCCACCACCGTGCAGCAGCCCAACCCATTCTGAGGGAAGTGATTTTGGTGCCCCTCCCGGGTTTGGGAAACAGCAGCACACCAAGGTAGGTTTCATCATGGCACATATGCATGATTTGTGCATGTTGCATGACCAATTTTGTAACCAGGATTCCAGATCTACATGCGGCTCAGGCACTCTGGGCTGAGGTGCACAGCCGTTCACATGCAGGTGACTTTTCCGTCCCAACATTGATTAACGATGCTTACTAAGAACTGTGCTCATTTAATTTACTTTATGAAGTGACCTAGATATGGTGTATTAACCCCTTCGATGCTTATGACGAGCTGGACTCGTCATGGCACACAGTGGTCGTGTGCTCATGACGAGTCCAGCTCGTCATAAGACCACCCACGGGGGAAGCGCTGGCGCTCCCCGTGGGAATCCGATCGTTAGTTTTTTTGGGAGGAGGCAGGGGAAGGGCTTCCCTGCCTCCCCCGCCCTCCCCATCAATGACGTCAGCGCGCGAGGCGCGCTGGCGTCATTGAGGGTTTCCTTTCTTCCGACGCGCTGGAAGCCATTTGCTTCCAGCGCGTCGGGGAAATCAGGTGAGTTTTGGCTCGGGGAGGGGGGTTTGAATCAAAGAGGCATCGAGGGAAAGGAAAGGGTTTTCCTTTCCCCGATGCCTCTTTGTGCATTCCTGCTGCACGATCATGCAGCAGGAATGGCCATTAGGGGGGTGTGTGTGTGTGTGTGTGTGTGTGCGTGTGTGTGTGCGTGTGCGTGTGCGATGGTCAAAACGCAAATTTCCTCAGTCAAGTGCACAGGGTAGGACAGTCAGAATTCCGATCCAGCTGAGAAGGTGCCATAATGCCATTGATCTGTGACTTTGCTGGTAGCCTTTGTACTTGAACTGCAAATGATACTTCTGTGTTGGGCACATTAGTTTTAGAACAGCTGTATGGTGTTTGAGTCAAACAAAGGTATGGACTTGGCATTTGTGAAAGATGGAAGGGAAAAGGTTCCGACTTTCCTTCAACATTTAACACTGTTGTATTAGAATGTCTTACATGTTGGAAACTAAATGAACCCGTCTCAAGGAAAAGACTGCAGTACTCTAGCATGCGTGGGACTCACATGCGCCATAAAATCATATTACCCAGAGTTTGAAGTGTTTACTTGATCGTTTTCATCTGGCAATCCCAGGAAGGGCAGTACCCCAGTTTCACTGAACGTAACTCCAGACAAACAGCCATCTCTCATGCCAGGTGTGTGTGTGTGTGTGTGTGTGTGTGTGTGTGTGTGTGTGTGCGTGTGTGTGTGTGTGTGTGTGTGTGTGATAGTGATATGTACAGGAAAAAGTACAATCGAAAGTACAGTGTTGCAGAGCTCAATAAAATATTCAACGGCAAAATATATATATTTTTTTAAAACATCTATCCACTGGGCCCCTCGACGTAAACTCCAGAAATACAATGGAGTCTTTTTATAGGCCCTTCCAAGCTGCTATGCCAATGGGGGCTGGCTGCCCACACACGATTACAGGGCTGTGGTGTTTTATACACCAGAAACGCTAGGGCAGCAGGATTCAAGGGCACTATTTTAAATAAAATGGCACTGCAGGGCGCACTGCGTCATTCAAGCTTTTCAATAGGTTTTATGGATGTGCAGGGAGGGAGGGAGGGAGCGAGAGAGAGAGAGAGAGGGAGGGAGGGAGGGAGAGAGGGAGGGAGAGAGGGGGAGAGAGGGAGAGAGGGAGAGAGGGAGAGAGGGAGAACACGTACATACATACATAAACTCCAGCACGCAAGGGTGAGGAATGTACAGGAAAAAGTAAAAATTTACAATGAAGAGCGAACTTCCTAGAGGGGGCTGAGAGTGAAAGTATTAGTTCTGAAAGTGTCTTGAGAAGAGATTTGAGGTCAGCTTTGAAGATCCGGGTAGAGGAGGTGGCATGCAGCAATGGGGAAGCGAGTTCCAGATTCTCACCGCATTTCCTGAGAAGGATTGTGCCATCGATCTTTCCCTTTTTGAAGACGGGGGGCTCAAGCAGAAGCTTTTCCGTATTGCGAGAAGGGCGAGAGCCACCGGACAATTTCAATTTATTTGCCAGGTAACGAGGGGAGGAGGTGTGTAAGGCTTTGTGTGTGATGCAGGCAGTTTTGTAAATCGATCTTGCCTCGATCGGAAGCCATCGAAGAGAGGATAGGAGTGACGTGGTCGCTTCGTTTAGACCCTGAAATGAGGCGAGCTGCTGAATGGAGGATGGATTTGAGAGGGGAGAGGTGGGATTTGGGTAGGCCCGTCAGAAGAGAATTGCAATAATCCAGTCTTGAGAGAACCAGAGATTGTACCAAGGTTTTTAAGTCTTTCTCCGGGAAGAACCGACGGATCCCCCATAGAAGGTGCAACTGGTAACGTGCGTTCTTAGCAATAGAGTTGATGTGGGAGATTAGGTTGAGTCTTTTGTCAAGAATGACACCTAGGGATTTAGCGCTGTCGACAATGATGGGTTTGTTGTTGAGTAGGTTCAGCTGATCCATCCAAGATTGAATAGGAGGAGATGAGAGAGAGGAGGAGGAATTCAGTTTTGGCAGGATTCAGAATGAGTTGGTGAGCTAACATCCAGTTGTGAATAGAGTTGAGAGTAGAGTTGAGTAGTGAGAGATCGTGTGCGGAAGATAAAGGTATCTTCCCACTAGTCCACCAGGCATTTATTTGTGGAGAGTGACCCCTTGGGTGGCAGAATAGCAGTATGTTTTTAGGCCCATGTGCCCCCAAGGAGGGCAGAAGCCACTAGACACCAGGGTTTTTTTAATTTTTGTGTTGGGGAGTGGCCAAAGGGCAAGGGTTGCTCCCCTTTACGGGGGTGAATATTTTATTTATACTCTTTGGCCCACCTACCCCTTAGCTTGGCTGGTGGATTGTGTGTGGACTGGTGCATTATTTGCATATGTGATTGTAATGGTTTTTTTCTCCTTTTTATTCTAGTGTAAAGCTTTTGATTCCTGTTTGCGGTTTCGGCAGTGGTTGTTCTGCAGTTTTGCGTAATTGCATTTATTTGGTAAGAAAAATATTTTTGTTGTGTGTACTCCAAATGAGTATTATTGTCATGCATGAATGAATTTTTTTGTAAGTGGTGTCATAATGGCAGCATATTTGTTAGTGTTCAGAGCATGAAATTCTTTGCGATGTTTTGCATTGTCTTATGTGTAATTTTTTTCTTCTTCTTTTTAGTGGGATATTGTTGATTCTTACTGTGTCTGTGCAGAGTAGGTGGTGGTGAGTCTAGCTGCTTCTGTCACGTGAGTGGTATAGTGTTGGAGTATATAGGTCTTTGTGATAAAGCTACATTTTGTTTATTTCTTTTTTTTACAAAGGGTTTGTTGTTGTTGACTTGTTTGACAAGTAACCTTTATTAGTAAGCATTATGGCTAGCCGTAGAATTACTGCTCAGCAGGTGGTTGGTTTGCTTCTTGAATCTTCCTCTGAGCAGGATTATGAGACTGACAGTGCGTCTGAGGGAGAGGAGGGAGGGGAAGATTCAGGCAGTGAGTTTTCTCTCCACATGGAATCATCGGATGATGAAGGTACTCTCAGTGCAGATGAAGTGCCTGATTTAGAGGAGGATACTACTGTGCCGATGGTGCAAGAGGCATCTGGATTGCAGCCTGGGGCTGCTAGGCTTCCTACTGGAAGTGCTGGACTCTGGGTTGATCCAAACATGGTGCAGCCGGTGTTGCCTGCCTTTAGTGGTTATGCAGGGTGTAGAGTGGATTGTGAACATTATTTGCCTATACAGTATTTTCAGTTGTTTATGGATGATGTATTTTTGGGTGAGATTGTTGAGCAGACTAATTTGTATGCTGAACAGTTTTTGAGGGACAACAGTGCCAGACTTAGGCCCCATTCTAGAGCTACCCGGTGGAGTCCCACAAATCTGGAAGAGATGAAGAAGTTTTTGGGTTTGACTTTTTTGATGGGTTTGATAAGGAAGCCGTCCATGGGTTCATATTGGTCTACCAGTCCCTTGATGGCAACGGCCATATTTCCTGCAGTTATGACTCGTGATCGGTATTTACTTTTGCTTCGGATGCTGCATTTTGTTGATAATGGTTTGGCGTTGCCACGAGATCACCCTGAATGTGACCGTCTTTTTAAGATTCGGCCTGTTCTTGATCACTTTGTAGATCGATTTTCAGAGATCTATACTCCAGGGAAAGAAATATCTATTGATGAGTCTTTGGTCCTGTTCAAGGGCCGTTTGGTTTTTAGGCAGTACATTCCTAGCAAGAGGGCACGCTATGGAATTAAGCTGTATATGTTGTCTGAGAGTAGGACAGGATATGTTTTTAATTTGCGTGTGTACACTGGTAGGGATTCCACTATTGACCCCCTGGTTGTCCGTCCACTTTTGGAGTTTCAGAGAAAATTGTGTGGGATCTTGCTAGAGGACTGTTTAACAGAGGCCACCATTTGTACCTTGATAACTTCTACACTGCTGTGCAATTGTTTAAGGAATTGTTCAAAGTGGACACTTTTGCTTGTGGCACAATCCGCTCTAACCGTAAAGGTTATCCAAAAGAGCTTGTTTGCAAAAACTTCAGAGGGGACAGTGCAGTGCCTTGCGTAGTGAGGAACTGCTAGCTGTGAAATTTGTGGACAGGAGGGATGTGTACATGCTGACTACCATCCATGATGAGAGTACTTCACCTGTGGCTGTTTGGGGTCAGATTGCTGAAGTGCGCAAACCTGTGTGCATTTTAGACTACAATAAGCACATGGGTGGTGTTGATAGAGTAGATCAGAGGATGGAACCTTACACTGCTATTCGTAAGTCTTACATTTGGTACAAGAAGTTGGCCATCCATCTCTTCAATTTAGCAACTTTAAATGCTTTTGTTGTGTTCAAGGAGTGTTCTCCTGCGTCAAAGTTGACTTTTGTTCAGTTTCAGGAGTCTGTCATAGGCAGCCTTGTTGTTGTGGAACAGGCAAGTGTTCCTAGAGTTGGAGTGGTGGAGGATGTGGCTCGATTGAAAGATCGCCACTTTCCTGATCACATTCCTCCTACACCCTCAAAAGACTTTCCCACTAGGAGATGTAGAGTCTGTTGGCGAAGAGGTACGCGGAAGGAGACTCGTATGTACTGCCCTGAGTGTCCTTCTAACCCTGGGCTGTGTGTGCCTGCTTGTTATAAAGCGTACCACAAGCAAAAGAATTATTGGGAGCAACCATGAGTGGTAAAGTGAACTGCCTTGTCTGTAATGTTTAAGAATTATTGTTCTGTTTCAAGGTTGGCATTAGTGCAATGTATTTAGTTTCTGATTTTGTGTTAGTAGATTTGTATCTATTTGCAATTTGTGTTTTCTTTTTTGTATAAAAAAATCCTAAATGTGATGGTGGTGTGTGTAGGCTGGTGCTTGGCTGGCGGTGTGCGTGGAGTGGCGCTTGGCTGGCGGTGTGCGTGGAGTGGCGCTAGGCTGGCGGTGTGCGTGGAGTGGCGCTAGGCTGGCGGTGTGCGTGGAGTGGCGGTGTGCGTGGAGTGGCGCTTGGCTGGCGGTGTGCATGGAGTGGCGCTTGGCTGGCGGTGTGCGTGGAGTGGCGCTTGGCTGGCAGTGTGTGAGTAGTGACTTGCTGCTGGTCACTACACACACTGCTAGCCGAGCGACACTCCACGCAATCCATCAGCTTGTGTGGTTGCTGTGTTAGGAATGTTGGCGTGTGAAAGTGATGGGCCCTTGAATGGCGCTGTCTGCTGGTGTGAGTGTTGTAATGTGATGGGCCCGCGGCTGGTGGTGTGAATGGTTTTGTATTTGTCACACGTATGAAAGGTGTATGAATGGCCTGTAAAGAGGTTGGTGCCTTGTCGTGGCTTTACAGCTCACGAGCTGTGAGTCAATGGTTCAGTTTCTCGTCCTTTCAATTATTAACAGTGCATTTCATTTTTGTGAAATCACTTGTTAATACAATTGTATATACTGAACCATCACTCACCCTCGTGCCAAATCCAACCAGTATGTGTGTGTGTGCTTGAGGATTAGATGGCTGTGCAGTAATATTTTTTTTTGTCTTTCTCAAGCAGGGTGTACCTTGTCCCTTTTTGTGAATGTTGTAATGTGTTTGTTTCGTGCCTGGTGGTGTGAATGGTCTTGTGTGTATCACGTATGAAAGGTGTGTGAATGGCCTGTAAAGCGGTTGGGGCCTTGACGTGGCTTTACAGCTCACGAGCTGCGAGTCACTGGTTCTGTTTTTTGTCCTTTCAATTAGTGCATTTCATTTTTGTGAAATCTCTTGTTAATAAAATGCCAAATCCAACCAGTATGTGTGTGTGCTTGAGGAATAGATGGCTGTGCAGTAATCTTTGTCTTTTTAGTCTGTCTGCCAAGGTGTACATTCCGTCTAAGAATAACCTACCAACTGTAGATATTGTCGTAAACGAAACACCCATGGGAGTACATGGTGATATCTCTCTTGTGGATCCCAACAAGTTATGGTACCACAATGTCCTGCAAACCTCAAAATGTCTGTCACATTTTCCTTGCAATATTGTGCCAAAATTTTCACGCTGCAGAAATAAACAACACATTATCTCAAAATGACCTGGTTTTGCAAGGGGGGTCACCTGGGGTTTTGGCCCTGTGCTCGGCGGCCATCTAGGGAAACCTACCAAACCCACACATTTCTGAAAAGTAGACACCCGGGGGCTTCCAGGGAGGTATGGCTTGCGTGGATCCCCCAACGTTTCCTTACCCAGAATCCCCTGAAAACCTCAATTTTAGCTGAAAAAATCACTTTTTTCACACATTTTTGTGTGGGAAAGTGTGGCATCACTGGCCTCACACAAATTTCCTACCACCCAGCGTTCCCCCAGGTCTCCCGATAAAAATGGTGCCTCACTTGTGTGGGAGGCCCAAGTACCCGCGACAGGCAAGTGCCCACAACGTATTGAGGCGACCTCAAAATGGCCTTTCACAAAACGACCTGGTTTTGCAAGGGGGTCACCTGGGTTTTTGGCCCTGTGCTCGGCGGCCATCTAGGGAAACCTACCAAACCCACACATTTCTGAAAAGTAGACACCCGGGGCTTCCAGGGAGGTATGGCTTACGTGGATCCCCCAACGTTTCCTTACCCAGAATCCCCTGCAAACCTCAATTTTAGCTGAAAAAATCACTTTTTTCACACATTTTTGTATGGGAAAGTGTGGCATCACTGGCCTCACACAAATTTCCTACCACCCAGCGTTCCCCCAGGTCTCCCGATAAAAATGGTGCCTCACTTGTGTGGGAGGCCCAAGTACCCGCGACAGGCAAGTGCCCACAACGTATTGAGGCGACCTCAAAATGGCCTTTCACAAAACGACCTGGTTTTGCAAGGGGGGTCACCTGGGTTTTTGGCTCTGTGCTCGGCGGCCATCTAGGGAAACCTACCAAACCCACACATTTCTGAAAAGTAGACACCCGGGGGCTTCCAGGGAGGTATGGCTTGCGTGGATCCCCCAACGTTTCCTTACCCAGAATCCCCTGCAAACCTCAATTGTAGCTGAAAAAAATCACTTTTTTCAGAATTTTTGTGTGGGAAAGTGTGGCATCACCGGGCTCACACAAATTTCCTACCACCCAGTGATCCCCCGGGTCTCCCGATAAAAATGATGCCTCACTCGTGTGGGAGGCCCAAGTAACCGCAAAAGGCAAGGGCCCAAAACATTTTTTGATAGGCAATGTTGATGTTGCCTCAAAACGTTTTGTGTCCTTGCATGAGGTGGGCGGAAATTTGTGGATCCACACAGATTCCAGAACTTTCCACCACAGAAATGTGGGGAAAATGTGTTTTTTTTGACAATTTTTTAGGTTTGCAAGGGATTCTGGGTAACAGAACATGGTGGGAGGCAGTCCAGTCACCCCATCCTGGATTCCCCTGGGTGTCTAGTTTTCAAAAATGTATAGGTTTGCTAGGTTTCCCTAGGTGCCGGCAGAGCTAGGGTTCAAAAACTACAGCTAGGCACTTTGCCAAAAAGGGTCATTTTTCACTGCGAAATTGAAGTGTGACCACGTTGCGTTTTGCGTCGTTTCCTGTCGCAGGCACTAGGCCGACCCACACAAGTGAGGTACCATTTTTCTCATAAGACTTTGGGGAACACGGGGTGAGTGGAAATTTGTGGATCCACGCAGATTCCAGAACTTTCCACCACAGAAATGTGGGGAAAATGTGTTTTTTTGGACAATTTTTTAGGTTTGCAATGGATTCTGGGTAACAGAACCTGGTGGGAGGCAGTCAAGTCACCCCATCCTGGATTCCCCTGGGTGTCTAGTTTTCAAAAATGTATAGGTTTGCTAGGTTTCCCTAGGTGCCGGCAGAGCTAGGGTTCAAAAACTACAGCTAGGCACTTTGCCAAAAAAGGGTCATTTTTCACTGCGAAATTGAGGTGTGACCACGTTGCGTTTTGCGCCGTTTCCTGTCGCAGACACTAGGCCGACCCACACAAGTGAGGTACCATTTTTCTCGTAAGACTTTGGGGAACGCGGGGTGGGCAGAAATTTGTGGATCCACGCAGATTCCAGAACATTCCACCACAGAAATGTGGGGAAAATGTGTTTATTTTGACAATTTTTTAGGTTTGCAAGGGATTCTGGGTAACAGAACATGGTGGGAGGCAGTCCAGTCACCCCATCCTGGATTCCCCTGGGTGTCTAGTTTTCAAAAATGTATAGGTTTGCTAGGTTTCCCTAGGTGCCGGCAGAGCTAGGGTTCAAAAACTACAGCTAGGCACTTTGCCAAAAAAGGGTCGTTTTTCACTGCGAAATTGAAGTGTGACCACGTTGCGTTTTGCGTCGTTTCCTGTCGCAGGCACTAGGCCGACCCACACAAGTGAGGTACCATTTTTCTCATAAGACTTTGGGGAACACGGAGTGAGTGGAAATTTGTGGATCCACGCAGATTCCAGAACTTTCCACCACAGAAATGTGGGGAAAATGTGTTTTTTGGACAATTTTTTAGGTTTGCAAGGGATTCTGGGTAACAGAACCTGGTGGGAGGCAGTCAAGTCACCCCATCCTGGATTCCCCTGGGTGTCTAGTTTTCACAAATGTATAGGTTTGCTAGGTTTCCCTAGGTGCCGGCAGAGCTAGGGTTCAAAAACTACAGCTAGGCACTTTGCCAAAAAGGGTCATTTTTCACTGCGAAATTGAGGTGTGACCACGTTGCATTTTGCGCCGTTTCCTGTCGCAGGCACTAGGCCGACCCACACAAGTGAGGTACCATTTTTCTCGTAAGACTTTGGGGAACGCGTGGTGGGTGGAAATTTGTGGATCCACGCAGATTCCAGAACTTTCCACCACAGAAATGTGGGGAAAATGTGGTTTTTTTGATAATGTTTTAGGTTTGCAAGGGATTCTGGGTAACAGAACCTGGTGGGAGGCAGTCAAGTCACCCCATCCTGGATTCCCCTGGGTGTCTAGTTTTCAAAAATGTATGGGTTTGCTATGTTTCCCTAGGTGCCGGCAGAGCTAGGGTTCAAAAACTACAGCTAGGCACTTTGCCAAAAAAGGGTCATTTTTCACTGCGAAATTGAGGTGTGACCACGTTGCGTTTTTCGCCGTTTCCGGTCGCAGGCACTAGGCCGACCCAGACAAGTGAGGTACCATTTTTCTCGTAAGACTTTGGGGAACATGGGGTGGGTGGAAATTTGTGGATCCACGCAGATTACAGAACTTTCCACCACAGAAGTGTGGGGAAAATGTGTTTTTTTTGACAATTTATTAGGTTTGCGAGGAATTCTGGGTAACGTAACCTGGTGGGAGGCAGTCAAGTCACCCCATCCTGGATTCCCCTGGGTGTCTAGTTTCCAAAAATGTATAGGTTTCCTAGGTTTCCCTAGGTGCCGGCAGAGCTAGGGTTCAAAAACGACAGCTAGGCACTTTGCAAAAAAAGGGTCATTTTTCACTGTGAAAATGTGGTGCGCCCACGTTGCGTTTTGCGCTGCTTCCTGTCGCGGGCACTAGGCCTACCCACACAAGTGAGGTACCATTTTTATCGGGAGACATAGGGTAACACAGAATTGTAGAGCAACTGTTATTACCTATTGACTTTCGATGCATTTCTGCATTCCAAATGAAAGACAATGTGTAAAAAATAAGTCATTTTGAAAAATGACCTATAATTCTCATGCTAGTATGGGTACTCCCAATTTCGGAAATGTGCAAATATCTACTGTTTCTAAAATCTACATTTTGTTCCCATTTCAGAAATACATAGGTGTCTTTCATAACAATTTTTCCATATATACATTTTTCCAAAATAATTGCCATATACCCGGTACATAATAAAAAACCATTGCAAGATGCTGCGTTATTGGCTCTGGGTTCGTCGGGTTCTTGGTGAACCTACAAGTCCTATATATCCCCACAACCAGAAAGGTCCAGCGGATATAACGGTATATTGCTTTCAAATAGCTGTCATAATTAGAAGAAGTTACAGGTGAAAACGTTGACACAAATGGCTGTTTTTTTCAACTACTTTTCAATTTTTCCTTCATTTAACTGTTAGTTTCTATAAGGAAAACTTTAAGGATCTACACAAATGACACCTTGCTGAATTCAGAATTTTGTCTACTTTTCAGAAATGTATGGCTTTTCAGGATCCATTATTGGTTTCATACCCATTTCTACCATTAACTGGAAGGAGGTTGAAAGCACAAAAAATAGCAAAAATAGGCTATGTCCCAGAAAAATGCCAAAACTGTGTAAAAAAGTTGGTTTTCTGACAAAAGTCTGCTTGTCCCTGAAAGCTGGGAAGATGGTGATTTCAGCACCACAACCCCTTTTTTGATGCCATTTTCAGGGAAAAACAAGACGCTTTCATCTGTAGCCCTTTTTTCGCATTTTTCCCAAAAAAAACAAAATTTTGCTGTATTTTGGCTAATTTCTGGGTCCCCTCCAGGGGAATCCACAAACCCTGGGTACCTTTACAATCCCCATGATGTTAGAAAAAAGGACGCAAATTTGGCGTGGATACCTTATGTGGTCAAAAAGTTACAGGGGCCTAAGCGCGCACTACCCCAAATAGCCCCAAAAAGGCTTAGCACAGGGGGGGAAAAGGCCTAGCAGCGAAGGGGTTAATAAGGTACCGCAATAAAAATATAAGTAATCATTTTGGGATCAAAAATTATTTGTAGATGTGATAATGAAGCAATTTTAAATCAAAATCCTTCCTCACATGGCCATACCGTGGGCACAGTAACACTTATTCAGGCTTGCAAAACGTGAGGACCATACCGGAAACTTTTTTTTTTTTTTTTTTGGACAGGTGATTTTTATTTTCATAAAGAAACCATCTCAGTTTACTTTCTGTAAGCAGGTAAAATTCTAATGCAGGCAAGACAGCGGCCTTTTCTTGACACATATGAATAATTCTTTCTGCATGTATCTAATACCGGTTCATATTTCAAAGTGCAAATATTGAAAATGTGTCTGCATTACAATATTATTTGTTTTCATGCAGACATTTTGCAACGCCCAATACAAATGTTAGCAGTCAAAGAGCAAGGGAGAGCTGTCAAGAGCTGTCTAGAGCTCACTGTTGAATTTCTTTCAAGAAAGAATGTGTTTAGTGTTTATAATTAATGTGAGTTATCAATGTGTCATTACTATGAACGATTACTGTGTCATGTTACCACATCTCGAGGCAGGCTTACCTTCTTAACTAAAAGTCAAATTCCAGGGAGATAAAATCTAAGAAACACCTGGGCAGAAACTGACAAATTCTTCGTTTAATCTATGACTCTCTGCCACGGTGACTGATGGCTTATCTGGTTAATGCATGTGATAATTTGTGGGAAAATAGAAACACGTGTTAAGTAGGGTGAACCTTTCTAACAAAGCATGTTCTCAACAGGAAAACTTTATACATTTTCGTATAATCAGTAATAATTTCCCCACTAATAAGGACACATAGCAGTTATCTGTGGTACCTTCTTTTCAGTTGGTTGAAAAAGATAAAGCATTGGCGTTCAGGTCACAATAAAAATAATCACACTGTCTATAAAACTTTCAGCGTACATTGCCTTCCGGTAATGAGTTCAATGATTTATATCATTGACATCTGCTGTAACTTGTAGTTTACAGTTCGAATCCCGGTAAGGTCAGGTCAACCTTCCCTTTATCCGAGGTGGGTAAAGTTGTGTGTCATTATATAGGCTAATTGTAACACTTGTTAAATATAGCTCTTGCAGACGGTAACGTGGTTATTTAGCCCTACACAAACATAAAATATTGCTCATTTGTTGCAAAGTATTTTCCAATTCTTCGTTTATGTGTTGTTAAATAATTCGCAGGAAGTGGAGGTGACTTGGAGACAACCTTTATCTGTTCATCCAATGTGATAATATATACACATGGCTTTTCAAGGTCTATTCTATTAGTTTTGTAATGTATTATTTTTTGTTCCCCCAGGTATACGAAGAACAACGAAAATGCACTCTCCTAAACTTAAGATGAATCTATTTACCGGATGGATTGAAAAGCAGTGTGATTGCAAAACTAGTATTAGAAGGACTAAATATTTAGAGGAATTGATTTCTAAAAAATGTAAATTACAAACTTTGGTGGTGCCTGTATGGTAAGAGCATGGCGGCCACCGGTTAGTGGATTCGGCAAGCAGTCTTTTGCTTAACTCTCCTACACACCCGCACACCGACTATGGAGTGGGGGGAAGGGCACATTGAGTTGCCAAACTGCTCATTTTGTAGCATCCAGACATTAATGAACTGAAGCAGGAGCACCCAGACAATAGCAGAGTGCAAGTGACCCCACTGTTGCTGAGGGTCTTGCAGTTTGGAAGATTAGTCTAGGCTCTTCCCTATACTAACGGCTGTCGGCTCTATGGTTGATTGTGAGAAGATGAGAGGACCTAAGAGAAGGGTATGCAATCATTGAGGGAGCCCATCCAAGGAGCGAAGCTGATGGCCTCCTAATCAGTGCAGACCCGTAAACTTCTTCATGCCTAAAACTGCATGAATCGCGTATGATGTTAGATTGTGTCATTAACTTTACTAGACTTCACCTGGAAAGAATTTTATCCTGTTTATTTTCATCTGTCATTTTTATGTGCGACTCAAGCTTTTGAAAAGAAAAAGGTATGCAGGTCCTGTTGTGGGAAGGATAAGGAGGCAGGACACCTCCCGGATCCGGCAGTGCAGGGTAGGTCACTCGTCACCTGGGAGCAGTTATTTGGACACAAATACCTTACCGTGTCCAACACTTGCCGTGATTTGATGGGGCCAATCGTAAGATAGTTTTAGATTGGCTGCTGCATCAACAGGTACTTTACCTCTTGGTGCCACTTTTGTTATTAATAGGCTAGAACATCACAGTCTCACCATATTTTAGTGTAGAGTTACTATTTTCACTAGGTCCTGAGGAATTGCCGGTAGATCCACCTGACTAAACAGGCAAGAAACATGTCGACCACACGAGATTGAGCACAACACCCTGCAGCAGCATTGCAGTGAGTCGCCAACTCCATTTTTAATCAGGGGGAAGGCAGGATCATTAAAGTCTAATTTACCTGACTCTTCCATTTCCCTGTTTTAATTCACACACTTGCATTCCTACACTTCCAAGGCCCCTTACACCCACTGCACCATATGGCAAGGAATAAAAGATCTCCGCCAAAGAGCCCCTGCATAGGGTGCCCGTCGGGTATTGCAGCGCCGACCCGACGAGGAGCATGCCCGATGATGAAGCATGACACCCAGCAGGCTGGGTGTGTGAGGGCCCTCGTTCCGAAAGGAAGGACTTCTCAGTCCCCCCCCTTTCCCATTAACACTACCAATTTGTAGTCAGGGACCTTGCCAGTCCCCTGTCCTGCCTCCTTATCCTTCCCACAACAGGAACTGCATACCTTTTTCTTTTCAAGTTTAACTAGGGAATGTATGCTGGACCTCTCTAAAGCCCACAGTCCCCCTCTCTTGTTGGGGGTCGACTCAAGCCTTTGCCAGGGTTGATTTCTTCATTGCGAACTAAAGAGAGAAAGGTGTTCTGCTGTCCTTTTGGTGCTTACGACCTTCCAAGAATCACCACAACTTTTTTATTTAGGTCTGGAGACACCAACCTCTTGTGTTCAATAGAGAGACAGTAGCCTCTGAGCCAACCACTCTCTCACCATTGGCGTGTTTGACTGAGGCTTTTTCAGCCATTTGCTTGAGATATTGTCAATAACATTTTTTTTCTGCACAATGGAATATTTGACTCTCACCACCATGCTTTTGGCTGTTGGGGTATATCTTCTACTGCATATGAAGTGTTTCAATTGGAAGGCATGAGGGACTATTTTTTTTCTGACAAGCACACCCAATCATGATGCTTTTGGTCATATGTAATTCTTTATCTCATGCAAAGCAGTATATGAAAGAAACAATCACACTGGATCCATTTTTTCCCCAAAGTAACTAAATTGCATGGCCATTCCTCTAATGGTTTCCATTAGGAGAAAAACCCTTTGACATCTCAGCAACTTGCTGCTCCTGCCTTTGGATCACTGCTGACATACAAATTCAGTATGCCCGGCAGTATTGGCTAAGCTAATAGTTTTGGCTTACATGTGGAAAGGCAAGCCAGGCCTACTGCTTTCTCAATGCTTGTTTTAATGGGTTACTACTGACCGATTCAACCCTGCAGGGTGATTCAAGCCACTGAACAAATGCTTCGGAGTCAAGCATGTTGGAAATGCAAACTAAAGTAGAGGAAATTGCTGCAGTAATGGGAGGAATTTGCTTCAGTCATGTTGATAAAACTGCCCCCTTCAAAATTGTAAGCTAGGTGGTTAGGGGGCAAACAGAGTGAATGCATTAAAGACCTTGAGACTGATTGAACTAGAAATCCCTCTTTCATGGAAAAACCCTATAACATCCCAACCAACCACATTTAGAGGTCCTGGCACCTGCCCTACTCCTGCCTCTGGGTCACTATTATGATCCAAATTAGGCATGCCTGGCGAATAGGAAAAGCCAACAGGCCGTGGTGAAGGGGCTCACCACATTAAGGAGGCAGCAAAAAGTAACCCAGATCAATTAACACCAGCACACCACCACCAGCAGACATTGGTGACATCCCCTTCCCCCTCTTCTCTGCACACTAAGAACTTTAAAGGAAATAAGCCTGTAGATGTGCAACAGAATGCGACAAACTGGTGACTATGCCCATGACCTTAATTTAAGTGGGAATAAAGGAAATCAGAAGTGAAATGTTTGTAATAGGTGAAAAGATATACTACAGAGAGAGATGTGCCGAGAAAAAGCCTCAAGATTGAGCCAAAACTACAGGCTAGATAAATATGAAGCCCTCCTGATGAACACCAAAAGACTAGTGGAGAAGGACAAATGGGCACCAACCCACATCCTCACTGAACTCCACACTAATTGAAGTCATATTAATGTATAAGACATAAAGACCATGTTGTAACAAAAATAGACACAGTAAACATTGAAATGAACTTATGATGGATTGACTTTTGGAAACTAGACTGCAGAGGGGCCAAAATGAATGTGGGCTGGCTGACCGGAAAATGGAGGGAAAGTCCCTCTAGACATAAATTGAGACCATGAAAACTGGAAAAAGTGATGCAAGCCCATCTAGAGGATGCAGAAGGAAGATCATGGAGAAATACTATCTGAGTATTCGGAGTCCAACAGGCAACAAAGAGCCAATGTACAGAGCTATTTGTTGTAAAATGGATTACAACAGTACAAAAACCCAAAGACTAATTTCATTACAAGCCTGTGAGAAGGGTGCAAGGAGTGCCTTTGCCCCAACCAAATCCAGATCATTTACCAAGAGCAATTATAGCCCTCCTGTTAAACATTTGGGACAGAGATCCTACAGGCAGCAAGTATAATATGAAACCCTGTAACAAATGAAATGACAACAAAACTTTTATTCCCAGACTTTAAGCGGGCCTTTCAGAAACAAAGGAGAAGCTTCAAAGATTTGAAAAAAAACATCCAAGACAGCTACTACTTTTCGTTTCTTGTTAAAAATTAGCATTTTCTGGTTAACCATGCTTTTTCTTAAAACTTAACAAAGTATATTCCACTGCTGCTGGTGTGACGTAAATTGTCTGAGGTAATGGCATAGTAAATTTTGACAAAGATGTGGTGACAAGCACACTGTCCAGTTGGAGATGGATCATTCTAAATTCAGCATACAAATGTGTAGAGCGGGGAGAGTTGGAGGAGGAATCACTTTAAATTTACACATTACTGAACAAAAATGTATAAAGGTGCATGAACAGCCAAATTTAGAGACGTAACAATGACAGTGGCCATAAGAAAACTAGGAAAGGAAGAAAAGTGGTGGGGAGGATAAACTGCTTAATCTTAATTACAAGCTCCATTACCTTCTATGTGGAAAACACGTGGACTGATACAAACTGCAGGTATGCCACAACAATAGGCATGTGGAAGGGTGAAAAATGACTGTTGGCGACTGTATGCCTTCCCTCTGGATTACAAACCACAACACTAGTAACTGTTATCAAACTAATAGAGAATCTTTCCTATGCACTCTTATTAATAAGAGAGGACTGTAATCATGGTGATGGATAACACTCAAGACAGAGCACCAAGTAAACAAGGAGGGACCAATGCTATTATGAAATTACATAACTTTACCCAAACCATGGTTCTCCATGACATATGGTGATGTCAGTCAGTCAAACCATCTTTATTGGGCAGTAAGCCGTAAAAGCATAAAAACATTTTTGCTTAGGGATATTATACTTTAAATAAAACATATTAAACAAATCAATTGCAGATAATAAAACAAAATCGTGTGGAGGTGATGAAACAACACAACATAGGGTTTCTACTTCGGCTCCGGGACAAATGACAATAAAAAAAATACATTACATATTCGCAGAAATATGCAGATTTACGGAAGTCGCCTTCATGCTGAGAGTAATATCAGACCACTCTCCATTAAAAGTGACAGTAATATCTCTGAATAAAGAATACATATTATAGATTGGAGACTAGTTATGTGGCACCTTGGAAC
The DNA here is from genome assembly GCA_963921515.1 of Calotriton arnoldi. Lineage (NCBI taxonomy): Eukaryota > Metazoa > Chordata > Amphibia > Caudata > Salamandridae > Calotriton > Calotriton arnoldi. The sequence goes on from CAWUFW010003279.1 coordinate 1,680,250, forward strand.
AGAGGAAGCCGTGGGGACCTTAAAAAGTGGCAGAAAGTTAATTTGAAGAAAATAAAGGCCCGCTGGCAAACTCAACCACACTATGAGAGGCTTACAAAGAGGTTATAAGGGGCCACATAATATCGAGATCAATCGGAAGAGAAAGAGGTAGGGTGGAAAAATATTAAAATCTAGAAAAGGAGCTCAATTCGCTTGAAAAGCTACAAGCAACTCAGATAGTTGAAAAATCAGACAAATTACACCATATGAAGCGAGAGGAATACAGAGAAACATACCTAAAGAGGCATGCATGCATCAAATTGGTATACAAAGGGAATTCTATGAAACAGGAAAGAAAATAGGGAAGCTTTTAGCATGATTAAACAAGAAAGAGAAAGGAATGAGACACATACAGTCAGTATCCAGATTAGATAAAAGATTGGCGACGGGAGATCAACAGGTAATAGACACTTTTGCAGACTACCTCAAGAAGTTCTGTAAGTACAAATTAGCAGACGCCCCAGAAGAAACTCAGAAATTAGTAGCAGGCTCTATGACCCCTCAACCGGAAAAAGAGCAAAGACTCGACCTAGAAGAGGAGATAAAAAAACAAGAAATAAAACTAGCTATACCTCAGCTTCAAACAGGGAAAATCCAAGGGTCAAACAACTTCCTGACAGATTTAAAAAATGTAACAGCAAGCCATATGTATTAAATGTTATTAGGGGCATTTGGCAAGAAAGCAGACTTCCAGTGGCCATCAGAATGACAATGATTCCGTTACCTTACATTTAAGGTAAAGATAAAAAAAAACTGTGTCAATCACACAACCCAATGTCATTGCTAATTAGCAAACCCAAGATGCTTATGAAAGTAATACCAAATAGGATACTTCTTATAATTTCCAAACTGGTCCACCCGGACCAGTCTGGGTTTATACCGAATATACCAACCAGAATTAACCTACATACTTCATACCTGCATACCTCAACGTAGCATAGACAAATAAAGTGACAGAATCAACAGCGATAATGTCATTACATGCTAGCTAAGAATTTTACTTGATAGTGAGGCCTTTTATGCTCCTGATACTTAAAAAATGGAATTGTAATCTCAAATAATGTCTTGGATCAAACTATTGTATGGGGCTCCACTAGCCGAAGTAAGAGTAAATGATCCCCAATCGAAAATGTTCCAACTGCATTGGGAGACCAGACATGATTCCCCCGTCACCATTACTATTAGCGCCCACAGTAGAACTAGTGGCAGAATGGATACGAAATTATGCCGAACATCGAGGGTGGAAATGATGTGCCAGAGGGCATGGACATATATCAGTTTATGCTGATGAAATTTAATTATCCCTAGCTGACCGCACGAGTCAAAGTAAAGTTTTGAAATCAAATTTAAATATTTGATTGGTACCCAGGATTTTTCAATAACTTGATGAAATCTCTCCTGCCCCGCTGGCAGACTGGTCCCACATCGTAGAACCACCAAAGCAGGTAACATAATAAGGGTCCCATTTCAAATATCTGGGTATGTAGATCGCAACAGATCCAAAAATAGTCTGCAACGACAACCTGTATCCCCTTCCTACAAAAGCTGAAGACAGAGGTTATAGACTGGAGACAACTCACCCTGTTTTTGATGGGTGGAGCGGCCCTCTTTAAAATGAGCACTCGTCCAGGATTCATATATATCCCACAAAACACTCTCTACACCATACCAGTAACCCTTGTTTGGAAACTACACAATTTTGTTAATTCACTATTATTGTGTAACAGCACACCTAGGACCACACTGTCTATACAAAAACTTTACAGAGAATCACAAACGAAGGGGGCATTCTGCTTTAGAATATTGGGAAATAATATGCAGCTTCTCAGCTGCTGGCAGTGAGCTACTAGGCATTTACATCATGGCAGGAACCAGAGGTCAGGCAAGATAGACATACACTGGGAGAGAAGGGTTACCTACACACATTAAATGGCGGTAGGGCAGAGAAGGACCTCCCACCAGCGACTGAAGCAGTAATCACAAGCATTTGCAATGCAATAGGTCTCGCATTTGCGAGAGTTAGAGCTACTGGCTCTGTAAATGATAATGTCTTTTATGTATGTATTTTTGTTTGGAGTAGAGGTAATGTATGTGGTGTGGAGTGCAATTATGTGGTTTGAATTGGAATTGTTAGTTGTGGAATTGTGTGGTGCATTTGTGTAGTGGAAATATGTGGAATGGTGAAGAGATAGGGATGAGAGCTACACAGAATAGATAGATAGGAAGACAGAGATGGATAAGTAGTTTGTGCACAGAGCAGTGAATGAACTCTGAACAGCGGAGCAGAAAGAGTATGTGAGGGAGAGATAGAAGAGGAGAGCAGGCTATAGATGCATAATGATAGAGCTTTTGTGTATACAGGAGACATCCTAAGAAAAGGAGAAGAGTGTAGGCTTGCGGGATGGAAATCTTGAAAAGGCACTGGAAAGAAACTGTGCTCGAAGAGAGGTGTGAGAGAGGGATGAGTGGGAGCGGGACCCGGGGGGGTTTGGAGGCGAGAGGTGGACCAGTGCACAACGCGAGGAGTAATAGGAAGGTTCAAGTGTAACAGGAAGTATAGAGAGGAGAGAAGGAGTGTGAGGGAGGGATGAGAGGGGCAGTAGCTGTGTAGGAGACAGATGACCGGGTTGGTGGAAGTGCGAGGTAGAATTTTTTTTTAATTGGTTGTTTTTGAATATTGTGTTGTAGAATTGTGTGGTGTGTAGTTGTGTAGTGGAAATATGTGGCATGGTGTGCTGTGGAATTATGTGGATAGTAGTTCAATGGAATTAATTGTCATGGAAATATGTAGAGTGAGATTGTGTGTTATGGACTTAATTATGTGAAATGGTGTTGTGGAGAGGTGCAGGGTAGAGAGGAGTGGTGCAGGGTACAGTGCAGAGGTCTAGAGTGCAGTGGGGTGGTGCGCAGCGATGCAGAATAAATTAGAGTGGAGTGAAGCAGTGTAAAATGGCATAGAGTGCAGTAGAGAGGCGTAGAGTTGAGTGCAGTGGCGAGAGTGTAGTGGTGCAGAATGCATTGGCGCAGAGTACTGCGGTGCAGTGGCACAGAGTACAGTGGAGCAGTGTGCATAGTAGAGTAGGATAGAGTGTACTGGCAGAGTAGAGTGGTGCACAGTAGATTAGAGTGGCATACAGTAGAGTGAGACGCTTGTCACCCGTGAGGCTATCCAGGCACTGAGGTGGTCTGATTTACCAGAAAAGAAGGTGGTTCTGCTGGCTTGACTTCTCAGGACTGACTATTGACTTATCAAAGCACAGCTAGCACTAGGTCAAAAAGCTCAAAAACTTCCCTTTTTGCCCTTCTTTGAAAAAGCTTGTGCCAGCCTGCGAGGAGTTCTGTGTGCAGTGCTCCCTCTGCATCAGGATTTATTAGCTTTTTGCCTGCACCTATTGTTTGTTTTCTGCTTTACTAAGCACCTCTATGACTCATAATGTAGTTGCAGTTTAGTTTTAGTTTCATATTTGCAGCCATTTCTTGTCAGCTACAACTTAAGCCATAAGGCCACTGCAGATGAACTTTAGAGAGTTAGTTTACGCCTGAGGGAAGCCCCAGATGTGCGTTGCTGACACGCTTGCACGGGTGAAATGCCTTTTTTTGAGCCCGTGAGGTTCTGGATGTAATTCACCAATAAACCTCTGGGGTCCCTATTATTAAATATAAGATCATATTTAAGAGGACCATGGATTTTATTACTTAAGGAGGCTTGTGTGCCACTTAGTTGGAAAAATGCTGCATTATAAAATAAATTGCCAAACTAGAAATAAATAAAATGTTTATATTTCAACTGTAAAATGTGACTTTAGACTGTTAATTTTCAAATTTTCCTAACACTGGATTGAAAAGATGTACAGTTGACCGATCACATCTTTGTACACTCCCTGCTCTGTAATCTGGTAAATTTCTAATGTGAGGCACTAATGTATGCTTAGGAATAAAACGCTCAGTATAAAATACGTGAATGTGTATGCAAAAAAAAAAGGAACACAAATTGAACGTCCCAATACACATGCTTACAGAAACAGTACTATGCATGGTGAAACACAAGTGTGTGCACCAAGGTTGGACTGGGACAGATAATAATATGCCTGCGCATTTTGACAGACTATTATTATTCATCACATTAATTTTAACGGGGTGAAGAGAGAAAGTGATTGACTGGGGTTAAGATCCATTTACAGCAGAAAATGAGTCAGAAAAGTGCTGAAACGATGACAATTGCTTACAATTTCTGTTATTGTTCATGTTTTGCAGAAATTTTTGACTGGCCTTGTATATTATTATGTATTGTTCTCACAGATATCAAATGCCAATAAATTAATTGTACTGAAGAAAAGAAGAGATAATTAAAAATGTTACATAAATACCGTTTCCTTTTTATTCTTTTGCTCGAGTCCTGCTACTCCAATAAAAAACGAGCGGGCATTTCTGGATTAAAAACAGTGTGAAAAACCACTTTAGCCCCTTCGATGCGCGTGACGAGCTCAGCTCGTCATGCTGCGCGGTAGCGCTGTGCGCATGACGAGCTGAGCTCGTCACGACCACACCCGCGATCGGAATGTCCAGCACACGAGCGGAATTCCGATCGCGGTCAAGGGGTTAAACACAGCATATGAATATGTAAGTAGACATGTACGTCGGTGTCGGAGAATCCCTCAGCAAATGGGAGATTTCGTATCATAAAGACACAAGGATGTGGATGCCTGCTTTGGCCCCGGGGGCACCGTAGAGTGCACAAAGGGCACGGGAGCCCGCAAGGAAGTCCCTGGTTGTGCCCCGGGGGAAAGATACAGTGCACACTCAATCTGAGCAAGAAACTGACCCAGGCACACCCAGCGTGAGCTGTAGCTCAGCTCAGCCCTTCGGAAACATGGGACGTCCCTCAATGGAAAGAAGAAACCCACTGCAAAATAAACAAATTAGGCAAGCAACCCTGGTGAACAACATGTACCCGCCATTGCCACCCGATTCACAAAGAGTACCCTCGCTGCTTGAATCAAGTGCTCTTCGCTCAATGCAGTTGCAACCCTCCAGTTGTACTGGTTCCCAGCCTAGAGTCGATAAGCAGCGGACTCTGTCTGCAGGGGACGGAGTGCGAGGAGGTGCACACCCGGGAGCTCACTGGCCTGCGTCAGCTACAGACAAGCTCAGCACTCTGCGCTCCTGGCATGGGCAACTCCAGAACAGGTCACTTGTTTTTACCAGAACGGCGTGAGCAAAAGAGATGTGTTGTAAACATGATGCGCCTTTGTGCAATGAGTTTTCATGCAGCTGTCAGGGTCCAGTGCAACGGCAACCTATTCAGAATGTTCATTGAGGTGGCGCAGCTCCTCCTCCTGCTGCAGCTGCGGAAGGCACGTGGGGCTGAGAGAGGTACCTGTCATGCTCCCTCTACACGAGATTGAGCACCGGCGTAGAGGTGGCCATGCTGTCGGCAGGAGGCAAGAGGCTGTGGCGGTAACTGAGGGGGAGGGGCTGGGAAATAAACAGCCTAGCAATCACGCGCTCTGAATCTCCCCACGTTATCACTTGCCTGGGGGAGGGAGTAAGCAGCGCCGAAGCTGCATTAAGTAACACGAGAAGGAAAGTAAAAGAAAAGAAGTGCCTGAACTAACAGACAAGCTCTCCAGTGAAAGGTTACTGAGTAGTTAGGTTGTGCTGCGTAGGTGGTAACTAAATAGAGAAAGGAGGGACAAGGTGAGGCAACGAACAAATAGAAACTATGATATTCTGAAGAGCAATCAAATTAGCAAATAGAAAGCAAAGGCGGAGTTAAACCTAACAAACCTGAATACAACAGGTCTCGAAGAGACAGCGCAAGTGCTGTCTAGGCATGACCTAAAAATGGCATAAAACTACCATACAAAGGCGATGGAAATGAAGACTGACTCCCAGAACACTGTTGGAATAGAGATTACTGGAGACCAGATTACAAAAAAAAGCAGCCTCACAGAGATAGCATAAATTGATAATAATTCTCACAAGGAATTAGCTAATCCTAAATCCCGGTGAAAGAAAGACCTCATGGACATAGAAGAGAAGGATTGGGCAGAGGTACAATCATACCCAATAGAAATGTCAATAAGATCCCATTTCTGATGGGTTGAACTAAAGGTCCTACTTAGAACTTACATTATGTGATTATATTTATAAAGATTAAAACATCAAGCTGGAAACATGCCTGAGAGGTTGGCTCAGAAAGAAAAATGAATCAACATACTATTGGAGTTTTCATGGCTGATCTCCTACTGGGCAAGAATGAAGCCCTTTTGTTGTGAAGCAGTGAAAGAACCTGTAACAGGTGGTGTGCCCTTAGTCATACTTGAAACACAGGGGAACAAACAGTAAACCCATAAGTGGAATTATTTATTGAGTTATAAATGATAGTCCCCAAATGGGACATAGTACAACATTCAGGAAACCCACTGCCATCAATATTTGACAGATAAATACGAAATATGGACTGGTGCGTGGTGTGGAAAGTGTGGCGTATTTGGGAAGTAGTGTTTTAGAAATCCAAGATGCTGTGGGAGGCTTTCAAAAACAGCGTGGACTGCTATAACATAAGATGGCTTATTAAAGCGGGAAGAGATTACAGGAGAGAACGTCACAGGTGGGAGGATACACCAAATAGGTGAGAACTGCCACACGTTTGCACAAATGGAAAGGACTGAAGCTGAGGAAGCGTCATGTAAAATGGGACTGGATTAAAGAAATAAAGGAACTCACCCTGGCATAATGCAAATGAAAATGCACAAATGGAAAGTACAGTTTTTGGGGAAATTGATGTTTAAAATCATGTATAATCGTAGTAAAATGTATTACAAAAAAAATAGTATTTCAAAAGCTCTATGACAGGAAGTTATTAATAAAAAGAAAAGATGCTCAGAACATATATTATAAAATAATTTTTCCTACAGGTATTAAGGTGGGCTAGGAGGAAGAGGCCACGTGATAAAAAGAGATTTGTTACACACGGCTCAAGCAAGTTCTCTCTAACTGCAGCTTCATTGCGTCTCTAAGTGTCAAAAAACTTCGGTTTTCTTTTTGCGCCCTTAAACATTGGTTCAAGTTTTGGTAGACCACGTACTTTCCCATATTGGAAAAGATCCTATTGGCTTTCAAAAATAACAATGTAGAAACAATATCATGAAGGTAAACGTTTTGGCTTTGAATCAAGATGGTGCTTTGCTGATACCTGAACAAAGTGGAGTATTCATGACGTTACTGATGGCAGAGGCTCATCCAATAGGAATGTGATGGAAAGGTAACCATATTACATTAGCCACCTCTCTTTCAATGCAGCTGCTGCTTTAAATTAAGAAATCCTCTTCTATTTCTTCTTGCGAAGGTCTTGCACTTGCCATGCGAAAAACCACCATTGGCTCGAACCAACATTACATCCCAAGGTTGGCCCCTCATTTTAAAACAACTATTAGGAACTGAGGGCCTCATTTATGGGGTTTTGGCATAGGGCAGCTTACGCCAAAGTGAAAGACCAGGAATGACCCATATTTATCCAATATGGTGCATTCCTGTCCTTTCTCCCTCATCTGGTGCCATTTTGGCAGCTGCGCTCAAATGCAGGCACCCTTGCACTATGGTGCCAGGGTGCTTGTGTTGTCAGCAGGATTGTTTTTGTGCAGTAAGGAGCACCTTCCTGAACAAAAGCAGTCCTGTGAGAGTTTTTATATGTGTGCTACAGAATGCAGCACACTTGTAAAGAGGAATAAATGAGAAAAATAAAGTTATTTCTCCTCGTTACACCTCACCTTGGGAGGCATAAGGTTTTGGCACATCCCCAGGTTTACATGGTATTGTAAATCTGTGGAAGCGTTAAAATCCATGGATGTTGCGTGGGACCACTCACCGCAACGCCCATGGTACGCCTCCTGAGTGCAGAGTAAGGCAACGCAGATTGGCGCTGCCTTGCCTTACTCAATTTCTATGAGGCCCTTCAAAGCCATGCAAAGTGGGTTGAATTCACAAAGGCTAAGAGAGATATGAAATCTGTTGAAGGGACATAGGGCCAGATGTACGACCATTTTTGCATGCGCAAACGGGTTTGCGAACCTGTTTGCACATGTAAACACGGAATGGGGAATTTACAAACCCTATTTTGCAAGTCGCAATTTTTTGCGACTCGCAAAATAGGGTTTTGCGACTCGCTATGAGGAAGGGGCGTTCCCTTCCTAATAGCGAGCGCAACCCTATGTAAGAATGTTTCGTGTCCGCAATTACGGGCGCAAAACACTCGCAAATTACCACCCTCTTCAAGAGGGTGGTAATGCACTCGCAAAAGGGAAGGGGTCCCCAGGGGACCCCTTCCCCTTTGCAAATGCAGGGGAAAATATTTTTTAAGGGCAGGCAGGGGTCCCAGGGACCACTGCCTGCCCTTAAAAAATGAAACGAAAACGTTTCAATCTTTTTTTTTTTAAATGCAAAAAAAAACTGCTTTATTGAAAAGCAGTCCCAGACATGGTGGTCTGCTGAGCCCAGCAGGCCACCATACCTGGGAGGGCCTGCAATTCCCAATCGGGTCGCAAATTGTGAGAGGCTCATTAATATTCATGAGCCTCTCAATTTGCGACCCCATTGGGAATCGCTAACAGTGTGAAATACACTGTTGTACATTGGAAATAGCGCCTCGCAAATTGCGAGTCGCAAAAAACTCGCAATTTGCGAGGCGCTATTTTCATGGTCGTACATCTGGCCCTTACTCAACTCATGCAAAAACAACAGTTGATGGACAGAATGCAGAACAATGTCATACATTCACCCCAGTACAGAGATCTGGGCCTAAATCCATCGTTTTTTTGCTCACCATGCCATTCCAGTTTGAACCCAGCCATATGCAAATCAGTCTTGACCCTGTGCCTCATGGGAACAGTCCAGCCCGAACTGCCAAGCCAGGTCCTCCCTGGACTGGAAACAAGCTTCCTAGGACCAGTTTCGGGGTTTCACCCCTCTTCAGCCAGGATAGCTTGATTCCAGTGGCATGGAGAGCACGGGACCCACGTCTGGGCATACCCGTCCCAGTCGGGGTGACAAATGCAAAAACAACAGTTGATGGACAGAATGCAGAACAATGTCATACATTCACCCCAGTACAGAGATCTGGGCCTAAATTCATCGTTTTTTTGCTCACCATGCCATTCCAGTTTGAACCCAGCCATATGCAAATCAGTCTTGACCCTGTGCCTCATGGGACTGGGGGTGAATGTTTGCCAATGTGCAGCATTCCGTCCATCATCTTGTGTGTTTTGCATTTCGCCCTAAGTGGGAAGGGTATGCCCAGACGTGGGTCCCGTGCTCACTACGCCACTGGAGTCAAGCTATCCTGGCTGATGAAGGCTGATAGCCTGAAACCGGTCCTAGGATGCTTGATTCCGGTCCAGGGAAGACATGGCTTGGCAGTTCGGTCTGGACTGTTCCCATGAGGCACAGGGTCAAGACTGATTTGCATATGGCTATGTCTGAACTGGGGTGGCGTGGTGAAGCAAAATAACGATGGATTAAACCCAGATCTGTTACTGGGGGTGAATGTTTGCCAATGTGCAGCATTCCATCCATCATCTTGTGTGTTTTGCATTTCGCCCCTAAGTGGGAAGGGTATGCCCAGACGTGGGTCCCGTGCTCACTACGCCACTTGAGTCAAGCTATCCTGGCTGATGAAGGCTGATAGCCTGAAACCGGTCCTAGGATGCTTGATTCCGGTCCAGGGAAGACATGGCTTGGCAGTTCGGTCTGGACTGTTCCCATGAGGCACAGGGTCAAGACTGATTTGCATATGGCTATGTCTGAACTGGGGTGGCGTGGTGAAGCAAAATAACGATGGATTAAACCCAGATCTGTGACTGGGGGTGAATGTTTGCCAATGTGCAGCATTCCGTCCATCATCTTGTGTGTTTTGCATTTTGCCCTAAGTGGGAAGGGTATGCCCAGACGTGGGTCCCGTGCTCACTACGCCACTGGAGTCAAGCTATCCTGGCTGATGAAGGCTGATAGCCTGAAACCGGTCCTAGGATGCTTGATTCCGGTCCAGGGAAGACATGGCTTGGCAGTTCCGTCTGGACTGTTCCCATGAGGCACAGGGTCAAGACTGATTTGCATATGGCTATGTCTGAACTGGGGTGGCGTGGTGAAGCAAAATAACGATGGATTAAACCCAGATCTGTGACTGGGGGTGAATGTTTGCCAATGTGCAGCATTCCGTCCATCATCTTGTGTGTTTTGCATTTCGCCCTAAGTGGGAAGGGTATGCCCAGACGTGGGTCCCGTGCTCACTACGCCACTGGAGTCAAGCTATCCTGGCTGATGAAGGCTGATAGCCTGAAACCGGTCCTAGGATGCTTGATTCCGGTACAGGGAAGACATGGCTTGGCAGTTCGGTCTGGACTGTTCCCATGAGGCACAGGGTCAAGACTGATTTGCATATGGCTATGTCTGAACTGGGGTGGCGTGGTGAAGCAAAATAACGATGGATTAAACCCAGATCTGTGACTGGGGGTGAATGTTTGCCAATGTGCAGCATTCCGTCCATCATCTTGTGTGTTTTGCATTTCGCCCTAAGTGGGAAGGGTATGCCCAGACGTGGGTCCCGTGCTCACTACGCCACTGGAGTCAAGCTATCCTGGCTGATGAAGGCTGATAGCCTGAAACCGGTCCTAGGATGCTTGATTCCGGTCCAGGAAAGACATGGCTTGGCAGTTCGGTCTGGACTGTTCCCATGAGGCACAGGGTCAAGACTGATTTGCATATGGCTATGTCTGAACTGGGGTGGCGTGGTGAAGCAAAATAACGATGGATTAAACCCAGATCTGTGACTGGGGGTGAATGTTTGCCAATGTGCAGCATTCCGTCCATCATCTTGTGTGCCTTACTCAACTCATGGCAGATACAGCAACCTCAGTTATCTAAAAGAATCATTAAAAATGCAAAAATAAAAAAATAAAAATCAGACTCGATAGCTTGCCCCGTTAACGATGATAATACATTGCTTCTCTTAAGTCTGTATCATGAAAGGCAACATGCAGCATCCTCTCTTCAGCCATGTCTTTCAAGGTTAGGGACCAGGAGTCATACAAGACCTGTCTGAATGGAGGTGTAGAAATGTTAGAAAGAAGAAGGAGAACGTGTTAGTAGTAGATTGAGTGAAGTATTCTTTAGCAACCTTAACACAAAAGGACATAGGGTGTGATTTAGAGATTGGCGGTTGGTGTAATCTGTCCCAAGAGTGACAAATATCCCGTCCGCAGGTCCTATGGCACTTGTAATATGGTGGACGTGGTATCCCTCACATTAGTTATGAAGTAACCCTTTCATCAAACTCTAAATCAAGCACATGGTGTCAAACAAATTATCTCCAAAGATAAAAGCATATTGCTCAACAGTATTCTTATTAAAATGTGAATAAGATCTTACCCAAATCACATCGTCACTGTTTTATTAATCTCGGAACATCCAAACAAATATGTTTATATATTTGGTCTTTATGCATACGGGAGGATATATATACAAATCAGGTACATGGTAGAAATTGTTATTATTGTTCCTTTCAGCGAAGATGACTTCTTAGGAATTTGCAACCTGTTGTGCTAATTTTAAATGTATCCAGCTGTCAATGGTAAAACCTATTTGTGCTCACTGAAAGCAGACCTGTGAGTGTCAATGGAAAAACAACGGTTTACTTAGAAAGCACAAATTCTAGATTATTTGAAAGCTACAATTATCATTGCTCATTGTTCCAGCACCAAAAGGCACCAGGAGTGTTTATGAAAAATCCATTTAGTATTGTAGGGAATATATATATTTTGGGGTTTTATAGAAATACAACTTATTATTACCCCAGGGTAATTTAGTGTACATCAGGAGTATGGTACCAAAATAGTATGGCCAATCTATAGTTGGACAAAACAGTACCTTTAAATAACATTTACAAAAAATATAACCACATTGGAGTTAATATTATAAAATCTACATCTAATGGAGCTAAACTTGTATAATCGATATTTCAGACAATATATTAATGTCAGACAATATTTTTGTTATCAATATTTTGACGTACAATCACGTCAGGAAAATGTATTGTAGATTCATTAAGGTATACAATCCTTCACCAACCCTGGAATTTAATTGTATATCATTGTCCAAATAACAGACTGGATTCAATACAGTTTGGCATGCCTCTCGTTTCAAATCACATTCCTGGGCTGCTTCTTCAAAATCAGCTCAGTCAAGGGGGCCACAGTGGTGCCATACCCCTTGCCAAACCTCCTATAGTACCTAGTGAGGCCCAAAAATGCTCTGACCTCAGTCTGGGTTTTGGGGAGGAAGCAGCCAGGCCATGATAGCTTTCATCTTGGCCTGAAGGGGTTGCACCTTGCCCCACAATGTGTCCCAATTACACCACAGATCCCTGCCCTATCTGGCACTCACTTGCTTTAATAGTCAGGCCTGCCTGTTGCAAAGCCTGAAGCACTTCCTGTAGGTGAAATAGGTAGTCCTTCCAGCTGCTACTGAAGACAGCTATGTCATCCAGATAAGCTGCGGAGAAGGCATCCATACCAGCAAGGACCTCGTTCACCAGCCTCTGGAAGGTGGCAGGGGCATTCTTTAACCCAAAGGGCAACACCCTAAACAGATAGTGGCTCTCTGGAGTGGAGAAGGCTGACCTCTCCTTTGCTTCCTCTGTTAGGGCAATCTGCCAGTACCCTGATGTAAGATCAAAAGTACTGAGCTAGTAGACAGTGCCCAACCTGTTGATCAGCTCATCAGCCCAGGGCATGGGGTGAGCATCTGTCTTAGCTACTGAATTTAGCCCTCTGTAATCCACATAGAAGGCCAGTTCAGGTGTGGTGCCCGGTGGGTCAGCTTTTAGTACCAGAACCACAGGACTGAACCAGGGGCTGCGGAAGGGATCTATCACCCCCAACTCCAGCATTTTGGACACTTCAGCCTTAATGCTAGACCTCACCATATCTGACAACCAGTCAAAGTTGTTCTTAACAAGGAGGTTGTTCCTTGTGTCCACATCATGGGTGCACAGGTGGGTAGTCCCAGGGATAAGGGAGAACAGAGAAGAGTACTGTCCCAACACTTGGTGGCAGTCTTTCCGCTGTTCAGGAGTTAGGGTGGGGGAAAGGATTAGTCCTTCCACAGACCCATCCTTCTCCTTGGATTTCAAGAGGTCAGGGAGAGGTTCACTCTCCTCTTCCTATTCTGCATCTGACATCAACAGCATGGTGAGCTGAGACAACTGAAACAGTGGTTTGAGGCGATTTACATGCAGCACCCTGTGGGGTTACCTAGAGGTCTTGAGGTCCACCAAGTATGTGGCCCCACCCTTTCATTCAATCACCTCATATGGTCCATTCCAGCGGTCCTGGAGGGCCTTGGTCTCTACTGGCTCAATCAGTCACACTTTCTGACCAGGCTGAAACACCACAGTGGTAGAATGTTTGTCATAACACTCCTTCATGACTTCCTGCTGGCTTCAAGGTTACTGGAAGCTTGCTTCCATAATTTAGCCACCTGGCTTTTGAAGGCCAGCATGTAGCTCACTACATCCTGGGGTACCTTCCTGGGAGCTCGCTTCCACCATTCTATCACCAGACTTAAAGGTCCTCTGACTGGGTGTCTATACAACAGTTTGAAGGGGCTGAAACCCACTCCTCTCTGTGGCACCTCTCTGTAAGCAAACAACAGGCATGGTAAGAGGATATCCCATTTTTTCCTCAAGGCCTCAGGCAGGCCTCTGATCATTCCTTTCATGGTCTTGTTGAGCCTCTCAACGAGCCCATTGGATGGGAAGGGGTGGAGAACGTATATGTTACTCCACACTCCTTCCACTTTGATTGCATGTAAGCAGACATGAAGTATGTGCCCCTGTCAGACACTACTTCCTTGGGGAAACCAGCTCGGGTAAAAATCCCCATCGGGGCCTTTGCCACTGCGGGTGCAGTAGTAGCCCTCAGAGGGATTACCTCTGGGTACCTAGTTACATGATCCACCAGAACCAAGATGAAACTGTTGCCTGATGCAGCTTGGGGATGTTGATGCCCACCCTCTCAAAGGGGGTGCTAACAACGGGCAAGGGATTAAGAGGGGCTTTAAGCCTCTGACCTATCTTCCTGCTGGACTGGCAAGTCACCCAAGTCCTACAGAACACATCTGAGGAATTCTTGATCCTAGGCCAACAGAAGTGGGTGACAAGCCTTACAAAGGTCTTCTCTTGGCCTAGGGGTCCTGCCAGGGGAATCTCATGAGCCAATTCATGTAGGAAGGCCCAGCATTAGGGGACCACCAGAGCCCTTGATGTCCCATGTTCAGGAGCCTTAGCCTCACTGTAAAGGAGGTTGTCCTCCCAGTAAATATGGTGATTACCAGAGGCATCACCTGCTGTTTGGGTTTCAGCCTGTTGCCTCATGCCCACAAGGGTTAGGCACTCCCTATGTGCCCTACAGAAGATCTCCCTGGGGGGTCCTCCTGCCATATTCCGTCCAGCAAGCTCAGGTAGGTCACCCGAAGAAGCAATGTCCTCTTCAGTGGACTCTGGAGCAGCCGCCACAGGTACCCCATCCATCTCACTGGAGATACATTCATGGGCTGGTTTCCCACACCCTCTGCCTCTCCCCTTCTTAGCAGCTGGCTTGGCCATTGTTCCAGGCTACATCCCTTTTTGACTCCCATCCTGGGCAGTCATGGACTGTGTGGTAGCACAGATCCAGTCAGGTAATCCTAACATCTCCACATGAGCCTTATACTCCACTTCCTTCCAGGTAGTGTGCTCAAAGTCATTACCTAATAAACAGTCCACAGACATGGCAGGGCTCACTGCAACTTTCAGAAGACCTGATCACCCCCACTCAAAAAGAAAAAGGGCAACAGGACAGTTACCCTATCTGTTGCCAGTCACCACATCCTGATTAAATGCATGGTGAATTAGTTGCTCTGGGGAAACCAGCTGACTCCTTACCATAGTCATACTGGCTCCTGTCTCCCTCAGAGCCTCAACACCTTGGCCATTGATGGTGACCCATTGCCTATACTTTGTAGTATTTGAAGGCACATGGATCTTAGGAACCATCTCACTGTCACCCAGGGACACTAGGGTAACCCCACTAAACTACCTCTCATTAAGTGGGACAATCTCCTCCCATAGCACTGTACTGGCCACCCCTGGAACCTTTCGTCCAGGGAGAGGTTGTGCTCTTTTTGAACACTTGGGTTCCCCCTTGTGGTATTCATACTCATCGCATTCATAGCACTTGGGAGGTGTGGGCTGCTGACTCTTTTCAAGGTAACTTTTCATCTGGTGGCCATATTGGGAATGTGAACCAGCCCCTTTCTCTTGTTAGTTGTTTTGGGGGCCTGTAGAGAACTCAAGGCCTCATTTATGAGGTTTTGGCGAAAGGGAAGCGCCGCAAGGAATCTTGCTGCACTGCGCTGCCCTACGTCAAAACAAAAGGGCAGGAATGCGCCGTATTTATGTGATACTGTGCATTCCTGTCCTTTTCCCCAGTGATGGCGCACAACGGGCTGGCATGTGCCAATGCAGGCACCCTTGCACCATGGTGCAAGGGTGCCTGCGTTGCGAGGCTGATTGATTCTGTGCAATAAGGGACACCTTCCTACACAAAATCAATCACAAGAGGTGATTTTCTTTTTTAATGTGTGCTGCAGAAGGCAGCACACATAGAAAAAGGAAAGAACAAGGATAAATAAAAAAAATTCTCCTCATTGCGCCTCCCTAACACCCACCCTGGGGTTGCGTTAGGTTCTTACGTATTCCCAGGTTTACTATTTCTCGTAAATCTGGGAATGTGTCAGGTTCCATGGGTGTTGTGTAGGAAAACCCACAGCAACACCCATGGAAAGCCCCTTTCACGCAGTTTTCTGCGGGAAAGAGGCACATATTTATAAGGCCATGAAGAGCCACGTAAAGTGTCCTTATAAATATGCTGTGGCACATGGCGCCACTGGAACATCAAAAAAGTGACGTTCCGGCGGCGCAAAAGTGCCGGTTGGGCCTCATAATTGAGGCCCTTGAGTCTTTTTATATCCCCCTTCTTCTTCTTCTGGTGCGAACCCTGACCACCCTTTTGGGAGTCCGCCCCAGATACCTTTATGGACACTCTGGTGCTGACCAAGAGGTCTGCCTCCTCAGCAAGCTTCCTGGAGTCACTAAGCTTGCTATCATCCAGGTGTTGGCGCAGCTCTGGAAAACAAGTATCAAGAATGTGCTCTTTCAAAAACAAGTTGTATAACCCTCTATAATCATTAACTTTGCTGCCCCTCACCCAGCCCTTCAGTGCCTTACCAGCATAGCCCAAGAAATCCCCCATGTTTGGGAAGAGAGTTTGTGACTTGCCCTGAACCGTTGCCTGTACTTCTCAGGGGTCAAGCCAACTTACTGACTAAAATTGTTTACATGGCAATGTAGTTAGCCTGGTCGCACACTTCTAATGTAAGGCATGTATCCCTCCCCCCTGTTGGCATGTACTGCCAAAGACTACCCCCCTAGAACTCCTCGGGGACCATGTGCACTTACAAAGACACTTCATAGGCTGCCAACCATTTATTTATGCCATCCCCCACATTATAACTGCCACCATATCTTTTGGGGTATGAAATCTGGACTTGTGAAGATACTGCAGGTATGCTGCCACCAATATTTTTGTTTCTGGACCCCACTTGGTGGTCTCTAATATCCAGCTTTCTGAGGCTAAGCTCATGGGTCATCTTTCTTTCCTCCATGGCCAGCCTCTTCTCTTCTACAGCTTGTTATTTCTCCAATTTAGCCAGGGCCTACTCCCTGTCAATCTTGGCAAGCTCTAGCTTGAATTTGCTCTCCTCCCTCCTGTCCGCCAGCTCCTCTGGGAACAGGCTCTTTGAGTATACACTGCTGCCTGGTCAAGAGTGGACTATCAGTCCTGGGAGAAAATGTCCCCCCCTTCTGTAGGCTGCATGACAAGACCCACTGTCAGGTTCCGCTTTGATCCTTCCTCAGACACAGATCCATCCTCCTCATACATTTCTCATTCCAGGTGGGCTGCTGTGCATGCTCTTAAGGCTTTTTGAAGCTCTGCCTACTTGGCTATTCCCTTATGGAATACCCCTCTCTCCTGGCAGAACCCCTTGAGGTGGGCTTCTGTGTATGCCTCCAGATTGGCCAGCTCGAATTCCATATTGCCAGGCAGGACCACAGACATTGTAGAGAAAATGAGACTTGGGCTAAATGGCGTTGGAAAAATCAAGAGATGTCAGAACATGGAGAATTGAAAAAGGCTCAAATTATTCTAAGTATAGAGATGTAGTGAACAATGAGTTACTCTATGGTATTCCACAAACACAGGTCCTATCTTCACCGCTGATCACCAATGTTAGAAATGGGATTCCTGTTTGGCTGAGGTATGCACCCATGCCAGGCAGACACCACCAATCTAGTCAGGGTAAGCTAAGCACACACTAAAAGATAACCTGTGCTCACCCTCTGGTAGCTTGGCACAGAGCAGTCAGGCTTATCTAGAGAGGCAATGTGTAAAGTATTTGTGCAACACACACCCACACACACAGTAACACAATGAATACACCACAAAATGACATCACACAGGTTTAGAGAAATAGAGAATATTCACCTGAGTAAAATGAGACCAAAATGCCAAAAATCCAATCAGTAGAAGTCGAGATATGAATTTTTGAAGATTAAATGCAAAAACAGTGCTTAGAGGTCAATAGCGTTAAAAGGTTACTTGAGGTCGCGCTAGACCGGGGTAAATCCAAAGTTCATGCTGACCACAATGGAGGGAGGCCAGCTACAAGACCCATGCAGGGCCCGCTGAGAAAGTACCTTGGATGGAGAAAAGCGTAGATGCTGAGGGTACGATGCGTCAATCTTTACCACACAGTCGGGTCGCTGCGTCATCGCTGAGATGCATGCAATGCGTCTTCGTTGAGTTGCACAGAGAGTCGCTGCCGGGCAATGCAGGCTGTGGAACCGCTGTCGTTGAACAGCCTCTGCATCGGCATTGAAGGGCAATGCGTCAGTTCCGATCGGTGCAAAGATAACAATGCGTCAGTTTTGTAGCACAACAGCTGCACAACCCACTTCTGAGGCCCAGCACTAAAGAGGGCACCTCAGGCAAGTGTAGGACTCATAGATGGCAGAGTCCAGAAGAACCATCAGAATTGCAGTAAGTCTTTTGTGCCCCTAAGATTTCAGAAAACAAGAGGCAAGCCAGCAAGCCCTTGGAGACCACTTGCAGGGAAGGCAGAGTCCTGCGCTCCTTCAACAGTCAGGGAGCAGCAGGGCAACAAGCAGAAAAGCAGTCCTTCCAGAAAAGCAGTCCAGTTGAGTCCTTCTGACAGAGGTCCCGCTCAAGAACCAGAAGTGTCTCATTTTATGGGGTCGGAGACCAAGTACTTCTACCCAAAAGTGCCTTTGATGTAGGGGTGACTTAAAAGCAGCTCACCGAAGTGCACAAGGATCCCTTTCAACCCAGTCCTGTCTGCCAGGCTATCTGTGGGGGGTATATCAGTGCTTTGTGTGTGGACAGGACACTACCTATTGAAGTGTGTCAGACCCTCCCATTCCTCCCTGCCCAGGATGACACATCAGAATGAAGATGAGTGCTCAGAATGCAGATAAGCCTCACCTTCCTGTGCTGGTGACTGTCTAGAGGGAATGCATAAAGTGTAGCTGTCACTCAACCCAGACTTGCATTGGAGACAGGCTGTAAGGCAAAAAAAGCAGAGAAATGTTTACTTTCTAAAGGTGGCATTTTAAAACAGTAATGTTAAGTCCAACTTCACCAGTAAGGAGGATTTATCATTAGCATTCCACAGATATGAAACATTAAAATGCTACTCTTCTCTGATCAGGAATTGCAGCTAAAAAGTGTATTAAGGAATTCCCAAACCTGTCCTATTACAGAGGTAGGCCCCATGGTAGTGAATAATGAAAAAGGCTGTTTGTCACTACCAGGACATGTAAAACGTAAAAGTACATGTCCTACCTTTTAATTGCATGGCACCCTGCCCTTAGGGTTACTTAGGGCCTACCTTAGGGATGACATATGTAGTAAAAGGGTAATTAGGCCTGGAAAGTGATTTTAAATGCCAAGTCGAACTTGCAGTAAACTGCACACACAGGCACTGCAGTGGCAGGCCTGAGACAGGTTTGAAAGGCTACTTCTGTTTGTGGCACAATCAGTGCTGTAGCCCACTAGTAGCATTTGAAGTGCAAACCCTGGGTATATGGTATACCACTTTACAAGTGATTTACCAGTACAACAAATATGCCAATCAGGTATACACAAATGTCATCATGTTAAGGGGAGAAGCACATGCACTTTAGCACAGGTTAGCAGTGGTAAAGTGCTCAGAGTCCTAAGGCCAACAAATAGAATCAGCAAAATGTGGAGGCACAAGGCAAAAAGTCTAAGGAAAGACCACTCCAAGGATGCCAGGTCCAACATGCCCAAAAAGGCCATACAAACTTTCATTAGTCTGATATGTATCAGTCTGAATGCCCTTGTGTTTTTGAAGTCCAAGAGTATCTAGTAAATTTTGAGAAAATATTAGCTATTTTCTGTTACTAGATATTTTCATAATTCCTTTCATAACAGTACACAGTCTTTGGCCTCTCAACTTGCTCATATCTTCTATTTATTTTTCTCCATTGCCTGGAGACCTCAGTATTCTGTCAAAGCACCAGTGCAACAAATTCTAGCCACTCTTTTTAAAATGTGCTTGCTCAAAACTGTAAAACATATTGATAACATCCAATTTCTATATTGTGTCTTTGGTGGAGTCTAACCTTTTGAGCATATTGGCTATATTGAGATGAAGTACCTCCAGCTTCTTTGTTTTTGGCATCCGTTGTTTTTTTTTCTTGACTTGAACTGTCTGAAATGGATGTCTTCAAGGTAGGGCTTGTTACACAGTCATGAAAATTACTTCACACTGGAGAGTTATACGCAAAGACAAAAATTATTTTAAAGGTGACTTAATGTCAGAATGAGGCTTTTAAAAATGTCAGAAGGTTTTATTATGCTATGTGGCTGCTGTAGTTTTTAGCTTACACTAACTCAGTTCAGTATTTCCTGAGATTCCTTGTGAGTGGTACAAATTCACACCACAGCCTGAATTCTCTCTGTTTATTTTATTGTTTCACTTAAAAAGCCATGCACAAAATACATAAAACTCATTGCAGTAATAAAGGTTAAAATAAACTGTTACATTAAAAACATCAAGGAGTCAATAGGGACGTTTTAGATAGTATCACCACTGTTTTTATTTGTTTTATGGTTGTTTTTTCATGATTTGCCAGGCTGTTGCAATGTATGCAGCTATGGGCCTAAAGATGCTCTCTAGGCCTATTCATCGACATAGCACCACTGCATTATTACAGCAGCTAATTCCGTGCTTACTGAACAACAGGAAGATCAGCCCCCTTTTCGCTGCTGTAGATTTTGTGTAGACGACAGAGTGGTCAATTGTTTTTAGTGGCGAGCCGCGAGAGAGGAAAAACTCCCCTCCGTGCCGCTACGCTAATGGGAAAAACTCTTCAAACTCTGCAGGCGGAGTGGAGTTTACCGCCCAGGTCTAGTTACCATCTCCTTTCAAAAGTTGGTAAGTTTCTATGGCTTAGAAACCTGAATTTCAAACATAAATTATTGATAACTTAAATTGCAATTTGCAATTAGGAGAGAACGCCCCTTCTTAATTCCAATTCGAGATCAGTAGGTAAATCCATTTAGCAATAGAGAAAGGCTTTATTGAATTGAAAAAATAGTTATTCAAATAGTAAAAAGGCATTTTACATTTGCAAACCCTGTGATTTTGAGCCCACAAAAAAGGCTTATACACCAGCCCATTATTTTCCAAATAAAACAGGTTTTCATGTTCACGATAGTTTTTTTTTAAATGTTTCTGTGGGCAATTTAAGTGGGGCTGCATATTTTGAAAAACAAGCTCAGGTTTCCAATTATAGTAAGGTGAAGGTTTTCTTTTGTAATTTTAGGCTGGACACATGAATAACAAGCTTTCAAGTTTATCTACAATCTGTGCTCCAGGGTTTTACCTCACTATTATCAACAAAAAAAAATCGGTTTTGTAACATAGGATTACCTTGTCACCAGCATAACTACACTCTGTACTATTCCTTGTACAGAAAGAAACAGACGATGTATAACATACTTTCATAAGGAATGTTCATATGTCCACCCAGGCAACTTTCAAAATTACAATGTTGTGTTTTGCTTCTAGGGGCAGCTCTGACTGCTAGAGTATGTAATTATTGTCTTCCTTGAAAAACTCATCAATTACATACACAATTGCCTGGCGAAAAATGATTATATTTGAATGCATACATGAGAAAATAGAGTTAGTCATCAGCAAAAATGTTTGTTGTACGTTTCAACTGTCTTCCTTAATTGCTGCAGACCTCATATTTACGGAGAAAACAAAGAACTAGCAAAGTTATTTTCTACACCTTAATTAGAAGGATTAAAATATGATATTTTACTTCCTAAACTGATGAAATTGAAAGGAAGTTTTTTTTCATTGAAAAGTTCAACACAGAATCTAATGACTGTAGGAAAAAAGTGTTTTAACTTACATAAACAAGCATTTGCAATGCAATAGATCTCGCATCTGGACGAGTTTGAGCTATTGCCACTGTAAATGACAATGCCTTTTATTTATGTGTTTTGAAAACCTGCAACCGTATAGTCCTTGCTTACGAGAAGCAAGGCTGGTAGGAAAAGAGGCGCAGTTACTGCCAGCCTTGCTTCTCGTAAGCAAGGATTATACGCTTGCAGGTTTTCAAAACACATAAATAAAAGTCATTGTCATTTGCAATATCAATAGCTCAAACTCTTCCAAATGCAGGACATTGCATTGCAAATGCTTGTTGAGCCATAGGAAGGCAGGGACCGTGACGCCAGGCTATGTCTTTCAAAAGCAGGAGGGAGGAGGAGGCAGATGTAGCCAAAACAGACCTTGGTCTTTGAATGCACAGCAAATGTGTCAAGATAAGAGCAACATTTACAGTCTTGTTTACGACAGAGCTCTGTAAACCACAAGCACTGGTCTCCAGTGCTCCAACTTAAAGAAAAAATAGTGCTCACAAGCTCTGAGTAACAACAAATGCAACAGGGGCAGTCCTTGAAAATGGGCTGAGCTTTTAAAGCCCATATCCTGAATACAGCATGTCTCGCAGAGACACCTCAAGCGCTAACTAAGCGAGACCTAAAAATGAAAAATGAAATGATAATAAACCCTTGTTTATTATTTTTGCTCTCAGAGCTGTAGCTTGGGGGTGGGGCCAGAGGGACGACAGGTTGGTGGAGGAGTGGTTGCACTGCTATTCAGTGTGCATGATGATCTGGCCGGCCAAGCCGTCATGCGCACTGAAGCTCTCTCCAACCCGAGCTGTGTCAACAGCATGAAAGCAAAGCCAGGATTGGCCGCCAGGGAGTCTGTGCCTGCAGTGGAGAGGAGCGCGATGCGGCAGGTAAGTGTTTTTTTTTGTCTCATCATCCGTCCATCGTCTACCTCCGAGCCACTCTATCGACATACCGGCCGCTGATTAGAGGAACAACAAGTTAATTTATCTGGGAAATAATACAACAGGTATACAGTGTTATCTGATTGACAAATTGAATGCACAGAAGACCACAAGAAAGAGCGTAAAAAGCAATTTGTGTTACTAACTGCTTGCTGCTCACACATGACACACAGAGTGGATAATCATGAATAAATTGTGCAAGCAACCAAAACAACTCCAAAATGGCCACACCAAACTTCTTTTAAAATATGTCTGTGTTTCCACTATATATGGCCATGTCTGAACTGGGGTGGTGGAGTGAGCTAAAGAATGATGATGGATTAAACCCAGATCAGTTGACTGGGGGTGAGTGTTTGATTGGCTCAAACGTTCCGTCCATCATCCCCTTTTGTATCGCTTTGGTCGCCCTAAGTTGGCGGGGGTATGCCCAGACGTGGGTCCCTTGCTCACTTTGCCACTGGATTCAAGCAAGCCTGGCTGATGACGGCTGAAATGCCAGAAACCGGTCCTAGGATGCTTGTTTCCGGTCCAGGGAAGACATGGCTTGGCAGTTCGTGCTGGACTGTTCCCATGAGGCACAGGGTCAGACTGATTTGCATATGGCCATGTCTGAACTGGGGTGGTGGAGTGAGCTAAAGAATGATGATGGATTAAACCCAGATCAGTTGACTGGGGGTGAGTGTTTGATTGGCTCAAACGTTCCGTCCATCATCCCCTTTTGTATCGCTTTGGTCGCCCTAAGTTGGCGGGGGTATGCCCAGACGTGGGTCCCTTGCTCACTTTGCCACTGGATTCAAGCAAGCCTGGCTGATGACGGCTGAAATGCCAGAAACCGGTCCTAGGATGCTTGTTTCCGGTCCAGGGAAGACATGGCTTGGCAGTTCGTGCTGGACTGTTCCCATGAGGCACAGGGTCAGACTGATTTGCATATGGCCATGTCTGAACTGGGGTGGTGGAGTGAGCTAAAGAATGATGATGGATTAAACCCAGATCAGTTGACTGGGGGTGAGTGTTTGATTGGCTCAAACGTTCCGTCCATCATCCCCTTTTGTATCGCTTTGGTCGCCCTAAGTTGGCGGGGGTATGCCCAGACGTGGGTCCCTTGCTCACTTTGCCACTGGATTCAAGCAAGCCTGGCTGATGACGGCTGAAATGCCAGAAACCGGTCCTAGGATGCTTGTTTCCGGTCCAGGGAAGACATGGCTTGGCAGTTCGTGCTGGACTGTTCCCATGAGGCACAGGGTCAGACTGATTTGCATATGGCCATGTCTGAACTGGGGTGGTGGAGTGAGCTAAAGAATGATGATGGATTAAACCCAGATCAGTTGACTGGGGGTAAGTGTTTGATTGGCTCAAACGTTCCGTCCATCATCCCCTTTTGTATCGCTTTGGTCGCCCTAAGTTGGCGGGGGTATGCCCAGACGTGGGTCCCTTGCTCACTTTGCCACTGGATTCAAGCAAGCCTGGCTGATGTCGGCTGAAATGCCAGAAACCGGTCCTAGGATGCTTGTTTCCGGTCCAGGGAAGACATGGCTTGGCAGTTCGTGCTGGACTGTTCCCATGAGGCACAGGGTCAGACTGATTTGCATATGGCCATGTCTGAACTGGGGTGGTGGAGTGAGCTAAAGAATGATGATGGATTAAACCCAGATCAGTTGACTGGGGGTGAGTGTTTGATTGGCTCAAACGTTCCGTCCATCATCCTCTTTTGTGTTTCCACTATACACATGGTTAGTATAACAATCAAACAGGAGGCCCTTTGAGCAGGAGTCAACAGCTGTGCATGCAAGTGCTTTTGCAATAGTCCCATGAATATTTAATCTAATCATGCTAATGTGCCGGCAGAAACCATGGCACTGTGTAGAAGTAACATCACATGCAGTACACTCACTTGCAGCAGCACCGCCAGCAGGAAGCACAGGTACCACTGGTATCTGCCCATCTCGCCCACCAGCTTCAGAGCCTCCTCCACGTCCATGGTGCAGAAGAAAGGATTTACAGCTGTGCTCTAATGGAGGGCACTCCCGGGCAGCAGTCCATCACAAATACCCTTAATGGACAGTAACTACTAGCATTAGCAACACGGCACAATGAAAGATGGAGGCCCAGTGCCACCCCACACTGAAATATTGTTAAATGCCATGTGGTGAAATTGGCAACTTTGGGCAGTATAGAAGGTCAGTTGTCCAGAGGCAGCCTAGGAAGCAGTATCTTTCTGCCCTGAATAAAGTTCAAATCACTGAAGCAGTACAGGAGCACCGGTGGGGCACCTTTGGAAACCACCCTGGAGACTGGTACTGCAGAAGAAGCATGGGAAACAGGGCCTAGATGGTGTGTGGTATAGATGAGGTGCTAGAAGGATGGTGGCAATGGGGCTGGGGAAGTAAAGCTCCCAATGCCACTATAGCCTGGCCTGGGATGAGGGTCTCTGGCTCTATTCGAATGGCCCCGCAGTCAGTAGGGTAAGGCTGGGCGACAGATCCTGAGGACTAAACGCTATAATGGGAGGTAGTGATGTGGAGGCAGCAGGACCAGAGCTTAAGTGGCGCTAACAATCCTGCAGTGGGGATGGAATGAGCCTTTAGTACCCATCAGTGTCCTTACATGATCTGTGGTGGGAAGGTATGAGTCATAAGCATCGAGTACTGCCCAGTAGGGGCCTGGAATGGGGCTAGTGATGCAGGGGCAGCTGGACCAGGACACTGGGGGACTGAATGTACCAGCAGTGGGAATGGGATGAACTTGTAGTACCTGTCAATGTCCTTAACTGCCCTGCAGTGGGCAGGTATGAGCCATCAGCATGTGGTACTGTCCAGTAGGGGCCTGGAATGGGGCTGGTGATGCAGGGGCAACAGGACCAAGACACTGGTGGTCTGAATGGTTCTGCAGTGGGGATGGAATGAACTTGAAGTGCCTGTCAATGCCCCTGACTGCCCAGCAGTGGGCAGGTATGAGGCAGTAGCCTCTGGCACTGCCCTGTAGTGGGGCTGGTGATGCAGGGGCAGCTGGACCTGGGCACTGGGGGTCTGAATGCCCCTGCAGTGGGTATGGGATGCGCCTTTAGTACCTGTCAATACCCTTAGGTGCCCTGGAGTGGGCAGGTATGGGGCAGTAGCCTCTGATGCTGCCCTGTATTGGGGCTGGTGATGCTGGGGCAGCTGGACCAGGGCACTGGGGATCTGGATATCCCTGCAGTGGGGATGGGATGGACTTGTAGTGCCTGTCAATGCCCCTGACTGCCCTGCAGTGGGCAGGTATGGGGCAGTAGCCTCTTGCACTGCCCTGTAGTGGGGCTGATGATGCAGGGGCAGCTGGACCAGGGCACTGGGGGTCTGAATATCCCTGCAGTGGGGATGGAATGAGCCTTTAGTACCTCTCAATACCCTTAGGTGCCCTAGAGTGGGCAGGTATGGGGCAGTAGCCTCTGGCACTGCCCTGTAGTGGGGCTGGTGATGCAGGGGCAGCTGGACCAGGGCACTGGGGGTCTGGATATCCTGCAGTGGGGATGGGATGGACTTGTAGTGCCTGTCAATGCCCCCTGACTGCCCTGCAGTGGGCAGGTATGGGGCAGTAGCCTCTGGCACTGTCCTGTAGTGGGGCTGGTGATGCAGGGGCAGCTGGACATGGGCACTGGGGGTGAGAATGCCCCTGCAGTGGGTATGGGATGAGCCTTTAGTACCTGTCAATACCCTTAGGTGCCCTGCAGTGGGGATGGGATGGACTTGTAGTGCCTGTCAATGCCCCTGACTGCCCTGCAGTGGGCAGGTATGAGGCAGTGGCTTTTGGCACTGCCATGCAGTGGGGCTGGTGATGCAGGGGCAGCTGGGCCAGGGCACTGGGGGTCTGAATATCCCTGCAGTGGGGATGGGATGGACTTGTAGTGCCTGGCAATGCCCTTAGGTGCCCTGGAGTGGGCAGGTATGGGGCAGTGGCCTCTGGCACTGCCCTGCAGTGGGGCTGGTGATGCAGGGGCAGATGGACCAGGGCACTGGTAGTCTGAATATCCCTGCAGTGGGCAGGTATGAGGCAGTGGGGCTGGTGATGCAGGGGCAGCTGGGTCAGGGCACTGGGGGTCTGAATATCCCTGCAGTGGGGATGGGATGGACTTGTAGTGCCTGTCAATGCCACTGACTGCCCTGCAGTGGGCAGGTATGGGCAGTAGCCTCTGGCACTGCCCTGCAGTGAGGCTGGTGATGCAGGGGCAGCTGGACCTGGGCACTGGGGGTCTGAATGCCCCTGCAGTGGGTATGGGATGAGTTTGAAGTGCCTGTCAATCCCTTAGGTGCCCTGGAGTGGGCAGGTGTGGGCACTGCCCTGTAGGGGGCTAGTGATGCAGGGGCAGCTGGACCAGGGCACTGGGGGTCTGAATGCCCCTGCAGTGGGGATGGGATGAGCCTTTAGTACCTGTCAATGCCCTTAGGTGCCCTGGAGTGGGCAGGTATGGTGCCCTGCAGTGGGGCTGGTGATGCAGGGGCAGCAGTGGAGGGCTGCAGATGCCCCCTGTGACCCTGGGCACCATCCTCCCTCCCGGTATGGGGTGCTACCGAGCACTGACCTCTCTCTGCCTGTCCCGGGTTCTCCCTCTGTTACCTCTGCTGCCCCGCCCTCTCCTCTGATATGGAAGCTCCGCCCATCGCCCCGCCCTGTAGGAGGAGCCTTGCTCCAGGCCGCTCCCCGTGATACTGACGTAGCAATCTGTGACGTCACGCGCGGTTAACAGGCCTGGCAGTTACGGACGTGACACAAAGGAAGGACTACGAAGAGGCTTGTTGTCGCCATGTTGGAACAGGAAGCGAAGGAAAGTAGCAGGCCATCTGCGGCTTCCCCGTGTTCAGCCGAGGGACGAAGCTCTCAGTTTTTAATATTGGGGCAAACTACAGCTCGAGGCCACCAGGTTTCGGCAGAGACTGAGCGCACGGCAATCGTTCCCTATTGTCAGGCACAGCTCCCTCCAGGCTAAGATGGCGGCCACGCTTGCAGCGCCGCTCGCTTTCTAGCTCCATCGCACGAACATCCGGTGCGGAGTGGACACGTGTCTGGGTGCGCGCGGGGCCCATCGCAGCCCTGTCTTGAGGCCATTCATCCACAGACCGGACCACTTTAAAAACTAGCACAATGCGCGAGATGCCGTGCGTGTGCACATCGCGTGTCTGTATGCGTGCACATCTCCTCAGCAAAAATCAAGCGCGCAGTGGGAGTGTGAGGCAGAGGAGACGCCATGCGCGTGCAGATCGCCTGTCCGTGCGCGCACATGGTTTGTCTCCCTTCGCTAGCAAAACCGACAACAATAGTCTCGCCAAGGTGAAGCAGCGCATGCGCTGCGTTCGCTAGGCGAGACCTAAAAAGAAAAATGAGGCAGATACAAATTTGGTAGCATCAGAGACACAGTGAAATATTTTTATGATATCCTGAATACATTTTCTCAATGTTCTGTAAGGCAAAATATCCAACTTCCAAATGTCTTTGTTGGGGCCGTACCGCCAAGCACCATATTAGGGGAATTCAACTTTCATCTGGAACTTGGGGATGATGCTTGTACAGCTGTGCTGATAGACACTCTTGAAGCCTTTGGCCTTACTCAGATAGTCTCAGAACCAACCCAAAAGGCACTTCATACGTTGGATGGGATTTTTACGAATAACCCCTCCATTAGCATTAATAGAATTCTGCCACTTACTTGGACCAACCATATGGCAATTTTTTTCAACCTACCTGATGGGCACAACAATGATCCGCCGTCATCACCCCTGCCTCTGACCAAAGTATGGTCCTGGCGGAACATCAGTTCTGAGGCGCTTACAGACCTGCTGGACAACAATATGCCCACCTTAGCTGCAGATTCCAACATGGCAGCCGAAAGTTACGACAATTGGATTAGGTCAGCCATTAATCATTTGGCTCCAGAAAGAAATGTCAAGCAACGTAGGAATAAACCCACCGCCCGATGGTACAACCTTGAGCTAAAAAGACTAAAATCCACATGCAGGCGCTTAGAACGCTTATGGAGGGTGTACTACAGTACGATGTCCAAAAAGAACTATAACCAAGCACTAACTGACTATAAAGCAGCTATCATCAGCTCCAAAAAGAACTTATACACTAGCAAAATAGAGGGGGCAAAAATTCCGCCAGAGAACTTTTTAAGACCGTCAATAAACTCCAACAGGGCAATGTTTTCTCCCCTGATCACGTGCTCTGTGATAAAATGGCTACCTTCTTTCAGTCAAAGGTTCAAATAATATATCAGGAATTAGAAAGCCTGAGCTCTGGCCTTCCCTCCCCTCAGGCCACTATCATGGAAGACGTGTCATCCATCACCTGTCACTTGACCAGTTTCTCCCCCTTGACAATCAATATGGTAAATGACCTATTATTGGCGATCAAGTCTGGCTCTCCAACGGACCCATGCCCTCCGGACATCATTCATGGTGTCTCGAACAAAGTCAGTGTCCTACTCGCCCCCCTCCTGAACAATGTTATTAATACTGGTGTCTTCCCGACCTCCTGGAAGAAAGCTTGTATCAGACCCATTTTAAAGAAACCCTCCCTGGATCCTCTCGAAGTAAAAAACTACCGCCCGATCTCGTGTCTGCCCTTAGCAGCCAAAGTCCTGGAAAAAGCCATTAACTCAGAGCTCACGCAATACTTAGATTCCAACAACCTCTTAGACTCAACACAACATGGCTTTCGATCGGGCCATTCCACGGAGTCTACATTAATTATGGCCACTGAGGAAATACGCGGGCAAATTTACAGGGGTGGCAGGGCTATCCTGATCCTACTTGACCTATCAGCCGCGTTCGATATGGTTAATCATACTGTACTTACGCGACGGCTGGAGGCAGTAGGAATTGGAGACACCGCACTCACCCTTCTCACCTCTTTTCTCTCAGCTAGAGAACAGAGGGTGTGCTGGGACACACTAGAAACAGGCAAATTTTACCTTCCAGGGGTACTGCCACAAGGGTCAGCACTCTCTCCTACGCTGTTTAACATTTATGTAACTCCACTGGCCAAACTAGTCAGGGACCATGGCTTCTCGCTAGTATTGTATGCTGACAATACTCAAATTCTTATCTCCATTTCATCAATGGCAGATTCAGTGGCAGACACATTCCATAGCTGTCTTGGCCACATCATGAAATGGATGCATAAGAACTACCTAAAACTAAACACGAACAAGACCGAGGTCATGGAATTTGGAAATGGTCCTCCAATCTGGACCCAATCATGGTAGCCAGCAGCGACTGGAGTCTGTCCTGTCCCTGCTATCAAAGTGAGAAACCTTGGCTTTTTATGTGATGCTCAGCTCAATTTCTCAGGGCAGATCAATCAGCTGACATCAGCCTGTTACTTCCTTTTAAAAATGCTACGTAAAATCCTACCTTTTCTACTTATGGAATTGAGGAAAACGGTTGTGGTGGCTCTCATTCTTTCCCGCCTAGACTACTGTAACGCCCTGTATCTAGGCGTTGACAAACGACAGCTGTCTAAACTTCAATCGCTACAGAATGCGGCTGCACGTACCCTGTTAAACATTCCAAAATATAGTCACATTTCTGGTGCCATTAGAAATCTACATTGACTTCCACTTAAGCAGCGAACTGAGTTTAAGGCACTATGCCTGGTTCATAAAGCCCTATATGGGGGGGACCTAATGACTACCACAAATTATTCCAATGGCATGCCCCCGCCGGACATTAAGATCGGCCAATAAAGCTCTGATCCACGTTCCTAGAGTTTGGAAGCCCAGATGGGGAGGCAGATGTCTCTCCTTTATGGCATCTAAGCTCTGGAATGAACTTCCACTCAATATTAGGCTTTCACCATCCAGGTCCCAGTTTAGGAGACAGGTTAAAACCAGGCTCCCCCCCCCAATAGCGACCAAGCGCCTCCTGACTTTTGCACCTTCTTCCTTCCTCTAGAGCCAAGACGCCTCTGCATTTGCGCGCTTTATAAGCCCTTACTTACTTACTTTACTTATTATGCGGCCCGCCACCGATATTGGCAGGGCCTTCCAGAAGTCCACACACATACAAAGACTCCTAGTGCCCACACCAATGCTACCCTCTAAGAGGTCAGAGAGCTTATGGTAAATTCTAATCCCAGAATACTTTAAGTATGTCCTATCCAAGGCAAGTCCCCTAAGATCCTGAGGTTGGAGCGCATCTTTGAGCAGCGGGAACAGGTGAGACTTACTTCAATTAATGCAGAGGACAGATGCCTGACCAAAGTGCTCAAGAAGGCCGATTGCATGAGGTAAATCCTCATTTGCATCTCAGGAACAACAACAAGTCATCGGCATAGAGGGTAGAATAGTATGAGATGCCCTGTACCTCCAGTCCCTTGTGGGCACTTCTAGCCCTCACGCTACTAGTCAGTGGCAGACATCCCAGTCGTGCACCTCTCCCCACCACATAGGCCTCCGAAATATGTCTTCCTGTCCGAACTCGGGCAGTGGGTGCAGAATACAGGAATTTAGTCCATTGGCCGAACCCAGTGCATATCCCCATTATAATTAGAAACTTGTGAAGAAAATCCCAGCGAAGACTATCGAAAGCTTTTTCGATGTCAATCACTACGATCACCACTTTAACTTTACCTTCAATTTCTGCTTCCAAAATCGCAAGGGCTCTTTAGATGTTGTGTGCCATGTTACGCCCAGGGATTAATCCAGATTGATCTGTATGAATAACTTGGGCATTATTGGAAGCAAGCGAGTTGCCAGAATCCTACTAAGAATTTTGTAGTCCAAAGTGAGCTTGGACAGTGGGTGATTTGCCCGTACATCCTCAATGGGCTTTCCTGACATTAACAGCGGGATCACCAGGACCTCAGCCATTGTTGAGGGCAAGCATCCTGCTTCTCAGGCTGCTGTGTAGAGGGCAACCAATCTCTGCGCCAATTCCTCAGCGAAAGCTGCATAAAATTCCACATGCAGCCCATTCACCACAGGGACCTTTCCTCTTGTCATATGTTTAATTGCAGCCTACACTTCCTGAATGACGATATCTCCACCCAGCTCCCCCTCCTTCTCAAGGGTGATCAACAACAGTGCCACTGGGTCTAGGAAATCATAAATAAGTTGAGAGGGTACCACAGGAGGGGTGCATACAGTGCCTTATAGTAGTCCCTGAATCTCCAGTTAATGCGTTTGTGCGTGTAGAGGTGTTCACCTACTTCTGATTCCACCTCTAAGATTTTGGAGACTCTAGCTTTGGGTTGGTGAGCCAGGACAGCAGGGTACCCGCCTTGTCGCGTTCTGCATGTGCACAGACCATATTTTCTCGGTAGTCAAAGCAGCATACCTTTTCAGTATGAACTGCTACTTGCTCCCTTGCATCCTGGAGCTGCTGTTTCAGGCCCTGGTTTCCCGGCCTTGCAAGCTCCAGTTCCTGAAACACTCTTTTGTGTGTCCCTATATCTCTCACTAGAGCGTGCATCACTTACACAGTGTCTGCTAAGCAGTGCCCTCAGATGACAACTTTAAACACATCCCATTCCGTCAGAGTGGACGCAGTTGATGCCTCATTATCTAGGAAATAGCCCCACACCACTTCTCCAATGGTGTGCAAGAAAACAGGATCTTCCTAGATATCCACCCACAAGTGCCAGTCTGATTATTGGGGGCGCTCTTTATTCCAAACCAATGAGAGCAAAACAGGATTATGATCTGAAACCATCTTCATAGATACTCCACATTCCGGAACTCACTGTGCACACCGGGGGGGGCAAAGAAAAGTATCTAGACGCATGTGTAGATCATGCATTCCCAAAAAATGTGAGTAGTCCCTTGAGTCAGAGTGCATGCGTCTCCAAGAATCCACAAGTCCTCATCTCTGTTGTCAATTTAGGAATAGTCAAGCAAGTTGATGGACCAAAGAATCCATCAGAGGTGGATGTGAGTTATCAAGGGCCGGGTCTGCGATACAGTTAAAGTCACCTCCCAGAAGGGTATGTTGTGTCAAGTTCTCAGCCAAAATTCTAGACAAATCTGTAAGGAACGCACCCTGGTCTTCATCAGGAGCAAAGACCCCCTCTATGGTCACGTCCCAATTGGCCAGGTTGCTTGACACCACCACATACCTTGCACTAGGGTGGATCAATTCATGTGTTTTTTGGAAGGGTACCACTGGGCAGACCCATATCAGAACCCCTCTGGCAAAGGCAGACTATGAGGTGGCATATAACTGGCCCACTAACTTTGGCGCAAGGCCTCTCTTTCAGAGGAAGGAAGGAGCGTCTCCTGTAAAAGTACAATATGTGTTCCCCATCTCTTTAGGTATGAATGGACTTCATAGCATTTAGTCATACCTTTATAACCATGCACATTGCAGCTTATAAAGTTATATGTTAAAGGGGTTGCCATATCAGGTGAAAGCAGTAAAAAACCATCAGGGACGGGAGGGCTGATCCCCATTCACAGAGTGGGAGACCCCATGGCTTCAGCAAACACGTGCACAGGCAGGCCGGGAACTTTGGACATCTAAAACCTAAAAACGAAGGGGCTTATTTATAAGCCCCTTGCGCTACTGGTGCGTCACTTTTTGTGACGCACCGGCGGCACAACCTGTTGTCCCATATTTACAAGGACACATAAAGCCACCCTGAGTGGCTTTTTGTGGCCTTGTAAATATGGCCCCTTTACAAGTAACACTTTGCGTGAAAGGGGCGAGCCATGGGTGTTTGCTTTCAGAATTCCGTAGCAACACCCATGTCTTCTGCCACATTTCGAGATTTACGAGAAATTTTAAACCTGGAAATGCGTCGGAATGCTACGCCTCCCCAGGGGAGGCGCGGGAAGGCACAACACGGAGAAATGTTTTCATTTCTCTTCGTGACTTAAGTTTGTAGGTAAAATGTAAGTGGATGCCATTCGTTCAGTGCTGTACCCTGTATAGCACTGCTCTAATTGGTTTATTAGAAGAGTTCTTTTAGAAACAATGTCTATTTGTTGCAGGGCTGGCTTGGAAAAGACCAGTACTTTGAATTGCTGAAATGTCATCTATTCTTCCTCATTGGCAATGCATAGATATTCCAATTGTTACAGTTAAGAAATCCACCAAGGTCAACTAACCTGTGATAAATATCAGTTAGAACAAAATGACATATATATATATTAGTATCAATCTTTTCTGATAGTGTAATTTTGCCCTCTCTAATAGAGTCAAGGGTGAAAATCACCAACCAACTTATTTACAAAGAAATCTTAGAGGAACTGTAGTTGGTAATAGTGAAAGCTAAATAACCACATATGTAGACATTCTTCAATATGATAATTTAATGTACTGCATTTCCTAGCAGTTAAGGATAATATCACAAATTTTATTTTTCAGGTGACAATTTTGTGGGAGTCTGACGATTAGCCAAGTATGGTTTTAATACCCAACTTACAGAATTCGTCCTCGGGAAATCATGATGGCTCTTTAAAAAGGCCGATGGAGCTTTGCAACCGTGCGATCTAGAACACAACATAAACGATGCATATATCATCGACAGTAGAATTTTAAATGTTCAGTCAATGATGAGAGGTTGGTGAAGGTTTCAACACCTTTATTTATCTTAAAAGATTAGTATTGTTTTGTCATCTTTATTCAGATTAGACGGTTTACAGAAATATAGGTAAAAATTGATTAGTGACAGCATAAATCAGTACACAGTTTTCCCAAAGGAAAACGTCACTAAACTAGCTGAGGGGCATAACCTGTTCTAAGTAGAACCATGAAGAATCCTTTTTGTGGAAAAGAGTAATAGTGAGAATAAAAGAAGAACTTCCCATAAAAAGTCATTCTGGAAATTCAGCTAAGTCCCTTACAGCTGCAGAAGCAACCATCAATGATTGAATGATCTCTGTAGTAGCATTGATCAGAAT
The DNA here is from genome assembly GCA_963921515.1 of Calotriton arnoldi. Classification (NCBI taxonomy): domain Eukaryota; kingdom Metazoa; phylum Chordata; class Amphibia; order Caudata; family Salamandridae; genus Calotriton; species Calotriton arnoldi. The sequence continues at coordinate 1,714,734 of CAWUFW010003279.1, forward strand.
AAGGTCATTAGATAAAAAGGAAATAAGTCGCCTTTAGCAATAACTGTTGGTAACAATGCCATAGATCAACTCGCCAGGAGAAGAGTCGCATGGCAGGGGAGATTGTTCTGGTCGGCAACTTAGCACAGTCTCTCTTCTCCTCAACTAGCTGGGAACACTCATTATTATGCAATACTGTATCGAAACTCAATTAGACGTCAGCTCTTCCAGCCAATGGAAACCGTTCATCCAATGGTGTTGTCAACTTCCGATGTCTCTTCTCCCGATTCCCAAGGTAAATTTTCATGCTGCTATAGTGTCAGACTTTGTTTCAAGGCTTTGATGCATGGGGAAAGGTTCTCATGAGAACCTTTTTTCTAAGCTAAAAGATGTGCTATGAGTTTCAATGTGAAGACAAAGCTTGTCAGAGATGATGAGTCAAACTAGCATACATAAAATGTCGAAATTACTATTTATTAAAACAATCGCACCAAGTCTCATTGTATTAGGGTAAATGACTTAACATGGGGTGAGGGAACTAAGTGAAGCATAAATCTAAAGTCAGCACATTCTAAGCAAGTTGCTGCTGCTATGCAAAATATTCTAATAAATGTCTATTTAGCTGTGAGCAATAGTCAAAAGAAAATTGAGGCCTAACTAAAAATGCACATTGCTGAAAGATTGCTTTGTACAAAAGATTTTTAATTATACTATTTCATAAACATTTTATAAGCACATTTCCTCTTTATATGAAATATTCATATATTTATTTGCAGTATTAATGAGCATTCTAGCACGTTATGAAATGGGCACATTTCATCTGTGTGTCATTTTCTATGTGAAAACATTTTTGTAGCAGTTTAAACTTATTTCTAAAGTGCAATTCCATCATCGTCTGCAGGTCACATTTTTATTTTAGAACTAATTTCTTTCAACTCCATGCAAAAATTAACTGTGTGGTTAAATTGTCTGCTTCCTTCCAATTAAGTAAATCATCAAATTGCTTACAATTCTTGTTGATCACGTTTATTAACCGATGTACCTTTACAAGAGATGCTTTTCTTTGAGATATGGAAAATAAGGTGTGGTCCTTAATATTGATGTCAGAATATAGATGATACTTAATGTTAATGTCATAATATCATTGGTATCATTACATTGAAATTTCGAATATTATAGGTAAGTATATGTTTTTTATTTATTTTTAACAATGATATTTACATTTTAAATACCTATCACTTAAATATAGTGGTGTTTCGTATCGTTTTTAGGTTTTAGCTTATTTTTATGTAAATAATATGTAGTTTATTTCATTATGTTTTTAGTAAAATATTCTTTAGTATTGGAGTTTTTTCAGTGTTTTCTAAACATTTATTTTTATGTTAATACTATCTGTGAAGATAATATAACTTGTGCCTCTGCCAATGCACAGTGTTGTCATCAATGATACAATTTCAAATAATGCAGTGATGTTGTCCATGATGTCATAGAACATGTCATGAGTGAAGTAATATGGGAGGTAATTAGCAGTGCATAGTGAGGGTGTGCTTTATAGTTACATCAGGGCACAAGTCTAGTTACTTTTGATAACTATAACTGGTGAATTTAGTGGTTTTGTTTGTTTAAAACAGTATGCTTTAACTGACATCTTACCTATCTATAACATCCCCTTAACCTTTGCTTTTTAACTGTGAATTTGTAAGGATATTTATGATGTAAAGAAAGCTACTATTTCAATTCCTAACTATAACGTCACTGTTAGAAATGGGGTCTCTAGTTGGCAGAGGTATGCACCCTGTCCAATTAGGAACCACAATCCTTGTCAGGATAAGCTAGATACACACTAAAAATGACCTGTGCTCACCCTCTGGTAGCTTGGTACAGAGCAGTTGGGCGTATCTGAAGAGGCAATGTGTAAAATGTTTGTGCAACACACACACACAGTAACACAATGAAAACACCACAAAAGTACTTCACACAGGTTTAGAAAAATAGAGAATAATTTTATGAATAAAACAAGACCAAATTGGCAAGAATCCAATTAGTAGAACCGCAGTTATTAATTTTTAAAGAATAAACCTAAATTAGTGCTTAGAAGTCAAAAGGCCTAAGGGGTTATTTGTTGTATGCGCTAGGCCGGGGTAAATCCAAAGTTAAGTATGTCTGCAATGGATGGAAGGCCAGCTATAGGACTCCGACAGGTCCTGCTGACAAAGTACCTTGGATGGAGCAAGCGTCGACGTTGAAGATACGATGCAAGGAGTCATTGAGGTGCTGTGTCATTGTCGATCCTGTGGATGGAGGCAAAGCATCAGTGCCGATCCGCATAGTCGAGGAAGGCTTTGATGTCAAACCCCTTTACGATGCAGGTGCTGTGTCGATGTCGAGTTGCACTGTCCATTGGTGTCGAGGCGCATAGTCCGTTGAGGCGATGTAGTTGACCGGCTCTTCTGTCGGTACGAAGGGCAATGCGTCGGTTCTGATTAGCACAAAGTCATCAGTGTGTCGATTTTGATGCAAAAACAGCTGCAGAACCCACTTCTGAGGCCCAGGACTGGATTGGCACCTCAGGCAAGGGAGGACTCATAGATGGCAGAGTCCAGAAGCAGGGTTGCAGGAAGTCTTTGATGGCCCTGAGACTTCAGAACAGGGGGCAAAGCCAGCAAGCCCTGGGAGTCAATCTGGGTTCAAGATAGATGGGTCTGGTCTGTCATGACTGCCGGTCCCACTTGCACGTGCATGTCATGGTGGGGCACCGGCAAACTACTAAAATGGCCGGTCCCGCTATCGCGCAAGTGCAGGGACCGGTAACAGAGTTTACAACCTCTCAGATCACGAGCTGAAACGCTTCATGTTCCAGCTTCGGGACTCTCAGTATTCCCTTCCGGTTTACCTACCTGAACTTCCGGGTCTCCTGATCATCGGATCCCTCGTCGAGTCTCTGGCGTCCTGCTTACTCCCTCGTCGAGTCTCCGGTGTCCTGCTTTCTTCTTCGTCGAGCCTCCGGCATCTTGCTCTCCTCTTTGTCTGGTCTCCTGATCGTGGATTTTCCCCGAGTGGCTCCTCTGTTCGACCCTGGCTCCCTCGTGACAATTTGCCTTATAAGCTTCCCCTGCAAAACAACAATCATAGAGAATATCAAAGCTGCATTACGTTTTTTACGGTAACAGCACTTCTTTTTTTTTAAATTTTTTATTGAGCGTGAATAGCAAACATGATAAGCAAGGTACATGAAACAGGCAAACATACATAATATCCAATCTCATATTAAAATAAGCAATAAAAAGGGCAAATTCATATTCTATTTTACATGTTAAACATGATAAGCAAGGTACATGAAAAAGATTAAACTTACATAATATCCAATCTCATATTTTAAAAAGCAATAAAAAGCGCAAATTCATATTTTTTTACTGCAAACTAACCACATTTTAAAAAGTTAAGAAACATGCAGATTATGAAATAACAATCACTAACTTGTCATTATGCAAGAGATCACCTGAGTTACATATTATCGTTTACACGCGTGGTCAAAGCATAGCCCTCCCAAGTCAGCCTAAATCTTCGAAGCGCCCCTATCCTTTTTGAGTAGGCCTCTTCAAATTTATAGGCCCGGTCCTACTTAAGCAGCCACTGACCCAATATAGGGACCTTCTGAGAGCTCCAATTTTGCAATACTAAAGATCTGGCTACCGCTATGGCCGTGAAAACAAAACATTGCCTATGTTTTGGTAGCTGACTGACTGCATAAGAAAAGCCAAATAAGGCCAACGATGTAGATGGTAGGATGGCTATTGACATACAATCACTAATATACCTAAACACCTCCTCCCAGAAGTGTTGTAATCTAGGACTTGTAAAAAATATATGTGTCCAGTCACCTGCCTCCAGTAAAATACATCTAAAACAGTCATTCGGGATTGAAGGAAACCATTTATGTAATCTGAGGGGAGTGTAGTAAGCCGTCCATCTTTAAAGAAAAGACATCCTTTTAAAATTGGCCACCCTCAGGGCCCTATGGCCAAGCTCGCAGACTTGTTGCCATTCCTGGATATTAAACCAGCAGTTAGTTTCCTGAGCGATTTTAGGGAGCATTGTTTTGACGAGACTCTTATTCGTGTCCTGTCGCAATAGCCTATACCAACTACCAATGCCAGTTAAATTCAACTCAAAGGCTGCTTTTAAAATTGTTCTAGCTCTCTCGTTGATTCCTTTATAATTAGTAGAGAGAAAGCATGTAATCTGCCTGAAGCTTAACCAGAGATCACGGCTCTGAGGTTCAGATTGCGCTACAAAAGCCTCCCACATTATCAAATTGATGCCTTTATAGAAGTCACCTAGCTTGCGAAAGCCTAGCATATTATATGACTGCATCCCCTTCAGCGAGAGCTGAAGACCCCATAGCTCACAGTCATGAAGAGAGGAATATGCATGGCATGTTGGGACATTGTAGCTTTTATTGAACCACTGTATACGATTTAGAAATATGTTTACAACCTTCTATCTAGTCTTTTTTGGTAACTTTGCAGTGCGTAGGAATGCTGGCAGCTTAATTGCACTTTCTGTTAGCATGAGACTAAATAAAAAATTATCAAAATTCGAAAAAGGGGCCACTAGCTGAGTTATTAAACTAAGTAGCGCAGCTTGATATTAGGTAGTTAAATGAGGTAATGCAAGCCCCCCATCTCTACATCCAATTGTAAAATGGATAACTTAATCCAAGGTTTTTTTTTGCCCATACAAACTCCCGAATCACCTTATCTACTTCGCTAAAATATGAGATTGGTATTTTTAAAGGAAGATTTAAAAACAGAAATATCAGCAAGGGAATTATCGACAACTTTACCAAGGAGACTCGACCTATTATAGTCAATGGTAGAAGAGACCATCTTTCTAACAGGTTTTTTATTTTATCAAGTGTTTTACCAAAGTTCAGATGTAAAAGTTGAGAGAAGTCAGCTGTAATGTAAAGGCCCAGATATCTAATAGGTTTTAAAGGCAGAAATGTTATCCCTTCCGGATGATCGGTTCCCAATGCATTGAATAAGAGAAGCTCCGTTTTGGACTGATTGACCCTATAGCCCCCCAGCTCTGTAAACGCCTGGATTTCTTCAAAAGCCAGCTGAATATTCGACTTGTCTGGGTTCAAGTATAGGATCAAATCATCAGCAAACAACTTAATTTTTGCCATTCCTACTAGGGGAGCTCGAATTAATACATTGGAGCGAATCTTTATCGCCAGTGGCTCAATAAAGATAGAAAATAAAAGGGGGGAAAGAGGGCATCCCTGCCTAGTACCCTGCCTTATCGCCACTTCTCCCGCCTGATTAGAGTTTATAATTATTTTTGCGATTGCCCCCTTATAAATTCCTTCTAACATCTCGATCAGGCGACATGGAAAATCAAACTTCCCTAGGATAAAAAAAGGGCCTGCCAATCTACAAGATCGAATGCCTTTTCTGCGTCCATCATTAAAATGGCCGCACTATCCTTCCTGGCAGAAAAGTAGTCGATGGCCTGAATCAGATAAAAGGTATTTGCAAACATAGATCTTCCAAGCAGGAACCCTGTCTGGTCCGCATGTATCACCTGTTGCGCACAGCCCAAGATCCTATTTGGCCAGATTTTCATGAAAAGCTTATAGTCTACATTTAGTAGACTTATTGGGCGGTAGGAGCTCGGGTCTTTCGGGTCCTTATCCTTCTTTAAAATAGAGATCATGACTGATTCCTTAAATCTATCTGAGACCGACAATCCATCCATAATTTGATTGTAAAGGGATACCATAAAAGGGGAAAGTTCATCTAAAAACAATTTATAAACTTCAATAGGGATCCCATCATTACCACTTGCCTTAGCATTCGCCATTTGTTTTACAATTTCACTTAATTCTGCGGCTGTAATCGGTTCGTTCAGCATCATACAGTCCTCCTCGTGAATCGTAGGTAGCTGGACTGTCATAAAATAATCCACAAGAGCCTGGGGACTGACTAGCTGAGCTTCCGCATAGATCTTGCTAAAATGAGACACAAAGATTTTGGCAATTTCATCTTTATCATTAACCTGACTCGCAGTGCTGGATTTTTAATTTGTGGGATTGATTGCCTGCTCTGATGGGTTTTTGTAGACCAGGCTAAAAAGTTACCCATGTGCTGGCTCTCTTCGTAGACTTTTTGTTGAGAAGCTTTACTCCCAGAAATCTCCTCGAGAATAAAAAAGTTTTTCAATTCCTCTTTCGCCCTTAGTAATTCCTGCTGGAGAACCTCTTCCTCAAAATTCCCGGGGGGCCTAGACATAAGTTCTCCCCTAGCCCGATCCACAGCCTCCTGAAGTCCTGCAATCTTGTATTTCCTTAATTTGTAGAGGTTTGCCCTGTATGCAACCACCCGTCCCCTAAAAGCAGCCTTAAAAGCCTCCCAAACCATGAAGCCTGATGCTGTGTTCATATTTTCCTTAAAAAACCATAGTATAAATTCACGAGTTTCGGCAATCAATATTGGATCCGAGAGCAATGCTTTGTTGATGTACCACCTATTATTATTTTTTTCTATGGGGGCGGGTAGATGTACTATCAAGGAGACCAGAGAGTGATCTGAAAATGGGTTAGAAAGGATTTCAGATTCCCCTCTTGTGAGATGATTGCTTATCAGAAAAAAATCCAATCGGGATGCTGTTTTAAATCTAGCTGAGTAGCACGTGAACTCAGTAAGGCCTGGGTGATCGATCCTCCATGGGTCTAATAAGGCGAAGTCTTCTTTCATGATTTTTAATAATCTATCTGTCTTTAGTTTTAATTGCTTTTTACCCTTGTTGGAAGTATCCATACCTAAATCTTGGATTAGGTTGAAGTCTCCACCCTTAATTATAAAACCATGAGCATTTGCCAACAAATCATAAATCTGTTTCAGGGCCTTAGTGTCATCAAAAATTGGCCCGTAGTAATTAAGAAGGACAAAGGGTATCCCATTAGCTGAGACTTCAATCCAGATCCACCTTGCTCCTCGCCCCGAATCACCGTACCCACCTACCAGTCTAGCTCTGAAGAAAAAAGGATACCCACCCCACGTACCGCAGCCTGAGCCGAAGCGAAGTATGCTTGAGCATACTTCTTAGGGAGTGCAAGGTTAGGGGAATTGGACTTAAAATGTGTATCCTGTAAAAAAAATCACCTTTGGGCAAAAGGATCCTAGCCATTTTAACATTGCTCCTCTTTTTTGTACATTCAAAAAACCATTCATGAAATTACCTTCAATGGTTGTGTCATTCTTCAAAATAAACCATGCCACTTTAAGAAAAACCTGATATAATCTCTCCTATGCCATACTTCGAATTGTACCATCTCTAATATTAAGGTTTCATATAACCCCTTGATGACATAAAAATTGCTGTATACCCCTTGGCCTCTGGACTCGAACATATTACCATTTTGCCTATTATCCCAGGCTTGACTGCTATTCATCCGCCCATTTTTTTTATGATGCGTCACCCCCCATTCCCACCACCCCTTCCCTTCCCAAGCTTTCTGTGGAGGGAGGTAGCCCTTACCTCGCCTCCCCAGCCTCTCTCAACCAACAAAGGCGCCTTGACTTGCCACCTGGGAGCACGTCTCACCCCCCCTCCTCGTGCACAATACCATATAGGTAATTAAGCCCCGAGGTATCTCTAATATAAAGTGCTTTCATTATCAAAAAGTGCTTGTGCAGTAAATAGTGAAATCGTGAAAGTAGACCTATCACATAAAGTGACATGTGCAATCTATTCCTCAAATACTGAATACTTGTGACAGATAGAATAATATATCTAGCAGGAACGGATGGTGGTGGCTGTATCCAATGCATCCTCCCCCCTGGAGGAGAACCAAGTGCAGGTGGCAGAAATATACAGAATTAAAATTAGCTTAATGCTTAAGTGTCTAAAATATCTGAAAGTACAAAAAGATCAAGCTTTCAATTCCATTGCTGTGTATAAACCAAAATATTTTGAGCATTGGAAAAAGGAAGAAGTGCCGCGCAACTTTACACAGATCAACAGAGATAGTATCATTCCCCCCCTCATAAAGGGAGAAAAAGAGAAAAGTGCGATGGGGCAGTAGTGCAAAATTGACTGTAAGCACAGTGCAAAAAGTGCAAAGTGCATTCTAGTATTCACATACTGGAAAATTACAACAAGAGATTAATACCTAAAGCAGCAAACAAAAATAGCAGCTCTATCCAATACATCTTCCCCCTAAAGGAGATCAAAGTGCAAATAGCAAAGAATACACACAGTTAAAGTGGACTTAGTATCTAAATGTCTAAAGTGCCTAAGGTGCAACAGAATGAAGTTTAAGTTTCCATTTCTAAATATAAACCAGATGATATGGGCAAGAGTCACTGCTCAAGTACCCCTCCTTTCATTATTTTCCATTTGCTTGGACAATCTTTTGTAGCAGATCTTGAGCCTCCTCAAGAATGGTGCACAAATGGAACCTTCCTTTCCATAAAACTTTCAGTTTAGACTGCTGGGCAATAGAAACCTGTGCTCCCGCACTTTTAAATTGGCTCATCATACCCACAAAGTCCTTCCGCCTTCGTGCTGCTACTGCTGACATATCGGAGAACACTCTTACTTTGGCTCCGTTGGGTAAAGCAATATCCCTCTTTTGGATTGCCTTAGTTAAAACAGCCTCCCTAATGCGGTAATCAGAGAAGTTCACAATCATTGTCCTGGGATACTTAGCCCCTGAAATTTTCTGGGAGGGGACTCTGTGGGCCCGCATTACAGTAAGATCTTCAGGTGCTTTCTCAAGTATATGATCTCTAATCATTGACTCTATATAAGCCACTGGGTTAGGCTGACCATCAAGGCATTCACTGTCCTCCGGAATCCCTGTAAAGCGTAGATTTGAACGTCTAGCATAATTCTCCATCTAGACCATCTTTAACTGCGAGACCTGGAGCTTTTTCTGGAGAGAGGCAATGTCAAAGTCACATGACACAGAGTGATCCTCAATATCAGATACACGTTGCTCCAATTCCTTGAATCGCTCAGGTATTTGCTGGACCATAGTTTCAATTTTATCTAATCTTTGATGTAATAGAGAGAGCTCCTGAGCTTGCGAGGTCTTACAGTCCTGTATTTCCCCCAGAAGAGTCTCAAAAAGCTGTTGCATTTGCTGTGTCGGGACCAATGGAGACTGGGCCATAGTGGCGCTCCCCCAACGCAAGCATCGCTACTTCTAGCCCCCTGCTGGCAAAGCAAATCCATCTCTTCAGTCCTAATTTTCATCGAGAGACTATGCTGTAGTGAGGGAGATGAAAGCCCTAGGCCACCCGATCTCATAAATTTATGCATAAGTGTGTTCCGACCTACCCCTTGAGTAGACTGCACCAACTGTATAGATTGTACTTGCCCCTCTGGACCTCTTTCTTGGGCAGTCTCACCTTTATGTTCCGGGGTCGCGCCAGTAATTGTTTCCTGGTTAACATGAGCAGCTTCCTCAAGTGGTGTCTGATCAGCAGGGGGCGCCTTGGTGACCGTTTAATTTGGCTTATGATTCTTAGAGAATACAGGGTAGTCTTTGAGAGGATTAGCTGTCTCTAGGCTCCTATTGCATGTCCCAGCCATTTGTAGAGCTCCAATCTCGCTAGTGACCTCACTATCAGCTTGCCAAATACTGAAGTACTGTGGAGTCGCCTCGTCCAGCGCCTCATCTGGAGCCACCTCCGCTACCTTCCGGGTCCTGGCAGTGCTTACGGCATCCACTCTGCTAGTGCCATTACTACTAATCTCTATTTGTGGAGAGGACCCTGAGGACCCTGAGGAAGTTCCTGGAGAAGTAGGTAATGGGGAGAAGACCCCAGGAGCGCCAGATCCACTTGCGAGCTCATGGTACTCATTGCCCCCCTTATTTTCTGGCTAGTTCTTCTCCTGGCTGCCAAAATTCGAGAATGTGCCGCTTTTCTCCTAGCCTTCTGAGTCAGCGGTGGGGGAATGGGGACCTCAGCTGGAGCTCCTGCTCGTGCTACGGATCCTCTCAGGACCATCTGCCACATAATTCACAGTCCTGGCCTTTAAATATATTGCCCGCTCCTGGGCTACAGGTCTCTATACCTCGTAAGGCACCACGTCGCAGAGGCAGGCAGCTGGGCTTATTTCTAGACAGGTTAAACAGGTTCCAGCTTCAACCACAAGGCGCAAAGAGCAAGCCGTCAAACCACAAAGTCACATACAGCCAGCGCACAGACAGTAACAGCAATCAGATAGTAGTTCGTATATAACTTAGACAAAGTTTTTTATGTCCTTTCCCCCCCCCCACAGACTTCTCAGACTTAAATGGATCCTGCGGTGGCCCCTTATAGTATCAGCGCTCGATTACCTCTTGACTTTGAAAGGAAAAAAATTGTCCGTACAACCATTCATCTGCTCGATGTTTTACTCTTCTTTAATCAGCATGCTCACCACCGTGCGAGGGGGTCCACTCATCGCCTCACGGGGGACCCAGCATCAGCTTCAGAGCTGACTCAGCTTATCCTGTTGTGGTCGTTAAGCCCAGCACCGCAGCTCCGCAGCACGGCAGCACCGCAGCTCACAGGTCGCCGCTCGCGTCTCTCACCGCCTCACGAGAGACCCAGCAAACAGCTTCAAATGACCCAGAGCTGACTCGGCTTATCCTGCTCTGCTCGTTACGCCCAGTGCCGCTGCTCATAGCTCGCGGCTCGTGGCTCTCGCCGCGTCCATTTCTGCAAACGAATCATGACCCGGAAGCTAGTGGAGGAGAGAAAGGGGGAGGGGCGGCGTGCCTCAGCAGCAGGACATCGGGCTCACCTGACTGCCCAGCACCTGTGTCCTTGGAGATCTGTTTCTTTTTCCCTATATATTGTAATCCTGAAAAGAAAGGAAAGTCTGTTAGACATACCTGACGAGAAGGTGGACTTTATTTAGACTCAAGTCCTTTTTACTTTTATCTAAATTATGGCTGTAATTTAGAAACCAGTCCTGAATTTATTAACCCAGTCATCCTGCACCCATAGGTGGGTTTCAGTTTGCTTTTCTTTTAATACTTTCCTTTTCTCATGTTTATTTCCTGAATTCCTTAACAAAGCTCTTTCTCTCTATATTTATAAAGATACATCCCCCACACGAACAACTTATCAATAACACACGGGAGAAGGGAACCATTCAGGTAGTTAGAACTGCTCATATTTTTCCCATATGGATTGCATAGGATTAGAACTTCCCTGTATAACTACACTTTCTGTCTTTTGTTCAACAGAGTTTTCCCCTGGCTGTTTGGTCTGGTCCTTGAGTGGGGGACGTCGTGGGACATTCTTGTCTCCCTATTTTTCCCTTCTTCCCTTTGTTACCGTTGACACTTTGACATAGTTGGGTGAAATAGGTGATCAGGAGAGGTTGGGACCTTTTCAACTTTTGCATAGCGTTCCTGCGGAAATGTAAGTAGGAATCTTGACAGAACGCAAAGCCCAAGTAACAATTTCCGCCCGAACGCTATGGAAGTGAGTCAGGCGCCACTCACAGATTTAGCTCACATTCTGAGTAACCTTCAGAAGGAAGCCCAAGCCTTAGCTGCACGAGTAGATTCTATCCAGTGGGGTATGAGGCCCGAGTCTAGTTTAGGGAACATGGCAGGTGTTCAGTTTCCATCTCCGTCTCAGTCCACCAACGTCCCTGTCATACAAGTAACTACACCTCAGTCTATTCCCTTAGCCCTTCCAGAGAGGTTCATGGGGGACCCTGCTAAATTTGCCGCATTTATTAGCGAGTGCCAGCTCCATTTTATGTGCAAGGCTTCCTGCTTTCCAAATGATCAAGCCAAAGTAGCGTTTGTCATTTCCTATTTAGGAGGAACCGCAGCCAATTGGTATATACCCCTCACAGAAAGAAACGATCCACTTCTGCATGATTATACAGCCTTTAAGGAAGAATTACGGAAATTGTTCGTTAGGCACTCTTTCATGCAGTCTGTGGACACAGAACTTTTAAACTTGAAGCAGGGATCAAGGGATTTAATGACTAACATTTCTACATTCAACAGATTAGTAGCCGAAGCCAGATGGCCTGAGGCAAAACGAAGTGCCTTGTTTTATAGAGGATTGAGAGACGAATTAAAATACCTATTGGCACAGGTGGTTGATCCCCCTGACTCATGTAACGCCCTTATAGACTTGGTAGTAAAATTAGACCGTAGAATCAACGAAAGGAAAAGAGAGAAGGGACGCTCAGAAGGTCGTGTATAACCTACAAAGAGAAGAAACAAGAAGTAGAAAAAGCAGCAGAAGAACCAGAACCCATGCAGAAAGGAAGCATACGGGGTCCCCTCAGTGAAGAGGAAAGACAGAGAAGGCGGAATAAGAAACTGTGCTTATACTGTGGAAAACTGGGCCATTTTCTTAGGGAATGCCCTGTAAAACCCAAGAAAAGAAACAATCCAGAAAACTAACAGACCCGAAGTCTGGAGAGACAAAGATTTCGGGTCAATCAGGGTTACTTGTCTCGCAACAGTTTTCGCAGTCAGACACCTTATTTTGTTCCCCACACCATTTTTTCCTTTCATCCCGGCTGGAAGGGGGACAACAGGTTATGAACGTACAGATAATGGTAGATTCCAGTGACAAAGGCAATTTTATGGATTTGTGTTGGGCTCACAGTAAGAACATCCCTTTGGTTACCAAGATCTCTTGGAAGGAAGTTAAAACCACAGATGGCAGTAACCTAAAATCAGGCCCTATTAAACATGCTACAATTGAATTAACACTTGTAATACAAGAAGAACATTGCAAGAATATGGTGTTTGATCTTATTCAGTCTCCCCAATTTCCTGCCATACTAGGACTTCCATGGCTACGCCATCATAACCCCCTCATCGATTGGAAGGAGTTATCAGTAACTTTTAACTCCGATGTCTGCAAAAAAACATTATCAACAAAGAGTTCAACCATAGGGAGGTAGCGGTGGTCACGAACCCCGAAGTACCCGATTTACCCTCTACCTATCAGGATCTGAAGGAAGTTTTTGATAAGGAAAAGGCAACAACTTTGCCACCACATAGATCCTATGACTATAGGATCGACTTAGTACCTGGAGCCCGCATACCTTGCAGCAGAATTTACCCATTAACAGAAAAAGAGAACCAGTATCTACGTGACTACTTAGATGAGATGCTTAGAATTGGTTTTATCCAACATTCCCGATCACCTGCCTCCTCGTCTCTCTTCTTTATACCAAAACGAGAAGGGGGCCTTAGGTGCTGTATTGATTACCAGGCTCTCAATGATGTTACGATAACAAAACGGTATCCTTTGCCATTGATATCCTCCCTTGTTGACCAGATAAAGAACACCACGATCTTCACTAAGTTAGATTTACGTGGGTCTTACCATCTCGTAAGAATTAAGGAAGAGGATGAATGGAAGACGGCTTTTTGTACCAAGTTTGGCCTTTACGAATATCTAGTAATGCCATTTGGTTTGTGTAATGCCCCATCTGCTTTTCAGTTCTTTATTAATGAAGTACTCAAAGACATGTTGGACCTGATTGTTATCGCATATATAGATGACATCTTGATCTATTCTTCTTCAGTTCAGGAGCATGAGGTCCATGTCAGGAAAGTGCTTGAGCGATTGTGCGACAATCATCTATACTGCAAATTAGATAAGTGTCAATTCCATACCTCTCAAGTATGTTTCCTTGGGTTTGTAGTCTCTCCCCATGGAATCAGTATGGATCCCCAGAAGGTAGAGGCTATAACGCGTTGGCAATCTCCAAAGAACGTAAGAGAGGTACAACGTTTTCTTGGCATTGCCAACTTTTATAGACGCTTTATTAACAACTTTTCTGTCTTGGCTTCCCCCATTACCAAATTACTAAAAAAGGGAGTTAAGTTTGTATGGACCCCCGCAGCTGAAGAAGCTTTTTGCAAACTGAAGACAGCGTTTACTCAAGCACCGATACTGAGACATCCAGATCCTTCTCGTCCCTTTGTGGTTGAGGCAGATGCCTCACAAGCAGCCGTAGGTGGGGTTCTTTCTCAAGTAGACCCAAGTACAGGATATCTCCATCCAGTTGCTTACTACTCGCATAAAATGACACCTGCTGAGGTAAATTATACCATAGGAGATAAAGAATTGTTCGCCATCAAAAGAGTGTTTAAAGGTTGGCGGCAATATCTATTAGGTGCTAATCACAGAGTAACAGTACTCACGGATCACCGGAATTTACAGTTTCTGCGATCAGCTGGAGCCTAGTCCATGAGACAACTGCGTTGGACACAATTCTTTAGTGACTATGACTTCATTATTCAATTTCAGGCAGGGAAGAAAAATGGGAAGGCAGACGCTCTGTCTCATCTAGGTTTTGACGCTGAAGAATCTCAATGTGATCCTCCCCCCATTATAGCTAGGGAACGCATAATAGGTGCTATTTGTTCTGAAGAAGAGTTCCTAAAAGCAGTTGAAGAGGCACAGGGAACTGCAGGAATTGAGGAGTTGGTCCAAACTCATGATGTCACCAAGATCCAAGACTTGTTGTACATTCAAGGGGGATTAGTGCTTCCTACCCGTAGCCTCCAAACAACAAGTGCTAGAATGGTGTCATACTCATCCTTTCTCTGGACATCCTGGGTATAAAAAAACTATAGAACTCCTGAAACGACACTTCTGGTGGCCCAATATGATGAAGGATGTAAAAACGTTCATACAAACCTGCCATGTATGTGCACAGGGGAAAGTGTCTCACCAGGCCCAGTGGGGTTGTTAAATCCCTTACTCCCCCTAGACCATGGCACACGGTATCAATGGATTTTATAGTGGACTTGCCAAAGACCCTTCAAGGTAACACCACTCGCCTTGTTGTAGTCGATACACTAACTAAAATGACCCATTTTATCCCACTGAAGACAATCCCTACATCCAAAGTATTAGCATCCCTGTTTGTTCAACACATTGTGCGTATACATGGTCTTCCTTCTGTTATAATATCTGATCGGGGTTCTCAATTCATTTCAAACTTCTGGAAAGGGATGGGTGCCTTACTGCAGATCAACGTCAGGTTTTCCTCTAGCCATCACCCTCAGACGGATGGTCAGACCGAAAGGGTAAATCAATGTTTTGAACAGTACATAAGATGTCAGCTTCTACATTCCACTGCAGATTGGGACTCATTTATATGGGTGACTGAACTTGCATACAATAACAGTTGTCATTCTTCTACTAAACTCTCTCCTTTCTATTTCAATTACGGTTTTCACCTCCAGACCATATTATCACCACTCCCTCATTCTCACCCTGCTCCTGCAGCTCTTGACTTTGTGAAGAACTTGCACGATATACAGAAGTCAGCCACAGCTAAGTTAGAAAAATCTAAAACAGTATATAAGGAAAAAGCAGATCTCCACTGACGTACGGAACCTACATATACCGTAGGAGACAAAGTATGGTTATCCACCAGAAACCTCACCTTGAGGGGGTCTTGTAAGTTTAGGCCCCGGTTTATTGGTCCCTACAGAATAAGCCAGATTGTCAACCGTGTCGCCATGAAACTAGATCTCCCTGCTACACTGCGAATACTCCCGGTGTTCCATGTTTCCTTATTGAAACCTATAGAGGCGGGCACTTGCGTCCCTACACATCCAGCTCCAGTGATCATTGATAATTAACCTGAGTATGAGGTTGAGGCTATCATTGATTCAAGAAGGGTGAGACACAGATTACAATATCTCATACACTGGAAAGGTTATGGTGTTGAAGATCGCACTTGAGAACCAGCCAGTCACGTACACGCCCCTTGCCTATTGCGTCTGTTTCACAGACGTTACCCTGAGAAACCTATGCCGGTAGGGGGGACCTTAGGGGAGGTGTACTGTCATGACTGCCGGTCCCACTTGCGCATGCATGTCATGGCGGGGCACCGGCGAACTACTAAAATGGCCGGACCCGCTATCGCGCAAGTGCAGGGACCGGCAACAGGGTTTAAAGCCTCTCAGATCCCGAGCTGAAACGCTTCGCGTTCCAGCTTCAGGACTCCCAGTAATCCCTTACGGTTTACCTACCTGAACTTCCGGGTCTCCTGATCGTCAGATCCCTCGTCGAGTCTCTGGTGTCCTGCTTTCTCCCTCATTGAGTCTCCGGTGTCCTGCTTCTTCTTCGTCGAGCCTCCGGCGTCCTGTTCTCCTCTTTGTCTAGTCTCCTGATCATGGATTTTCCCCGAGTGGCTCCTCGGTTCAACCCTGGCTCCCTCGTGACAATTTGCCTTATAAGCTTCCCCTGCAAAACAACAAACATAGAGAATATCAAAGCTGCATTACGTTTTTTACGGTAACAGCGCTTCTTGCGCTGACATTACTTATTATTTTTTGAGAGTATATTAATACTTATCTGTTAAGGGACCTGTGTCCTTGGAGATCTGTTTCTTTTTCCCTGATATATTGTCATCCTGAAAAGAAAGGAAAGCCTGTTAGACATACCTGACGATAAGGTGGACTTTATTAAGATTCAAGTCTTTTTACTTTTATCTAACTTATGGCTGTAATTTAGAAACCAGTCCTGAATTTATTAACCTAGTCATCCTGCACCCATAGGTGGGTTTCAGTTTGCTTTTCTATTAATACTTTCCTTTTCTCATGTTTATTTCCTGAATTCCTTAACAAAGCTCTTTCTCTCTATATTTATAGATAAAGATACATCCCCCACACGAACAACTTATCAATAACACACGGGAGAAGGGAACCATTCAGGTAGTTAGAACTGCTCATATTTTTCCCATATAGATTGCATAGGATTAGAACTTCCCTGTATAACCACACTTTCTGTCTTTTGTTCAGCAGAATTTTCCCCTGGCTGTTTGGTCTGGTCCTTGAGTGGGGGATGTCGTGGGACATTCTTGTCTCCCTATTTTTCCCTTCTTCCCTTGGTTACTGTTGACACTTTGACATAGTCGGGTGGAATATGTGATCAGGAGAGGTTGGGACCTTTTCAACTTTTGCATAGCATTCCTGCGGAAACGTAAGTAGGAATCTTGACATGGTCCTTGTCCTCAGCAGGGCAGAGATCAGCAGACAGAAGGGCAGCTCAGCAAAGCAGAGAAGTAGTTCCTTCAGAACAGTCAGTCAAGCAGTCAAGCAGCAATCCTTGTAGCACAGCAGTCTTTATTTCTGGCAGAGTTCTTCATAGGTCCAGTAGTGTACAATCTTGGTAGGGTCAGAGTCCCAGTACTTATACCAAAATGTGCCTTTGAAGTGGGAGTGATTTTGAGTAGTGACTAGTGCTTTTACATGTACAATGATATCAAAACTCACACTCTTAAATGTGTGGCTTCCTCGCCTAAGACTATAAAATGTCATGTTTTTGGGAGATGTGCCAGACCTTCTTTTACCTTTTAAATTATGTAGACTCTGCACTAGTATACAACTGAATTTATACTTAGACTTTCTCTAACTTTCTTCTATGTCAGTCCTCTTGCTGAACTATCCTTTGGTTCTGGCTATTTACATGCTTGGAGGTGGACCATAGATTAATCCTCTCACATTTGCATTAGTTGAGTGAATATTGATGCTAATTTGAATTGACAAAAAAAAGGGGGGAGAAAGAGGATATGGGCTGGGGCCGCCCTCCAACTAGAATTATATGTAAAGATAAAGGACCCAGTCTTATTTCAAGCAAGAAAAGGGGAAGGAATGTACCTTTTCTTGGGAAAAACCTTAGGTAAAACCCTCACCCACCAGGGTTACCCCTTGGTGGCATGCTTCATCATAGGGTCCTTCCCATTCCGCTATGGAACTGGGGGCGTGCTGCGACCAAACGACTAAGCGGGAGCACTGATTACACAGACTATGAGAGGCAGATGTTGTGCTGTGGAGGAGGGAAGTTACAGGGGGAGTGTACTTAAAATTACCTGGCTAGTGGGAAAAGTGCTTTATTCTGACCCCCAGTCGGTAAGGTCAAAAACAGGGAAAAGAAATAGGGTGTTTTGGGATATTAATGTTCACACACCCTATGGGTCGACATGTTTCTAGCCTATCGCTATCGGCTATTCTTCAGGACCTAGTTAATGAAAGTAATTTTATCTCCAGGACTAGTTCCACTCCTTAGGTATAACTAAACACAACTAAATATTCAAAAAACGTGCAACATTCACACATTCATTCACAGGTGTGTAATAATTCAATATCACCTTATCCTTTGTAACGTTATAATATGTATTTAGTGAAGCTCGTGCTTCATGGTTTTCCCCGGAGGGGTATCCAGCCTCTAGTGATTTCACTTAGCTCAGCCGGACCCCTCTGAAAACACCTACTAGTATCTGCCGCTCGGGAACCGCATGTGCTAATTTGAATTGGACTAACTAATTTCTTATTGCTTTTTGTAATGATCCGAATTTTGAATAAACCCATAAGGTTTAATCTTGAATATTGTTATTGCGAGAGCTTATTATTAATTGGCTAGGATTTAGTTTTCAAATATTCCCCACCTCTTTTGAAGACACAGACAGTTCTGATCCCGCATTTCAAAACTTTTAATATATGCTTTGAGAGTGTTGACAGATTTTTGTTGGAGAATGACGAGTAAATAAGGATTGATTTTTGGTGAAGAATGCTTGGCAAAGACAATGTGCCAATTAAACAAATTATCATAATTAATATTAATTATTTATCTAATTAGTGAGCACATCTGGACCCCAAAAATTGTCAGACCTTGTAAAAGCTTGGAATCATTTAGATTATTGTCAGTGTACCTATAGGTGTGGTTGCAAGTTGAATTACGTGATTGGAACTCTGTGTGATAAGTTGTCTGGTTTGGAGTGGTTTGTCTTGCAATGTGTGATTTGGAGTCAAATCATTTGTTGTACAGTGTGCATTATGTAAATTGTGTTTTGTATTGAGCATGTGTCAAAAATTCAAAGCTGTTTTGTATTTATTGCTTTGTATTGTATTGCGCAGACCTACAAAACTTTGCAACATTTGCACTTTGATGAAGAAAAATTGTGATTTCTATGTATAGGTTTTTGGATTTACCGGTAAAGGTTAAAGATTTGTGGCAAATAAAACATCAAGCTATAAGCTTGTCTGTTGGATACAAATGTGTGGTGCCTCACCAGGTTATAAATTGAATGTTATGAAGTCCTTAATAGTCCAGTTATGAATACAAACTAATCAGGAACAGTAATGGTTATTATGTGCACGAGGATAGATACGCTGAATCCAATGGTAGGTTGCACTGGTCCATAGCCTATGTGGTGTTATTGTAAACACTTAAGGTGCTATCCCCTTTTTTGTGCTGAGTTTGATTTACTTACCATGTTCCGGTAGGCAGAAAAATGTTTATTTGTTTGGTTTATTGATATTACATATTGGGTCTTTTTTTGTTTTGTCTGGAATCAAATTGTGATTGGATATATTAGAATTACTTGTATTATGAAGTTTGGCTGAGTTTTCAAGGGGTGCACTTTTGAATAAGAATGTGATTCCTACCCATGGAGGAGTTGGGCCTCTGCATAGGATGACTTTGAATTTAGCAATGCACACAGTTTGTGGATCAAAGATTGGAATGGAATAACTGCAGATAATAACAACATTGCAATTTCCTGTGAATGGTGTGTTTGATGCGAAAAAGATTAAGAATTTGAGCCGTATCATTTTTTAAATTAAGCCATGGGCCAGACATGCACAATTCGAAGCCCTGAATGAGTGGGACTATGGTGGTAAATGAGAAAGTACATTAGAAAATGTTAAAAGGACGGATTGGAAAAGCTATCAACAATTTCTGGATAGGAGATTAGATTTGTAGAAGAAGGCAGGAAGCTCTAGAAACTATGGGGACCTTTACGGTAATTACCGATGAATCAGACAAAAATAAAATAAAAGGTGACAAAAATAAAAATAAAGATAAGAAAAAGAAGGAAGTGGAGGAAAAAGCGAGTGATTCTGAGGGTGAGAATGAGCTCATATATATTTTATTGATTGAAGTGAGACCACCCTCATATAATGAGGATCATGCACAAAGGCGAGGAATGGGAGCAGAAGAGCCTAGTGTGAGGAGAGATAAACCAGTTGCTAGTTAATCTTCATAAAGTGAAATAAGAGTGGTGGAGATTTATATTTTAAAACTCAAGGAGGATCTGTATCAAATTGTAGATTCAAATGCTCATACGGATAAATTTCAACACATAATAGAGAAGAAATGATATTGATATATAGGTGTAGGAAGCTGACTCTTTATATAGTGGACCACAATTAGGTACACTGTAAAGAGCCCAGGCCAACCCTGATTGGTTTACAGAGGCACATATGATATCCCAAATTCTCTCTTTTGTGGTAGTGTGGGCGAGCAGTTAGGCATATCTGAAGGTAGTGCTAAGCATGTGTTGACACACAGAGAGGCAATAAATGATACACCCACTTTAGAAAAATAAGTAAAAATTTTCAATACATTTTGATACCAAGAACTTTGATAGCAAGTAAGTACTTTTTGAAATATTGATTTTAGCAGGAAAGTAAAATGTTCACTTAAATGTGTCTTTACGCTGAATGCTTTCCTATGAAAGAAAAGGCATGTATAACATACAGTTATTTGTGTTTGGTTTCTGGGGGTCTCCTTCGGACTCAGAGTCATAGGGGGCTAAAGTCCAAAGTACCACAAGCAGTTACTTGTAACCTGCCCTGGGGCATCCAGGTGCAGAGGTGCTGGTCGTGTTGGTAGATGTGCGCACTATGCCGGTAGAAAGAAGGGGGGGCACCTAGAAAAAGGCTTCAGAGGGGGACTTGGGGACAAGTCTGGGAGCTACCAAAGGGAAAGAGATCTGGCACTGGGGACCTGGTTAGCAGGAACCCAGTGCACATTCTGTCTGGCACTAGGGACCTGGTTACCTGGAACCCAGTGCACTTTCTGTCAAAATTGCATCAGATACCAGGACAGAAGTGGGGGTGACCATATCAAAAAGTGGCACTTTCCTACAATAGGGAAACATGCTTGCTGCACATATGAAAAGCTTGATGAATTGGCTGAAAAATATGATGTGAATCTGTATAAAAGAATTTGTAGATCATATAGAATGGAATTGACAGAATATGATTTACAAAGTCTGAATATTTTAACATTGAAAATGGGAAAATGGGGCAAATATAAAGATGATTGGTCTCAAAAGCATGGGAAATCACAAAAGAAGAAACTAGAAAAGGGTGCGACCATAAGTGATACTGACTATGAAGCAATGGTGGAAAAGTAGTTCCTATTGAAAGAGGTGCCTGCAGGAGCGTATGTGCATGCCCCTTGGAAAAGACAGGTCTGTGGACATTTACAAATAGCTTTTCAAAGCTCAGAAATGAGCCAGAGCAGTACCATACAGAGGGTGAAAGAATGGTGGCTATTTCAAAGGTACTTTGAGAAGATCTAAATATGTTATTTTCGATTGTTGTACCCAGAGGTTTGTGGACTGAATGTAAAACAATAGTACAGTGGCAAGATGAACCAGAGAGAGCTGGCCCTCTATATAAGCCATCTCCAATTGTCATGCAGATGAAAAAACAGGTTATTGATAATAAAAAAAGGTCCCAAGAAGCAAGTAAATTAGACAAAAATTACGAGAGCTACTCAAAATCCAGATGAATCAGTGCATGCATACTGTGAGAGATTGATTCAGATCTACAGGCAGCATAGTGTAGTTGATAATCCAGGAAAGAAAGGTATATCAATATTTGTTTCTGCATTTGTGTTGGGATTATATTAGTGCACATATTCAGTAGAGTATAATATGCTGGCAGTTAAAATTGTTGGACAAGACCCTTCCCTATGCAAAGAATTATACGGATTGCTGTGTTGCTAAAAAGAAAATGACTAAGGAGAAATTAGTGACGGCTCAGACAAAGTTCCTTCAGAAATGTGGTCAGGGAGCCTTTCAAGCAAAGGGTGCTGGAGTGTGGGGTGATGGTGTGTAATTTGTAGAAGGTGGAAATGGCAATACTCCTGGTAGAGGTAGATGATTTATAAACTAGTTAATGTGAGTAATATCAATCAAAATGCACAAATCAGACGAGGCTTGTGCCATATACATGGCAAACATGAGCACAGGAAACAAGAATGCAGACTTAATCCAAATAGATTTAAAAAAGAACCACAAGTGGCTACTGTTGAACTTGGCCCTCTCTGCATGGTCACTGCCAGGTCCAGAAAAACACTAATCTGAACTATTCCAGGAATCTGTAGGAGTGAAGCTGAGACCCTGAATCCCCCTGAAGGCTGACATTATGCACACTGCACCGACAACTGTGCACAGGGAGCAGGCCCCAAGGGAAAGGGGGTTGGGAAAGAGAATTCAGCAGGTGTCATCTGACTTCCTTGGTTGCCAACCTCCAAGGTCACACTGTTAGTGGAGCTGAGGATCCCTTCTGTTAAGAGGAAGTAGAGGAAAATTATGCTCCCTAACTATTACCCTGTCCCACCAGGTTCCACCCAATTCCCACTTCCCGGTTGTTTGCCTTGTCTCTATGAGGGTCATATAACAGGAGGAAGAGGATGGACCGGATATTGGGTGACTAAGGACGTAACCAGAGAAATGACAGTCACCCGCAAACATTTTTCCTTCTCCCCTTCGGTTTTTGCTGAAATAGTTTTTGTCGGCCTTAGGACTCTGTTCACTTTACCATCACTAACCAGTGCGAAAGTGCTTGTGCTCACTCCCTAAAACATGGTAAGATTGGCTTATACCTGATTGGCATACTTAATTTACTTATACATCCCTAGTAAAGTAGCATACCATATACCCAAGACCAGTAAATTAAATGCTTCTAGTGGGCCTGCAGTACTTATGCTGCCACCCACTTAAGTAGCCCCCTAAAACATGTTTCAGGCCTGCATTGCAGCTTGTGTATGCAGTTTGAAACTGCATTTGGACGTTTCAAAATAAACCTTTTGCAGGTCTAAACCTTCCTTTTTAATACATAGAAGTCACCCCAAGGGTAGGTCCTAAACAACCCTTTGGGCAGGTGCATTGTATTAAAAAAGTTTGACATGTACTTTCAAGTTTTACATGTCATGGTAGTGAAAAACTCTTCATTTTTCACTATTGCAAAGCCTACCTCTCCCATAGGATAACATTGAGTTAACTTATTACATTTAATAAGTGATAACTTTTGGGAGCAGGTAGAATGTCATGTTTGGTGTCTGAGGAATTGTAATTCAAATCCCTCTTTAATGGTAAAATTGGATTTTAAGTCACAATTCTGAAAATGCCACTTTTAGAGCGTTTACCAAAAGGCACGTATCTCGCGCACCAACCTGCCACACTGCTGAAGTGCATTAATACTCATGGAAGAATGCTGAAATTATGACAAGTTTTGGTATATCAAGGTCAAAGTTATGGTTAAACTTATGGGAAGTGGACAACTGGGGAAAATCCCCCTTCAGCAGTGCGACAGGTTGGTGCGCGAGATACGTGCCTTTAGGTAGACTTTCAAGTGGAGCTGTGATAAGGGACGATTCACAGCATCTGTTCGCACGCACTCAAAGAACATGGTTCTTTATCAGATTGAATACTAAACGTTAAAGGGAAGGAGTGCATGCTCATTCATATCTCTTTTGTACTTTTAGAACGTTGGCATTTTCTTGCCCTAACCATTTGGTGGCTGCAACCTGTTTCCTGGGTCACATGACTAGGTGTAATTGGTAGTTGGTCTTGTCTATTCCTCCCGGAGAGCCACTCAATAGAGGGTCAGGGTGTTGTCAGGCTTGGCCATCCTGATTTAATGAGGGGGCAAGGCTGTCACTTGTCACACTTGCACTTCAAAAACACTACCTCATCTCACACAGAAAGAACTTCATCATAGCCTATCATGCCCTCAGACAACATGGGACCAGTGCAGGGAGATAGGAAATTCCAAACACTTCTGTGGGGATAAACTGCAGAAGTTTTCCCACTTCAAAGTAGGCACCAGGAATAAAAAGAGGACTCTCAGACACACTTTTCAGGACACTTCTGGATCTGTGGCTACTACAGAAGAAATACTGCCCTTATGCCAGAGGGCTACCCTGCTGCTGGAGGCCTGCCCTCCTGTCCTACACATTGCATCTCAGGCTGAATTGATTCCAAGGGTCAGCTGACTGACTTCCTGTTCTTAGCTATTGGGACACAACAAGCTCCAGAAGCCTTCCTGCAACTGCCCAGCTGAACTGTGGTACTGGACCTGCCAGGACCTGCAACTGGACCTGCCTGAGCCCTGCTGGCCTCTCCTGGAGTGAGTTCCTGATCCCCAAGAGGTGCTGCTTTAGTCCTGGACTCTTGGTGTGGCATCAGTGGAGCTCCTTCTAGAGGAAGAGGAGAAATCCTAAAGGTTTGGGTTTTACGCAACCATGAACGGGCCAGCTTGTGCCAAGATTTTGCTGCTCGTGCCAACTGCCAATGTGAAGCTCCGTTGAACCCGACTCTTCCTGCTGCAGCTACCACCAGTGACAACTGGCAACCTGAGATCGGCACTTCTCGCTTCAACATCGACTGTCTGCCGTGACCCCCAACACATATGTCCAGCAACGACTGTCCACGAAACCAAACAGGATCTACGTGCTACAGCAATGACCATCCGTGACACCCAGCATACTCTTCACGCTACAGTGACGACCATCTGCGATTTTCTCCCTGCTGTTTAGAAAGTAACTTTTTCAGCAGGATTAACCTGGTCCCTGTATCCAGCCCATGCTCCATCGTGGTAAGCCTGAACTTGATACTTTTACCTGGTCTTGCACAACTAGATAACTGCAAGTGGCATTTCGTGCTTTTAGGCACCATACTGACTGTAAATCTTTAAAATTGCATATTTCTGATTCTGCAGATTGGATTTTTGCCAATTTGGTGTCAAATAATTTATTAAATTTTACACTGTTTTTCTAAATTGGTGTCAGATTCTTCATGTGTTGTGTTTTCACTTTATTACTGTTTAAGTGTTGTATAAATACTTTACACATTGCAACTAAGTTAAGCCTCACTGCTTTTATGACAAGCTATCAGCGGATTAAGCATAGGCTAATTTAGTGACTCCTTGTGGTTAACCTGACAAGGATTGTGGCTGTTGCTTGAGAAGGGCTCATACTTCCCTCAACCAACAACTCAATTTCTCACAGTTCCCCAAATGCAGCATAATATGAATCAGATAGCACAAAAGGGGATAATGCAGTCAATGGTCACAGCCTTACCAGCATCTGTGCAAAATATGCATAGCCCGAGACAGTTCAATGGTGATACAACAGACTATGCAGAATAATATGCCAGAGATTTCAACAAAAACATTCAGTAATTGATGGCAGTTTTCCACAATTTGAAGTTACTATAGGGCTAATTTATGTGCCTGGCTTGACATAATGATGGCCACTGAGAGAGGAAGACAATTTCATGCTTGGTGCAATACTAAAGGTAGAGGACAAAGGCATAATGCATCGTTTGCAGAAGGAGCAGTGAGTGGTCATCCATTATCATTTTTAATGAATACAGTTGCTACCTGATTCATTGTTGAAATGATAAAGGTTCCTAACCTATCCCACTTGGGGAAGGATTTCCAAGTTGTAAGCATTCAAACAAACAGGTGGCTAACATGGTTTCAGCTAATGTTCTCATTAAAATTACTTTGAGTGTTAATAATCATACGTTCATAAAAAAGTGAGACAAGTTCTGTGAACTTTTGTGCAAGTTTAATTGAGTAATTTACTGCACAATTGATGGCATTCAAACAAAAGATGATGTTGAATGTAAATTAAAGTCACAAGAGACAAAGGTTAAAATGTTCCCAGTTCTTACAAAAGAGGACCTACCTCCAGATTTAAGGTGCACTGTGAAAGAGGAGGTTTGGGAATTTTACAGGAAAAGAAATAAGGTTGATCAAAAGTGCGAGACCGGTGTAGTCCATTGAAAAACCAAAAACAGTGCATTCCCTCACTCTTCAATATAGGCTTACTAGTGACGCGGGGGGATATCACTTCACAGAATGATTGAACAGAGCAGTTCAGTTCTAGAGAGCCCATGCAACTCT
Source organism: Calotriton arnoldi (assembly GCA_963921515.1). Lineage (NCBI taxonomy): Eukaryota > Metazoa > Chordata > Amphibia > Caudata > Salamandridae > Calotriton > Calotriton arnoldi. The sequence continues at coordinate 1,740,715 of CAWUFW010003279.1, forward strand.
CCGATAATGGGATTGAAAAAGCCAAACTGAAAATAATGCATAGTACAAGACCTGAGCAAAATTAATGACCTAGGGGCCGATTCTGATCTCGGCCGGTAGGGCTCCGAATCGGATTCGGCATAACCGGATCCGATTCGGAGCCCTATTTCCCGACCGATTCGTACGCGCGTCCGGACAAGCGAGTACGATGCGAAATCGCCGACCGACTCGTTTGGGCGTCCCAACCGCTCCGACCGACTCATTCCCGGGTTGAACCGCACCGACCGACTTGCTCGGACACGACTCGCACCACGCAATGGAGACGTTCCCCGGAAGGGTAAGTACGATGCGCGCCGGGAGCAGTCCGACTGACACGCGCCGTCCGGCTCGAAAGAGCAGTCGGAGCCGTACTACGGGGGTCCGTGTCGGACCCCCCTGTATGCGTAGCTGCGCGAGTCGCACACTGGGGGGACCCATGGGTCCCCCCTACCTGTGCGTGTACGGCGCGAGTCGCTTCGCCGCTTACCCGCTGTAGGGGGCGCCCTTGTTCGCCTCGCACCCATTGAGGCAATGGGAGCCCGCGTACGCGTTGTACAACCGGGTCCCATTGACTTCAATGGGAGTCCGACCGACTCGAGTACGATAGCATACGGACGCATCGTACTCATTCGGTCGGGCTGCACGGGTCCGATTCGGTCGGAAATCTCTCCGGGTCCGGCTCGGTCTGAGAGATTTCCGGCCCGAATCGGAATCAGCCCCCTAGTGTTTCCATGTTGTCCCATGGTACTAAATCCAGTAGCAATTTAATTTCAGCTTCCCGCAGAGGCTGAATGGTTTACCGTAATTTACTTATGTCAAGCCTTCTTCTCAATTCCTCTTTATAGAAATAGTCATGATCTTTTTGCATTCAGATTTCAAAATAAAATTCTCGTTTGGTGTAGAATCCTACAGGGGTATACAGAGAGTCTTTTTCACAAATACACAATAAAGATGTAGAGGATTTAATAGTGCCCTGCGGTTCCATGGTGGTGCAGTACATTGGTTATTTAATGATTGAAACAAAAGAGAGCTGTTGTTTGGACACAATTGCCTTATTAAATAATTTGGCTGAAATTAGGCAGCAAGTGTCCCCTACTAAACTACAATACTGCTGAAAAGAAGTCATCTATTTGGGACTTCAAATTCAAATGAGAGTGAGGAAGGTGTCCAAAGAGTGCATATCTGCAATTCAGAGAATAAACACACCAATTACACAGAGAGAAGGGAGGATGTTTCTCGGAATGGTTGGCTACTGTCATCAGTGCCTTCCAAACTTTTTCTTGATTGCAAGCCTCTATAGAGGCTGATAGACAATGACATGTGGGAACTGGTGTCCTGGGAAGGTGAATGCATAAAAGCTTTCCTAGAGCTCAGGAACAGTTTGTGTAGTGCTCTCTTCTCTAGGAATGCCCAATTATGAGTAGGGGTTTTAGTAATTTTTTCATGAAAGAGAAAGGTGTGCATTTTCTGTTCTTACCCAGCAGCATGGAGCAGCAAAAAGGCCCTGGGGATATTTCTCTGCAACTCTGGATCCAGTAGCTGCACCGGTGCGTGGGTGCATGAAAAGTATTGCAGTAACGTATTTGGAAATTGTGCAGAGATAGGCAATTGTGATGGAATGCACACTTGGGGGTATATTTATGAGGGCTTTGCCTCATGCTTGCACTATGCAACATGGTACATGCACGACACAAATCTCTCAGTCATATTTATGAAGCCAGGCAAAGCTGTTTTGCATGGTTTTGAACGGCTTCACAGATATGGCATAATGGAACACAGCGGAAATCGCTGCGTTGCCTTACTCTGCACAAGGGAGGCATTCCATGGGTGTTGCAGTGGGTGTTCCCATGCAACTCTCATCGTTTGTGACATAGTCCCAGATTTACAAGACCTTACAAACCTGGGAATGCATGAAAATCTTACGCCTCCCCACGTGATACGTAATGAGGAGAAATATTTATTTATTTTATTTAAAAAGTTTTATACAGTGCAGACAAGACCCATGAGGGTATCAGAGTGCTTTACAGGTGAGCGAAAGAGAGACGAGACCTAAAAATCAAACAACAGGGTGGTCAGAGGTGCCGGGGCAGGGAAACTCTATGTCGGTATGGTGTACATAATCATAAACAGTCTAAGGCATGGAGAATAAAGGAACAAGAATAACCGAAGCATGTTACAAGGTCATAAAGGATTAGCTGGGGGAAAACTGAGAATAAAATGAGTACAGAAGTGCATCCAAATACATACAATAAAAGACAGGTAAATACAGGTAAAACAGAGAGGAGACGAGTCTTTGAGTGCGTATAAGGCAAGGGGATTCTATGGCACAAATTTGTTAATCAGAAGCGCTTTAACTTCCTTTTTGAAATTAATAGTAGATGGGATTGTCCTGATTTCTGGCGGCAGGGAGTTCCATATTCTCGGGGCGATACCTGAGAAGGCCCGATCATACGTTTTCAATTTACATAATTTCTGCGGCTTCAGCAGAATGGTGCCGGTACTTCTGGAGGACCTGGAGCCACCAGATAGTACAAGTTTTTGTACGAGATATAGTTGGGTGTTGTAGTGTAAGGCTTTATGAGTCATGCAAGCAATTTTTAGTTGTATCCTTGCTTCATAAGGGAGCCAATTTAGGGATTTAAGCTCCGGTGTAATATGGTGGTATCGTTTTGAGCCGGTGATGAGTCTAGCAGCAGAGTTAAGAGAGGTCCTGAGTGGCGCCATCTTCGATCTCGGGAGTCCAGAGAGGGCTGCACTACCGTAGTCCAACTTGGAGATCACTAGAGAATGCACCATGGATTTGAAGTCATTGGGGGGAGAAAAGGTTTAATTTTCCTTAGGATGCTCATTTGGAAGTTGGCTCTCTTGGTGAGGGCCACAATATGTTTCTTCATATTCAGGCTCTTGTCGAGCATTATGCCCAAGGAACTCGTGGAGTCAATGATGTGTGGTATGCAGTTTAGAGCTGTTAGCTGATTCATCCATTCACAGATGACAGGAGAATGGTTAGGTGAGGCGATTAAAAAGAATTCTGTTTTCAGAGCATTGAATTTGAGATGATTTAGAATCAACCAGTTTTGGGCTTTCTGTAGGGTGGTGTTGAGGGCGCTGATATAATCTGGGGAGGAGACTTTCAGGCACAGTTGGGTATCGTTGGCATACATATGATAGTGGATATTGGATAATTTTAGGATTTCAGTTAGAGGCTCCATGAACAGGTTGAAGAGAGTTGGGGAGAGTGTGGACCCTTGCGGAACCCCGAGATTGACTGAGGAAGGGTTAGAAAGAGATTGATTGACCTTGAATCTTTGAGTTCTATTATGTAGAAAAGATGTAAACCAATTAACGACAGGCCCTGAAAACCCCATCCCATGTTCCAGTAGGTTGAGTAAGCAGTCATGTTTGACTGTATCGAAAGCTGACGATAGGTCGAGGAGGATCAGAAGGCAAGAATCGGCTCTCTAGAAACTTACATTGCTTTGTTACTGAGCATGCACATGCATCGGTAAGTTTCTAAAACGTAAAACAACATTTTGAAAATTTTTAAAGCACAAAACCTTTTGCAAAAGGCATACCTAGATCATTTCTCAAATAATTCTTCTGCTTCTAAAACATGTATTCAGCATATCTCAAACAAAAGTTACACCCGAAATGAAGCTAGCACAAGAACTCTTGAGGCATTCTGCACTATCAATCCTTCTCAATTTTAAACAAACCATGTCTAAAGTAAAACACTACCCTCACCATATACATGAATTTTTCATCAGCCTTACTGAACATAGATGACCATGTAAACATATATGCATCGTCTTAATAGATGTACACCTTCAAGCCATCTTTCCAAAAATATATACCTCTCTGTATCTTTAAGTAAACTCAAAAGTCCCGCTATGTGCAAGCACATAAAACATATCTCACCACCTAAGCTCATGCAAAGTGGTCATATAAGTTAAAAACCACATTGGCAAACAATTCCCAATATACACCTAACAAGTATTACTTCTTTCTAATTCATATACAGGCAGACAACATGTCCTCATCATTTATTTCTCACTACAATATTCCTGTTTGATAATGTTACTAAAAGTACTACAACTCCCAGAATGCAAATAACAGATGTTCTGCACATGATGTTTAGACTTTTAAAACATTCTTAGTTCCTCATTGCAACTTTCCACAAGACTATGCTATTATTTTTTAAATAAAATACACAAAGTAATAAAGAGGCACTAATTCATTTTTGTGTTACTTCCCAAAACATTCACCACTAACCTCTTAAACACATACCCTCTAATAGATACAGTTCATCTCATATATTTTTTCACATCACCGTGATACTCCTTTTAATCAAACTGCCATATACATCTTCATTTCTAATGTACATTTTAAAAATAATTACAAAGTTATATACACACCAGTGAATTGAGTTTGTAGATTATATTGTTGTTTTAGCTCTTACTGGATAGTTTTGACACTGTTAAGATTTGTAAAAACTAAGCACAGAATAGTACTTCCCTCTCATACAAAGCAACTCTAAAATGGCAACCTCTTCAACTTTCCACTCTATCATCATGAGAAAGGCAGCAAATGAAATCAAATCTTTCATTTTAGACTACTGCATCTCCACTTGGTAATGGTTAGCATCTGTTAACCCTTTCCTTCTCTTTCAAAACGAGGTTCTTGTTGGCGCGTTTCGCGATCATAGCTGAATAATCACGAAAAAAAAATAAGAGCTCAAACCTATATCTAGCTTCATTTTTCAGAAATTTAAATACTACACAACAGTTTATTACACAGTCCTGAGTTGGAAATTAAAACTTGCCATTACTTACATTGTGTCATCACTCCTCACCTTTTTAAAAAATGTTCTGCCTCTTTAACACCCTTTCCCCCAAATAGAGCCTTAGCTCAGTGTACCTAGCAACCCATTGGAACCAGTAGGTCACAAGTTCACAGCACATTCTAGAAGGAACATGCTGCTTCCAAATAAGATACAGCAGGTGTGCTTTACTCCACAGATTCAAAAGCATATCCATGCCTGTGTTTCATTTCATTTCTTAAACAACAGCCAATAATAAGACTTCTTGCTAATGCATCCAGCACACTACCTAATTTTATTCACAGCTGAAAAAATGGTGCATCCAATGAAATATATCTTTAAAAAAAAACACATCTCCATTTTAACTGCTTTTCCTTTGGAAAACTACCTCATTCAGCTCCAGCCTTCTCCTCACTACTATTGCTCATTCACTTCAAAATGCTTAGAGTATGGATTGTGGGCCACAGCTATATCTATTGGGCAAAAGAGGCTGCAAAAAAGAGAGGTATTGACAGGGACTTGGGTTTGCCAAATGTGCAGATTACTTGGTTTGGCCAGAGAGGGTTAAAGTTTCATCAGTTGTTGGCTTTGGTTAAATCCATTGTGGATTCCCAAGCTCCTCACCGCATGATTGTGCACTGTGGTGGCAATGACCTAAGCACATTGACTGGGGTAGGGCTGGAAATCCTAATGAATCAAACCTTTGAAGAACTGATGTCGCTTTCCCCTCACACTGTCTTGGTGTACTCTATTATATATGAAAAAGACAGAAATGGAAGTGGTTAAATCAATTCTGTCCACAGATTGATAAAGCCAGAAAACATGTTAATAAAACTGTTTCTGCAGTCCTCTGAGACCATTGCATGGGCTGCATCTATAACAACAACCTACGTTTTGACATGCATGGAATTTATAGAAGTGATGGAGTGCACTTTACAGATTAAGGCAACAGGGTATTTCTAAGTAACGTGAAACTCTGCATCCAGTCTTATGTATAGTAGCCATATACACACAACCAACACAACAGCTCTTGTCAGAGCCACCCTAGTACTTGAAATATTGTGAAGATTTTTCTAAAGGTTTTTTTCTTTAGTATTTGACAATCTTCGCAACAACATCATGATCCCTGCAGACCCTACAAAAGCAGGCATTCAATGGCGACCTACACATCCAAAAATGTATATGTAAAAAAATCCATTCTGAACATTGCACTACACATATTACTATATACATACTTCTTTCACAGCATGTTTAAACTCATATTTTTACACTAAGTTTCTTTAAAAACCATCTTTCAGAACTATTTTCAATTTTTGCAGTTATTCGGGAAGCAATGGCGTCGTTAACCGCAACGATCACACCTTTTCCATAAAGTGAAAGCACATAAATGCACATATATAATTGTACACTTCAAACTCATGTTTTTCTAGTGTATTTCCAGAACAACCATCTCTAAAACCTATTTTACGTTTTTGCGGTGATGCTGGAGATCGCGATCGGTAATCGTGATCCCTGTGGTTACGTCACGAAAGCAGAAAGCAAAAGCAGGAATTCAATAGCCCCCACCACATTAAAAAATTATAACTATATAATTAATTCTAACCATCACAGTAGATAACTCACTATATAAATAACTCTATAAAAACATTTATCAGTATCTCAATATCTCTATAACAATGGATATTGATGATTCATTGATATATTTTTGATATTTCCACCAATATTCACAACAACGTTGATAGTCGCGATGTCCCCGCGATGGTACAAGGGGGCCACACTGGCGGTTGCGGTGTCCTCGCGAATATCTTGCACGTTTAAAAAAATCTATTTTGGACACATAACTTGTGTCACTAAGACCCCTATTTCTCAACCATGGGGTCAGAGTATCCCCACCCTGAACCCTTATGTGGGATTTCACACAGATTTTCAGCCCCGGGAACCATTCCCGATAGATAAAATGGTGGCCGCAACTTTCTATTCAGATTGCGTTCAGCCAATCAGAGCATTCCCTTCGGCGCGTGCATTCGCGATTCATCGCAAAACATCCGCGGCCAGAGATATCACTATAATTTTAAACTTTCATTTCTCAACAACTATTGAATGGATTTACACCAAATAAGCAAAAGGCACTTCCTTGAACCGACATCTACCTCCCTGCCAAATTTGGTGTAAGTCAGTTCAGTGGTTCGGTCTTTAGGGGTGGCTAAAGATTCCTATGGGAATTAACAATAAAAAAGCAACCCTATTTCATGCCCCAAATTCTTGGTCCCCACTGCACGGATCACCCCCAAACTTTCCATAACAATAGTACCCACCATGACACTTTTTTAGAAAAATGTCATGCAGATTGGTCAAATGCCGCCAAAGTTAAAGCCAAATCAAAAAATGCTTTTCCTATGGAAATTAGGTCCTAACTATAACTACCTACTGGCGCCCGCCATATATATGTAGAGAGAGAGAGAGATCATATTAGCACTCACTGCTTTAGAATTCCTACCACAGTAACTAATTCAGGCAGGTTTAATCTTGTATGATCACTTTCAACCACCGAAGTTACATCAGCTGGTCTACAGTAATGTATGCACAAGGCACTTTAGGACTAGTAAGTTAATATTGACCAGAGCAGCCATTGAAGGGTAGGCAACAGTCTACTGAACAGCTTCAAAATTGGCACATTTCACTTTCAGCATATTATTTTTATTATATGTATCAGCACTTTAGAAATAAGTTAATTATGAACAAAATATAATTATCTCATTGAATATGTCATTTGCAATAATGTATTGAACTTGAGTTGAAGTGTGTACATAATATCCGGATATGTACAACACATATTACTCTTTATGTTGAAGGAATGTATGTGACCTGAATTTGGGGGATATGTGCGGAATGTGCATATCATAAATTGGAGTGATCATAAAACCGAGACCTAATTTTCTCTAATGCATTAGCACAAGAATATGCTATTATATGAATGTGTACAACCTCAAGGTGAGTACCATGGTAACTTAATTCAGACATTGTGCATCAGTCACTTTCGATCATTGGAGTAACATTAGTTAGTCCAGAGTAATGTATGCAAGAAGCACTTTATGACCAAGAATATTAATTGTATAGTAGGGACTGGTATATTGAATAGCTCAGATATTAGCATATGTAACTTTAAGCATATTGCATTAAATACATGCATTACCACTTAATAAATAGGATTATTATGGACCAAGTATGCTTAACCCATTGAATATGACATGCACAATTATGTACTTGAGTTGAAGTACATTTATCTTTATGGGATATGTGCAATATTGTTATGCCTTGTGTTGAAAGAAGCTATTGGACCTGACGGTAGGGAACATGTGTGGAATGTGCATTGCGTAATTTGGAGTGATCATGAAAACTCAGTATGAATTTTTCTAATGTACCAACTGATAATGCGGTATTACATGAATGTAAAATGCTACTTAAAATGAATTGGTGATGTGGCTTAAAATAGAGGACGGTATGAATTAAAAAATGCGATCAAGAAAAATGATGTTGACCACTCTAGTGCGCAAGGGCCAATGACATTGAGGAAGGACTATGTAATATAAGGGTGTCCACCATGACAATAGGGGAGGCCCGGTTGAAGGCGTTAAGCCAAAACGTGTCGGCCATTCAAGTTTTGTAAATTTGCTTCACACTTTATCGCTAAAGAATTGGTGTCTACTAATAAACAAGTAATTTTCCTGCACCATTTTTTCCGCTGTAGATGAGTCTGTACCTGTGCCACCATGTCATGAGTCGATGAGAAGACTGTGTGAGGAAGTATTACCTACTAGTAGTGGCCAATAGGTAGTTATAGTTGGACATTGTTTCCATAGAAAGAGCGTTTTCCGTTTTGCCAATAACTTTGGCGCTGTTTGATGAATCCTCGCAAAATTTTCAAACTAGTATGACGTTCACTTCACCTACTGTCTTGAAAGTTTTGGGGTGATCCATCAAGCAGGGGCTGAGAAATAGGGGGGTCCCAAAAAGCGTTCTACCCGTGCAAATTCCCATAGGAATTTTAGACATGACTACAGCCTGCAGTGCTGAGCGGAATTACACCAAATTTGGCAGAAAGGTAGTAATTGGTTCAGAAAGTGACCTTTTTGTGAATTGGTGTAAATATGTCCAGTAGTTTTTGAGATATAAAAGAAATCCAAATTTGGATATATAGGGGCGCGGATCCTCCGAGGGTCCAACAGTCCCCATGCACAAATCTGATTGGCTACCAAAACTTCAACCAGGAAGTGTTGGCAGCCATCTCAGGACTTGGCTTCAACCGAGTCTCACAAAAAACATTAAAAAACAAGAAAAGGGGGCAGGAATACCCTGACACTCTAACTGTGGTCCTGTGGTCCCCCTGTGAGCTCGACAGGGCCAAAAAGCACTTTTTAAAATATGTTTGCCCCAGGAACGTGATGGAGCCTCAAATCCACTGCAACGTTTAAAGAAAAACAAGCGCTGTCACCCGCGCTTATTTATATTATAGCCCCCTGATGGGCCTGGTCCCAGGGGCATACAGGCTTTTTTTTTTAAAAGGAGGGGGCACACAGGGCCTCTCTCCTTGGGCTTAATTGTGCCCTGGGGACCACCACCTCTTGTGGCTTAATTTTATAAATGCTAAGTTAAATATGGAGCGGGGGGACAACCCAGACCCCCTCGCGCCCCAGGGACCATCACCTCACTGTGGCTTTTAGTTCTTTAGAAGGAGGGTTGCCATGCAGCTCCCCTCCCAGACGGTTCTCGGCCCGGAACCCCCACCTCCCTGGGTCAGGTCCTTGAAAATCAAAGGAGGGGCCGCGCAGTCCCTCTCCTGGAGCCATACATCGCCCTTGGGACCACCACCCCCCAGGGCCAGCTCCTGCTATGTCCTGGGGTGCCCACCCCTGGGAGATAGCTGTATGCTTTTGATTGGCGGGAGCTCATAGCTCCTGCTGGAGGTGGGGAGCCGGGTGGAACCATGGGGGCCTGGAGGCTCCGCCCGTGGTCTTGGGAAACGAGCAGAAAGAGGCAGAATAAAGGTGAAAAACATGCAGAAAGAGGCAGAATAAAGGTCAGCAACAAGTAGAAAGAGGCAAAATAAAGGTCAGCAAAGAGAAGAAAGAGGCAAAATAAAGCTGAGAAATGAGCAGAAAGAGGCACAATAAAGGTAAGCAACAAGCAGAAAGATGCAAAATAAAGGTGAGAAATGAGCAGAAAGAGGCAGAATAAAGGTGAGAAATGAGCAGCAAGAGGCAAAATAAAGGCGAGGAGCGAGCAGAAAGAGGCAAAAAATTGGTGAGAAACGAGCACCAAGAGGCAAGATAAAGGTGAGAAACGAGCAGAAAGAGGTAAAATAATGATCAGCAATAAGCAGAAAGAAGGAAAATAAAGGAGAGAAACGAGCAGAAAGAGGCAGAATAAAGGTCAGAAGGGAGCAGAAAATGCAGAATAAAGGTCAGAAAAGAGCAGAAAATGCAAAATAAAGGTGAGAAAAGAGGAGAATGAGGCAGAATAATGGTCAGAAACGAGCAGCAAGAGGCAAAATAAAGGTGAGAAACAAGCAGAAAGAGGCAAAATAAAGGTGAGAAACTAGCAGAAAGAGGCAGAATAAAGGTCAGAAGGGAGCAGAAAGAGGTAGACTAAATGTCAGATAGGAGCAGAAAGAGGCAGAATAAAGGTGAGAAATGAGCAGCAAGAGGCACAATAAAGGTGAGGAGCGAGCAGAAAGAGGCAACAAATTGGTGAGAAACGAGCACCAAGAGGCAAGATAAAGGTGAGAAACGAGCAGAAAGAGGTAAAATAATGATCAGCAATAAGCAGAAAGAAACAAAATAAAGGTGAGAAACAAACAGAATGAGGCAGAATAAAGGTCAGAAGGGAGCAGAAAATGCAGAATAAAGGTCAGAAAAGAGCAGAAAGAGGCAAAATAAAGCTGAGAAACGAGCAGAAAGAAGCAAAATAAAGGTCAGCAATGAACAGAAAAATGCAAAATAAAGGTGAGAAACGAGGAGAAAGAGGCAGAATAATGGTTAGAAACGAGAACAAAATAAAGGTGAGAAACAAGCAGAAAGAGGCAAAATAAAGGTGAGAAAGGAGCAGAAAGAGGCTAAATAAAAGTCAGGAATGAGCAGAAAGAGGCAAAATAAAGGTGAGAAACTAGCAGAAAGAGGCAGAATAAAGTTCAGAAGGGAGCAGAAAGAGACAGAATAAAGCTCAGAAACGAGCAGAAAGAGGCAAAATAAAGATCAGCAACAAGCAGAAAGAGGCAAAATAAAGGTGAGAAACGAGCAGAAAGAGGCAGAATAGAGGTCAGAAACCAGCAGCAAGAGGCAGACTAATGGCCAGAATAAACAGAAAGAGGCAAAGTAGAGATCAGAAACAAGCAGCAAGAGGCAAAATAGAGGTCAGAAAAGAGCAGCACGAGGCAGAATAAAGGTCAGTAACGAGCAGAAAGAGGCAAAATAATGGGTAGAACAAGCAGAAAGAGGCAAAATAGAGTGAAGGAGAGAAGAGGCAAAAAACAAGCAGAAACCAATGACAGCAAAGGGTAGCGGACTGCAGGCAAGCCAGACAGGAGGACCGTCACAGTGGAGCTGGCACAAGGACCTGCTCCCATGTGTCGCACTACTTTTTTACCATGCACCCACTGACAGACCCAATCATACAGTCACACACCCACTCACATACCCCCTCACACTCACACACCCACTCACAGACCCAATCAGAGACTCATGCACCCACTGACAAACACATTCTGACACTCATGCACCCACTCACAGATCCATTCAATCACTCATTCACCCACTCACAGATCCACTGAGAGACTCACACAAACACACTCACAGACCCACTCAGAGACCCACACACTCATGCACCCACTCACAGATCCACTCAGACACTCATGCATCCACTGACACACCTACTCAGAGACACTTGCATGCTCTCATACTCCCACTCACACACTCATTATGTTATGTTATGTTATCTGAGTTTATATAGCGCACAGCTGCCCCAGCAAAGAGGCGTCCCGGCGCTGCCAGCGTCAGAAGGAACAGGGCTAAGAACACAACAAGTAGGCGTAAGGAATATACAGAAGACAAAAAGGACTAAGCAGAAGGAAAAAGGAAAGTTTTAATTGCTTTCCTGAAGTCCACCATGCGATCCAAGCTGCGAATCTGAGGAGGCAGGGAATTCCATAGCTTGGCAGCTAAGTAACGGAAAGATCGAACTCCGACCCGAAGGCGCTTCACACGGGGGACAATTACAAAATGCTGTCCCAGGGAGCGCAGCTGGCGAGTGGGGACATACAGGGCTAGCAAGTTAGCCAGGAGACTGGGCGAGGCAAGTTTCAGGATCTTAAAAGATAGGCAAAGAGCCTTAAATTGGATCCGTTTGGCCACTGGAAGCCAATGTAACCTCCGGATGGCCCCAGTAGAAGGACAGTTACGTGGGAGCCCTAACAGGGCTCTGGCGGCAGCGTTTTGAACACGCTGCAGTCGCAATATCTCAGCCTGATTAGCTCCCAACAGGAGCGAATTAGCATAATCTAGTCTAGATAGAATGGCTGATTGAACAATCAGTTGGCGAGTAGATGAATCAAAAAACTTCAGCAGGGGCCTAAGTCCCCGCAGGAGGCCAAAACAGGTACCCGCAACTCTTTTGGTATGTTCTTGAAAGCTAAGAGACTCACACACCCACTCACAGATCTACTGAGATACTCACGCACCCACTCACAGATCCACTCAGACACTCATGTTCTAATTCACAGATCCACTCAGAAACTCATGTACCTACTCACAGATCTACTCAGAGAGTTACACACCTACTGACTCACCCACTCAGACACTCCCTCACCTACTCACAGACCCACTCAGAGACTCATACAACCCCTCAATGCCCCACTCAGACACTCACACACTAGCTCACTCACCCACTCAGAGACTCATCCATCCACTCACAGACCTTCAAAAATGCTCATTCACTCACTCAGAGACCCAGTCAGAGACTCACGCACCAACTAACAGTCTCACTCAGACACTCATGCGCCCACTCACAGACCCACTAAGACACTCATGCATCCAGTCACAGACCTACTCAGAGACTCAATCACTCAACTCACAGACCCACTCAGAGACTCATGCACTCACTCACAGACCCAGTCAGAGACTCATGAACTCACTCACAGACCTGCTCATGTACCCATTCACAGACCCACTTAGAAACTCACACACCCACTCACAGACCTACCCAGACATTCACACACCCACTCACAGACCCACTGAGACACTCTAACACCCACTCACAGACTTACTGAGACACCAATGCACTCACTCACACACTCACTGCCAAAGGTTAGTGGTTACATTTAGGAAATAACATTTAAAAAACCTTAGAAATTCACTGAAAACACCAAAAGTTAAAGGGACATTATAGTTAGGAAACAACATTAAAAAAACCTTAGAAATTCTGTTAAAAAAACAAAGTTACAGTGACGTTATAGTTAGGCTCTGATTTCACTGGTACAAAACTAGTGAAATTCAACAGTTATAGTTAGCTGAGCTAACTATAACTTACGCACCTGCAATCCACTGCTTATGACCTCACATATCACATCACTCATCACATGGTCAGTGACATCACTGATAACATCAATGATGACATCTCAAATGACATCACTGATGACATCATTCAGTGAGTGTAAGTGTTTTCTAAGAGTTTATGTTTTTTCCAGTAGATAGATAGATAGATCGATAGATAAATAGAAAAATTCACTGAAAACCAAAGGTTAAAGTAACATTATAGTTAGGTGAATATTTAAGTGTGAACATTCACATTTAGAACAACAACAAAAAACAGAAATTCACCACTTATAATTAGCAGCACTAACTATAACATGTGCCCTGTCATGCACTGCTTATGACCTCACATATGACATCACTCATGACATGTTCTATGACATAATTTATGACATCACTGATGACATCTCAAATGACATCATTGATGACCTCACTGATGACATCATCAAAGCTCCTTTTGTACACATTGCTCTCTTAACATGTATAGCTCAGAAGAATATGAGCCATGATAAATGCTAGACAGAAACAACTCCCTTAGCTGTAGAAAGTAGGTTATTTACCACATTGACCCTATACCAAAGACTTCATGGGTAGGGTAGCTCACATTGACAATCACCCACAGCTATAAGGGAAACCATCATTGGATATGGTGTTCAATCTGTAAATGCCTGTTCAGAGCAAGCCAAGTTCCTAAAAATACTGAATGTCACTACCAAAAACAATCCCCTAATATGGACAGCATTTATCTGTATTTAACCCTGACAGTCACCGAACCTACATTGAGAAATTAAGTTGATATAAGTAGAGAAGTGCATACTGTAATCAGTATTCACTCTATGTAGAGAGATTATTCTGTATCAGACTGTTTGTTGACAGTGAAAAACTCATGACAAATACTCTATAGAGTAATAAAAAGTATCTGCTTAGCACAGTGCATACTCTATGCAAAACATGTCCAAAGAGCGAATTTTCACTTAAAATAACCGAGGTCTGAAGGTGCTAAAGATTATACTGCCTGCCGCCTTCATACTGTGGTGAAAACTTTACAGATAGCCCATCTTCTGAAGCAAAACAAGCACATGTACATAGATTTGTACCTGGTGCACACATTCTTCTAGGTTAAGTAGAAACTGTCACACTGAGACAATTCTGTCTAATGAATCAAGGGTGCTTACAATACTTAGTATGTAGTGCATAGAATCTTTACCCTACTGGAAACTTTTGCTGCAGTACTAAAATACCTGTGTGAAACATAACGAACCCAAGTCAACTGTCACCTACGGTAGCGGGGTGTCAGAAAGGGGTCGGAGACTGGGTTGTGGTAAGAAGGGTTTTATTGGGTGTAACACGCGTCTCTTTGAGGCCTGTCTGTAGTACGGTAGTGGGGGCTGGTCCTTCGCCTCCTGGTCCCTCGAGGAGGTCCTCCCTCTTCTTACTCGCTCCAGTGCGGTCCCGTCCTCCGAGGTGGTGGGGGTACAAAACAAACAGGATACCAAGTGTAAGTGAGGTGTCCAGGTGCACTAGACTTGAAAAAGGAAGGGTGGTGATGGGATCACTCGGTGCACAACACGTCTATCGGCATGAGGGAAGTGCTCAGGGAGGGTACACCAGGGAACAGGGATCCCACAGGTCAAGTATCCAGTCTCTCCCTCTTTCCTACCCAGCCCGCCAAATTATTGCGTACCTGTGTGAGCCACGCTCCTCCAGGAGCGTGGCTGGGCGATTCACGGGGACGTTGGCCTCCTGGCTCTCCGTCTTCACTCGACCTCGCTGTCTCCTTCCCGTTGTTTGCTTCCGTTGATCTCGCTCTCCTCCCGCCTTCGTTTTCCTCCTCGACTCCTCCGGTGATGCCACACACCGGCTTCCGTTCTCCTCCCGATCTTATTGGCCAGGGTTCCTCGTCGTCATCGTCGGGGGCGTGTCCCGCCGACCAGCCTTCCCAGTTAAAGGGACGGTGTATGTTTTCTTCCTCATCTCCCGTTCTTCGTGGGACTGCGTAACCCCACTCGTCCTGCTCCTGATAAAGAAGAGGGGAAAGGGTGGTTTCCTCGTTCCCCGGGCTCTTCGCTCGTTCAGTCCCCTTCAGGTCCGAGCCCCCCCGGTCACATACCACCCCCCTTGGATTCTCCTGATCGGGGAGATTTAACGGGACAAATAATCAGCACTGCCATTGTCCTTGCCCCTACGGTGTTTCACAGTGAAGGAAAAAGGCTGGAGTGACAGGAACCAGCGCAGAACCCTGGGGTTAAGAGCGATGTTCCTGCTCATCCACTGGAGGGGGGCGTGGTCCGTGTACAGGGTGAAGTGGTGGCCCTCGAGATAGTACCTCAGCTTGTCGACAGCCCATTTTACAGCCAGACATTCTTTCTCAACGGTGGGGTATTTAAGTTCCCGTGGGAATAGCTTGCGGCTGATATACAATATGGGATGGTCGACACCCTCAGCTGATGTTTGTGAGAGGACAGCCCCTATGCCATAGTCTGATGCGTCTGTGTGGAGGATAAATGGTCGGGAAAAGTCGGGGGAGGATAACACCGGATTGGTGGTGATAGTTCGCTTTAGAGTGTTGAAGGCTTTCTGCATCTGGGGTGTGGGTTGTAAAAGGCTTTGTGATTTCACCTCTTGTCTAAGTGTGTCGGTGAGGGGGGCGGCTACGTCGGAGAACTGGGGGATGAAGTGGCGATAATAACCTATCAACCCTAGGAATGCTCTCATTTCTCTCTTTGTGCTGGGGAAAGGGGTCTCTGCTATTGCCCTGACCTTTTCAATTTGAGGTTCTATCATTCCGTGACCTAGTACGTAACCCAAATATTTGACCTTTTGGTAAGCCACCCGGGACTTCCTTGAGTTAATGTGTAGCCCGGCCTGTTCTAAGGCATGCAGTGTTGTCTGTAGATGACCTAGATGGGACTCCCAGGAGGGGCTGAAGATCATGATATCATCTAGGTAGGCAGATGTAAAGGACTGATACTCCCGGAGCACCGTATTCATGAGACGCTGAAAAGTCGCCGGGGCCCCATGTAAACCGAAGGGGAGCACCGTGAACTCGAACAGCCCATCCTGGGTGGCAAAAGCGGTCTTCTTCCGGTCTTCTTCCCTCAGAGGCACCTGCCAGTATCCTTTGGTGAGGTCCAATGTGGTGATATACCGGGCCTCCCCCAATTTTTCGATCAATTCATCAATACGAGGGATAGGGTATGCGTCAAAGGAGGAGACGTCGTTGAGAGCTCTAAAGTCCATACAGAACCTGGTGCTCCCATCCGGTTTAGGCACCATCACTATGGGAGACGACCACTCGCTCTTGGACGGTCTTATGACTCCGAGTTGTAACATCTCTTGTACCTCCCTTTGTACCGCAGCTCGTTTGGCTGCGAGTATCCTATATGGACGCTGTTTGATGATCTTCCCAGGGAGGGTCACAATGCAGTGTTCCGCCAGAGTCGTCTTTCTGGGTATGTCTGAGAACAGGGAGGAAAACGGGGATAGGGTTTTGCGGAGATCCTCTTTCTCTTGGTCTCTCAAGTCCTCATTGACCACCAACTGTTCCAAGGTGTTGGAGGTAGAGGCGTGCGTCGGTAGTGTGAGATGGGCCGTCTTCGGTGGGGGCCCTAGCCACTTCTTCAGTAGATTCACGTGGTATGTCTGGCTTCTCCGGGCCGTTATTTGTACCCGATAGCTGGTTTGCCCGACGGATCTGATGATCCTGTAGGGTCCCAACCATTCGGCCTGGAATTTTTTTGTGGATGAGGGTAACAGCACTAAAACCCAGTCGTCTACCTTCATCCTCCTCCATCGCTTCCCTTTGTCATATACTGCTTTCTGTTTTTCCTGTTTCTTCTCGAGCTGTGAATACGCCAAGTCCCTCAGTTTTCCTATCCTAGCTTTCAGGGCTTGTGTATATTCTAACATTCCACGGGTTTCATTGTCTTCCTCCTTCTCCCACGCCTCTTTTGTCATTTCCGTCAGCGTTCTGGGCTGTCGTCCATACAGCATCTCAAACGACGAGCAACCCAGGCTGCTCTGTCTTTGGCCACGTATGACATACAAGGCCAGGGGCAGTAACTGATCCCATTCCCTTCCGTTCACTGTGAGCATTTTCCTCAACGTGGCCTTGAGCGTCCCATTATACCTCTCCACAAGGCCGTCTGTCTGGGGGTGATAGACAGAGGTTTTAATTTGCCGCAAGTCTAGCATCCCGCAGACCTCCCTCATTAACCTGGAGACGAAAGGGGTCCCTTGATCGGTTAGGATCTCCTTGGGGAATCCCACCCGTGAAAACAGCTCTATGAACCTCTCTGATATCAGGCGAGTGGTGGGGGCCCTCAGGGGAAAAGCCTCCGGGTATCGAGTCGCATAATCCACTATTACCAACGCGTATTGATTCCCTCTCCGGGTTTTTGGTAGGGGTCCGATGAGGTCCATTCCTACTCTTTCAAATGGGGTGCCTATGATTGGGAGTGGTTGTAATGGCACTGCTGGGGGGACGATGTGTATTCCTCTTCTGACATATCTCACAGGTCATGCAGTGGATCTTAATGTCCTTATATATCCCCGGCCCAAAAAAATGCCTTAACACGTTCTGTGTTGTCTTTTCGCTACCTGTATGTCCGGCCGTCAGATGGGAATGTGAAAAAAACATGATCTGGTCCCTGAAAGGAAGGGGTACTAGTAGCTGATGGGGGTCATCCTTAGAACCCTGTTGATATAACAGGCCCTCTTTTATGAGAAACCGGGGAAACGAGAGGGAGGGGGAGTACTGTGTCCTATGTGCCTGCTCCCAGGCATTAAACAGGGAGGTGTCGTTGGCTTGGGCGAACTTGAAGCTCCTGTCTAAGGTCCAGGGCTCGGGGGTTATCAAAGCCGTTGTTGGGTTGTCGGTCGTCTTTCCTACCCCTTCTTTTCTGTCCTGGGTCTGTAACGTGTGTAGGAACAGGTCTAGGAACTCGGGATTGTCGGTTCCTATAATGAGATCCTCTGGCAGGCTCTCCAATACCCCCACCCTGATGACATGGCTTCTACCATCACACGGTGCAAGGGACACTACGGCTACCGGGTAGGGCTTTACGTCACCATGTACGCATCTGATGTGCACTATGGTATCTGGGATGATTTGTTGGGGCTGTACAAGGACCCTTTGTATCACGGACTGCCTACAACCTGAGTCTAGTAGGGCATTCACCACCTTATCATTCACCCGTACACTTACGTGATAAGTGCTCCCCATCTCAGCGATGTAGAGTATAGACCGGGGGATGTAGCCCACCTCCATTGGTTCTTCGGTCTGTTTTCGTCGAGGACATATTCGTGCGATGTGGCCCCAGTCCCCACAATCGAAGCACTGAGGTCCCCGGAACGTAGGTAACTCTTGTTTATGGAGACGTGGTTTTGTGACTTCTGGGACCGCTCGGGGTTTTGTACCGTGACTTGGGGTAGGATGTTGGGGTTGTTTCTTGGCCTCCCACCCGCTGGTTTTCGATTGTGCCCGGGAGTAAGTAGTGGCCATGTCAATGGCTTGTTCGGTCGTCAAGCGGGCATGTTGTCGCAGCCATATCTGCGTATTCAAGGGGAGGGCTTCCAGGTACTGTTCAAGATATATCTTGTCCATGATCTCTACTTTTGTGCACACAGTCGGCGTCAGCCACTTATCGGCTGCCATCTTTAGGCGAAAGAACAAGGTCTTTGGGTTTTCCCCAGGGGTGCCCCGCTCTTTTCAGAAACGCACCCTGTATGCTTCCGCATCAAGCCCTAGGTGGTCCAGGATGAGGGACCGAATGACCTCATAGGGGGTGTTCCCTGCTGCGTTGGCCACCTGATAGGCACCCTGCACCTCACCCGTTAGGAGGGGAGCCAAGAAGAATGGCCATTTCTCTTTGGGCCATCCGCAGGCCCGTGCGGCTCACTCAAAGTTGAGTATGAAGGTGTCAGGGTCGTCGCCGGCTACATACTTCTGCAAGGAAACCCCAGAGGGCCCAGGGGGGTGGCTCCGGTGTTCAGGTGGGTGTGGGAGGGGTTGGTCGATCATCAACTTCTGCAGGCCCTCTAACTACGCTGAGACCGTGTCCCTGACGGTCTCTCTGTCCGCCTGGGCTGACGTCAGCTGTCGCTCCACGGCCCATCCCAGCTTCTCCTGACCCTGCACTAGATGTTGTATTAGTGCGTCCATCGTGGGGGTACAGATGGGGGTGTCTATCCCCGCATTCTCCACCACTTGTAGCGGGGTGTCAGAAAGGGGTCGGAGACTGGGTTGTGGTAAGAAGGGTTTTATTGGGTGTAACACGCGTCTCTTTGTGGCCTGTCTGTAGTACGGTAGCGGGGGCTGGTCCTTTGCCTCCTGGTCCCTCGAGGAGGTCCTGCCTCTTCTTACTCGCTCCAGCGCGGTCCCGTCCTCCGAGGTGGTGGGGTACAAAACAAACAGGATACCAAGTGTAAGTGAGGTGTACAGGTGCACTAGACTTGAAAAAGGAAGGGTGGTGATGGGATCACTCGGTGCACGACACGTCTATCGGCGTGAGGGAAGTGCTCAGGGAGGGTACACCAGGGAACAGGGATCCCACAGGTCAAGTATCCGGTCTCTCCCTCTTTCCTACCCAGCCCGCCAAACGGTCGCGTACCTGTGGTGAGCCACGCTCCTCCAGGAGCGTGGCTGGGCGATTCACGGGGACGTTGGCCTCCTGGCTCTCCGTCTTCACTCGACCTCGCTGTCTCCTTCCCGTTGTTTGCTTCCGTTGATCTCGCTCTCCTCCCGCCTTTGTTTTCCTCCTCGACTCCTCCGGTGATGCCACACACCGGCTTCCGTTCTCCTCCCGATCTTATTGGCCAGGGTTCCTCGTCGTCATCGTAGGGGGCGTGTCCCGCCGACCAGCCTTCCCAGTTAAAGGGACGGTGTATGTTTTCTTCTTCATCTCCCGTTCTTCGTGGGACTGCGTAACCCCACTCGTCCTGCTCCTGATAAAGAAGAGGGGAAAGGGTGGTTTCCTCGTTCCCCGGGCTCTTCGCTCGTGCAGTCCCCTTCAGGTCCGAGCCCACCCGGTCACACCTACACACAGAGTTACTCTTCAGTACAAAGATTTATAATGTGTTCAATACCTCTACACACTTTTCATGCATTAGAAGCACATGCGTTTTGTAAACACTTACACCCATTAGCTGGACACAGGCTGTACAAAATTAGGTAGAAAAGTAATATGGTAGTTACCCGCCACTATGTAAACTATAAAAACAAACTTACAAATTCACTGGATGATTTCATCAGTGAGGTCATCAGTAATGTCATCAGTTATGTCATTTGACATGTCATGAGTTATGTCATAAATGATGTTACAGAACATGTCATGTATGATGTCATATGTGAGGTCATAAGCAATGCATGGTGGGGGCAAGTTATAGTTAGTGCTGCTAACTATAACAAGTGAATTTCTGAGTTTTTTTTAGTTCAAAACATTATTATTCACATTGACAAATTCACCTAACTATAACATTACTTTATATGCAACAATACATTACCCCCTGCTTATACGATTACGGTTCCTGAGGCAGGGCAACAACTATAATTAGAAAAAAGACCCCTGGCAACCTATCTATTCAATTCAACAGATCATCAATGACTCATTCAGGTGTATATGTGGCCCGGACAGCAACATTTGATCCACTTTTTAATATTGTTTCCTTTGTTATTTATTTATACTCATATTTATATTCATGCAATGCATTGAAATTTCATCTATCTTACTTTTCATTACAAAATTGAACATATAAATTAAAGACATATTATTACAATATCCTTTCAATTGGAACAAACATGTGAGAAGTGCACTATTTCTTTATATTTAAAAGACATCTCATACCCAATCCATACTTCCACAAATATTTCAACCAACCAATCATGTAGTCCTTCATTCATACACAATCCTCAGTTTCACACTTCTTAAAAACATAACATCAATAAAATGGGTCTTCAGATATGACGATCGCAGGAGTCAAACACACAAGTGTCTGCGTGGACTACGAGGAGACTGTACTTCCTGTCCGGTTCTTGTGATGTGCTCACGAGATCGTACATTTGGAATTAAGTTCATGACAGTGCATTTTTAAAATTTTTAAGAAAATGAGTACTCAACGTTCAGGCCGATAACAACCCTGCTTATTTAAACAAAGCCCTTTTTTGCTGCTTATGTAAGCCAATCATTTTTTCTTCTAAAGCAAGCAAGGCTGCACAGGGCAAGCTTGTCCAAAATCATAAATTGCACATAGGCAAAAGTTTTAGTTTTTTTTTTTAAAATTGTTCTTTTTTCTCCTCTTTGTTTTGAAGGCGATGTTGTTTTTTGTACTCCCCTGTTTTTTGTCTTTGTGGTACCCTTTTAGAAAAGTATACAAAAAAGTTAAAAGTGTTAAAAACACAAAAAATACAGTTGTTTAAAAATGTTAATTAAAAAAGCTCTCTTCAGAGCTACCCTATACTTACATTATGTATGTTGTTTGCACCATGTTACCCTTTTTGTTCGTCTTGATGACTCTCGCGAGACACTCCTGAGAGCCACAATACCATCATACATAGCATGGTTGACTCTTGCGAGTCTCTTGCGAAAGCCAGATGCACATTCCTCTGCATCCACTGCAAGGGGACAGTGTTTTCTGCTTTATTCTCATGAGCATCTTGCAAGAGCATACTTTTATAATGGAATTTACATTTTAACTGAGCATATCCTGTTTATATGTCTAATTTATATGCACCAGATTTTATGTACTCCACTTTTTTTTATATATAATCCTGTGAGACTCTCACAAGATTGTAAAATTACTTTAGGGGAAGAATTTACATTTTCCTTCATTACAATACTTATACCTTATAATCCCCACTGCTAGACTTGGGGAGAGACTGGCCTCTCCATTTGTACCTTTCATGAAGGTAACCAGTGTGTAGAGTAGGGTTTAAAGAGACGCTGCCTCTCCAATCACACCTTTACTCTGTAGTATATATGGTAGCGTGGGAAGGTTTTCACCTCACATGTAAGACCTCGCAATTCCATACTAAGTATAACAAGTACTAGCCTCCCCACTGAGACCTCTCCCCCGGGTAAATAACCATATATATTAGCATGTGGGGGAATGACATTCACTGTCCACTCACAGCTCTTCCCAGCATGACAGACATATAAAGAAGTATGTAGGGAAACACTGTCTTCTGCACTAACACCTATTTCCAGCACAACATGGATTCGCAGTACGGTATAGTGAAGCAGTGGCCTCTTTACTGACACCTCTCCTTAGAACAACAGCGATATGCAGTGCTGTCTGCGAAGGAAGTGACCTGTCCACTAACACATCTTACCAGGGTGAAAGGTGTCTGTAGTAGGGTTTGAGAAAAATGTATCTCTCTACTCATACCTTCTCTCATGCATGACACATATACATAGTAGGCAGTGGGGAGAAACGACCCTGTTTCCTGATAGAAGTCCCTTGCATGGTAACTGTGCATAGTATAGTATGGAGGGAGACAGGCCTCTCTCCTGTGACCTGCCTCTTGGATGATGGGTGCATAAATTAGGGTGTGAAAAGTGGCACTGGTCTCTGGTCACAGCTGTCCCCAGTATGACAGATGTACAAGTAAAGTATGGAGTTAAAATTACCTAAATGCTCAGAAATCTGTCTTGCATAACAACTATAGAGACTATGATATGAAAACATCCTGCCCTATCAGGTGAGATATCTCCCCAGAGTAACATATGTGCAAAGTAGGCTGTAGGTTGAAACTGTTTGCTCTGCAAATACCTCTCGCCATACTGATGAATGTCCATAGTCGAGTATAACATGGAGCATCCTCTCTCTCTCGAGAACTGTGTCTTGGCAACTGGTGTCCATATTTTATTGTGGAGACATACTCACCTCTGTTTTCAGATGCCTCCCAATGGCAACACCCTTATGTAATAGGGTGTGCACAGCAGCTGATAGCAGTGGGTATTAGAGTATAAAAATGCACTGCCCTCTGTGCTAAGACCTCTTTCTTGTATCAGAGTTCCCTATACTACAGCATGCGCAACAGCTAATCTCTGTAGGGACACCTCTCTGTTGCATGACAAGTAATCATAGCTGCATAGCAAAATAATTGGGTTCTCTATTACCAATTCTCTGTAGGATAAAAGATGTGCAAAGTGTCCTTTACATACATATACATGTAGCAGCATGTTCACAGTCCCTCAACATGGAACTGCCAGTTTCACTGAATATTGCAATATGAACTTGAAATGTATAATTAGCATTAAGGAAAGTAATTCAAAGTAACTTTAAACTTTTTAATTACAACAATGCAATATAACAACAATGCAAAACTACAACAACTATATTATCAAATTATATGAACAACTATAATACAGAGAAAACAAACAACTTTAAAATACATAGCCCTCTGACGTCACATGCTGCCATGTCCAAGATGGCGACGCTAGCAAGGGCACCAAGTTTCGGCTGCGGACCACTCTTTTGATCCAGCATTGGAATTGGCAGAAATATAATAGTGGAATACCGCTGAGTGTGGACCTGTTCCTGAGTCAGTGGGGTGCAGGTATTGACTTGAGGAGTGACAGAGAGGAACAGACAGCTTTACTTTAACAGGAGTGGAGCAGAGGGCCAGGGTCCTAATTGGGCGGTACCTCTGGGAGACATTTTCCCCCCGTTGGAGGAGTGGATTAGCTCCCCACGCTCGGTTGTAAGAGGTGAAGTGAAGAGGCCCTCCAGGTGGCGGGCTGCTACCGTGAAGAGTGTATGTTCCCCTGTGCACAGTGGGGAGGTGGGAGGTGCCGCTGTGATTCCCTGCCTGCTGCCCCGTGAAGCCCCAGTGAAACCTCGAGGGAGTTTCTCTAAGCGATGACACTGGCAACGGAACCCTGTCTTTGCTGCATCCTGATCGGGGGAACAACGGGGCTTGACTCCACTACGCTGATTGCGACTTGAACGGATTGACTCAGGTTTCTGCAAACTGAAGACTGGAGCGAGCTCACCGGCAACAGGGTCCCCCCTCCTAACTAGGGGCCTGGCTAAGCTTGACACTGGTGCTGTCACTGGTGCCTCCCCGCTCACTCCAGAGTACCAGGTGAGTACCAGGTGAAGCCCATTCCTCCGCTGACTCATCCCCCAAGATGGTGGTGGCCTTGTCACTGTGAGACAGATTACGGTCTGGCAATGGTCTCTCACCAGCCCCGGCGTGCTGTTTAGGGCACCGGGTGATCACTGTCAGAGACAGGGCCCTATCCTTGGACTGTAGCACCAGAAATACCCTTATCCTTAGGGGCCCCTGATTACAGGGATGTTGCTGCTTGTTCTTGTGTTAGAGGGCTCCAAGTCCCAGAACTCCTCACGCCAGGAGGCGCTCTTACACAACCAGGGGCTGGTTCCACTAGCGGGTCCAACTAGTACTATAAAATGGTCTCTTACTGACCTTTTACCTTTTAACCTTTTATAGTTTTATATCCAGTATTTTGTATTGAACCAGTAAATTTCTGTGATTGTAAGAGGCAACAAAGGTGCGGGTCCTAATAGAGAGTGGGTGGGTATCCCTTTGTTGCTAAAGGAGGATAAAGGTAGTGATTATTGTATTTACTTTAATCATGGGGAAGCGTTAAGCAAATGGCAAATCCCCAGAAACACGGAGAGCGAAAAAACAGCCTAGACTGGCAGTGGAAAACTGTACGTTAGTCAAAATAGATGTTCTGATAAGTTGAAGGGCTTTTGGTCAATAAAGCAACAAAGACACAGAGGGCAAAGTGAAGCATCAGGGGATGGGGGATATCAAATGCCTTTTTAAATAATGGAGGGTAGGTATATCCTGGCATCCAGAAATGGAAAGTAGTGCTGTTAGTTTAAGTACACTATCTCGTACAATAGTGGTTCAGCAAGATCTGATACCGGAGCAATTTATTATCACAGCTCCTTCTATATCTGTAAAAATGTTGAATGTAGTAACCAATATGAAATTCTGGCCCATACAGCCATATCCCCTACTCCGCCCATATGCAACATTACAGCATCAAGTACTGAGAGGGATTCCCAGTCTAAACAGATAGACACCCTCCAAGAACAGATAATGGGTTTATGAGTCGCTTGGCAAAGGTCATAAATGAGAAAGTAGATACCTTCACAGCTTTAGTCTAGAACCTTAGCTCTAAGTTGCCTATAACTTCGGAAAGTGATGAACGAGCCATTCCCAGAAAAGAGGTCAATCGGGGAGATTCTGTACAAGATAAATTAATTACATGTCCTCTAGGGGGGTGACAGTCCTCAAAGACAGCGGAGTGTACTAGAAGGAGCAAGGAGCTCGTTAGGCCACAAATGGAAGCTGGCCGAGCTGCAATGTGCTTTTAGGAAGCAAACTTCTTCCCAGAGAAATAGCTAGCGGTAAGAGATCCAACAATCCTTATAATCTGAGACAGGAACCCCTAGAACCCTCACTCTGTAAACATACACCAAGATGGGCAGGAGGTTCTGCAAGGCAGTTGGACATATATATATATATATATATATATTCACTGAAAAAACCATAGGTTTTAGGGACAGTTATAGTTAGTTGGACATTGCACTCGTACAAAACCCGTGAAATTCCCCCGTTATAGTTAGTTCAGCTAACTATAACTCGCGCCCCCGCAATACACTGCTGATGACGTCACATATTACATCACTCATGACATGGTCAGTGACATCACTGATGACATCACTGATGACATCTCAAATGACATCACTGATGACATCATCCAGTGACTGTGTGTTTCTGTAAAGTTTAAATATTTTTAATATATATAGGGAAAGGCGTATTGAAGAATGAGTGGGTGTATAAGTGTCTGTATGGATGATTTAGTAGGTGCGTGACTAACTCTATAAGTGAGTGATTAAAAGTATCTTACTGAATGCATGGGTTAGTGACTAAACTGGGTGAATGTCTGTATCCGTCTGTCTGTTGCTGTGTAAGTGGCTGCATGGGTTTGTGAATAGCTACATGAGTGTCTATATGAGTTATTGATTGGTTGTCTGAGTATCTGTATGGGTGCCTGAGTGTTTGTGTGGGTGGGGTGTGTGCGACTCTGTGCATAGATGTGTGAGTGGGTGATTCACTGGGTGAATGGTTTCAAGAGTGCATCTGTGATAGACTGTATGGGTGGGTAAGTGTGTGTAAGAGTGTGTTAGTGAGTGAATGTATGTCCCAGTGGTACATGTGTGAGTAACTACATATGTGAAAGGCAGTATATATGTGTGTTGGAGTATATAAATAGCTATAAGCTTAGAGTGTGTGATTGTGAGAGTGACTGTATGGATGAGTGTGTGCTTGTATCAGTGATTGTATAAGAGCGTAAGAATGTGCTAGTATTTGTATGAGTAAGTGAGCTGGTGTGTGTATAACTGTATAGGTGAGTAAATGGCAGTGTGTTTAATTATTTGCATGACTGACTAGGTGTGTGAGTACCTCTATGGATGAGTGGCGGTGTTTGAGTGTCTATATAGGAGTATGAGTGCATATGATAGTCCTGTACTGAGTGATCGTAAGTATGAGTGACTGTACGGGTGAGTGAGTGGATGTGTGTGTAGACCTAAGAATCAGTGAGTGGGTATGTAGTTATTGGTGTTGGAGTGTCTATGGTTTTGCGAATGGCAGTCTGTAATTTAGAGTGGGTGTATCAAAGGTTATATTAGGGTGTGAGGAGGTGCATCAGATTATCACGTGGATGATGTCATCAGTGATGTCATTTGAGATGTCATCAGTGATGTCATCAGTGATGTCACTGACCATGTCATGAGTGATGTAATATGTGACGTCATCAGCAGTGCATTGCGGGGCGCGAGTTATAGTTAGCTGAACTAACTATAACGGGGGAATTTCACGGGTTTTGTACGAGTGTAATGTCCAACTAACTATAATTGTCCCTAAAACCTATGGTTTTTTCAGTGAATTTGTAAGGTTTTTTAAATGCTAATTTCTAACTATAACATGCCTGAAACCTATGGTTTTTTCAGTGAATTTCAAAGGTTTTTTAAATGCTAATTCCTAACTATAACATGTCTGAAACCTATGGTTTTTTTCAGTGAATTTCAAAGGTTTTGTAAATGACAATTTTTAAATGTATTAATTGTTATATTTATTTTTTTGATACTGATTTACTACATTTTTTTAAACTATTTATTTTTAGATATTTTATTTTTTTAAATACATTGTAATTACATTATACATTACATTACAAAATATACTTTCTCAGAATGAATTACTTTAGTTTAAATACTTTGCAAATAGGCAATAGACTTTTAAGTACAGTAGTTACAGTTGTTGCAATGGGCAACACAATTTCAAACACAATGCAACATTGAGCTCAATGTGAATTTCTAGTTAAATGCAATTAGTTACTTTATGGATTACTTTTTCTAACCACAGGACTGGATCCTAGATTCAGTCCTGGGACATCTCCTGTAAACAGTTGAGTAAAAACGTTTTGGTTACAGTAGTGATTTTTAAGGAATATTATTGTATTTTAAAAGTTGACAGAAACTTTTTCACATAGAATCACCAATGTTATCCTATGGGAGGAAATTCACTTAGCAGGTAAGTAGTGTTATCGTTAGTTTTTCTTACTCAGTGGTGGATCCTGGATCCAGCACTGGTGCATCTCCTGTAAACAGTTGAAAGAATGCATTTAAGTCATACAGGCGATTTTTAAGGAATATTTGTAGTTTGTGAAAATCGACACATTGAAACTTTTCTGCTGAAAACCAGACAATGGATTCCTATGGAAGGAAATACAAGTTACTGGTAAGTACGGTTAGAATTACTTTTCAGGGTCAGTGCTGGGCTAAAAGATGCAGCACTGGGTTATCTCCTGATAACAGGTGAGTAAATCGGAATTCGTAGTTCGGCTGATTTTAGAGGAATATTTGTATGTTTCAAAAATCGACACTTAGAAACTTTTTCAGCAAAAAGCAGGCAATGATATCCTATGGAAGGAAATTCAAGTTACTGGTAAGTACGGTTAAAATTACTTTTCAGGATCAGTACTGGGCTCAAAGATGAAGCACTGAGGTCTCTCCTGATAACAGGTGAGTAAATCGGAATTCGTAGTTCGGCTGATTTTAGAGGAATATTATAAAGTTCCAAAACTCCACACTTGGAAGAATTTCCAAGTGAAACCAGTCAATGTTAGCCTATGGAAGGAAATTCAAGTTACTGGTAAGTACGGTTAAAATTACTTTTCAGGATCAGTACTGGGCTCAAAGATGCAGCACTGAGGTCTCTCCTGATAACAGGTGAGTACGTTGGAATTCGTAGTTCAGCTGATTTTAGAGGAATATTATAAAGTTCCAAAACTCCACACTTAGAAGAATTTCCAAGTGAAACCAGTCAATGTTAGCCTATGGAAGGAAATTCAAGTTACTGGTAAGTACGGTTAAAATTACTTTTCAAGATCAGTACTGGGCTCAAAGATGCAGCACTGAGGTCTCTCCTGATAACAGGTGAGTAAATCGGAATTCGTAGTTCGTCTGATTTTAGAGAATATGTGTATGTTTCAAAAATCGACACTTAGAAACTTTTTCAGCAAAAAGCAGGCTATGATATCCTATGGAAGGAAATTCAAGTTACTGGTAAGTACGGTTAAAATTACTTTTCAGGATCAGTACTGGGCTCAAAGATGCAGCACTGAGGTCTCTCCTGATAACAGGTGAGTAAATCGGAATTCGTAGTTCGGCTGATTTTAGAGGAATATTATAAAGTTCCAAAACTCCACACTTGGAAGAATTTCCAAGTGAAACCAGTCAATGTTAGCCTATGGAAGGAAATGCAAGTTACTGATAAGTACGGTTAAAATTACTTTTCAGGATCAGTACTGGGCTCAAAGATGCAGCACTGAGGTCTCTCCTGATAACAGGTGAGTAAGTTGGAATTCGTAGTTCAGCTGATTTTAGAGGAATATTATAAAGTTCCAAAACTCCACACTTAGAAGAATTTCCAAGTGAAACCAGTCCATGTTAGCCTATGGAAGGAAATTCAAGTTACTGGTAAGTACGGTTAAAATTACTTTTCAAGATCAGTACTGGGCTCAAAGATGCAGCACTGAGGTCTCTCCTGATAACAGGTGAGTAAATCGGAATTCGTAGTTCGGCTGATTTTAGAGGAATATTTGTATGTTTAAAAAATCGACACTTAGAAACTTTTTCAGCAAAAAGCAGGCAATGATATCCTATGGAAGGAAATTCAAGTTACTGGTAAGTACGGTTAAAATTACTTTTCAGGATCAGTACTGGGCTCAAAGATGCAGCACTGAGGTCTCTCCTGATAACAGGTGAGTAAATCGGAATTCGTAGTTCGGCTGATTTTAGAGGAATATTTGCACAATGGTGAAGGAAGGGGGTGGGGCCTGAGGTGACATGTCTGCAAACACGCCCTGTGGCGCGTTTTAAGTTGGAGAATTAATTCCTCCTCAATACCGAGGGTCCCTAGGGGCCAACTAGCCCACCAAATACCTCCAGTATGCGCCAGAGAGCTGCGTTGCAGAGAGGTGTTCAGAGGCCACGTCCCTTTTACAACACTCTGCAACGCAGCTCCGTGGCGCTTACTGGAGGTACCTGGTGGGCTAGTTGGCCCCCAGGGACCCTCAGGATTGAAGAGGAATTAATTCCTGAACTTAAATCACGCCACGGGGCCTGTTTGCACACATGTCACCTGAAGCCCCGCCCCCTCCCTTCACCACTGTGCAAACGCGCCCCGTGGCGCGTTTTAAGTTGGGGGATTAACTCCCCTTGAATCCTGAGGGTCCCTGGAGTCCAAGTAGCCCACCATGTACCTCCAAAAGCGCCACAGAGCTGCGTTGCAGAGAGGTGTAAAAAGGGGCGTGGCCTCTGTACACCTCTCAGCAACGCAGCTCCCTGGCGCATACTGGAGGTTCCTGGTGGGCTAGTTGGCCCCCAGGCACCCCCAGTATTCAAGGGGAGTTCGTTCCCCATCTGCAAACGCGCCAAGGGGCGCCTTTGCAGACTGCTGCAGCGAGGGGGCGGGGCCTCCGGCACAATGCCGGTCTTTTTTTTTTTTTACTTTTTTTTGTATGGGAGGGGGGCTGCGTGGCCCCCCTTCCCTCGGCCACTTTTGGCCCCGGGGACCCCATCCCCCGGGGCCTGAGCATTTTCATTTTTAAAAAAAACGGGAATGGGGCCGCGTGGCCTCTATTGGCCCCGGGGACCCCATCCCCCGGGGCATGCCCTCTTTTTTTTATTTTTAAAATATTTGGAGGGGGGCTCCGTGGCCCCCCTCCTCAGGCCATTTAAGGCCCCGGGGACCCCATCCCCCGGGGCCGGCCTTGCCCTTTTTTTTTGTGATTTTTTTTTGGGGGGAGGGGGGCTGCGTGGCCCCACTCCTGGGCCACTACTTGCCCCGGGGACCCCATCCCCCGGGGCTGGCCCTCTCCATTGGGGACCGTGGGGGGGTCCCCAATACCCCCACGGTCCCGCCGGCTCCCGCGTCCTCGGGAGCCGGCATTGCTTTTCCACATGGGGAGCTGCTAAGATGCAGCTCCCCGTGTGGAAAGCAATTTGCTTTGAATTTGGAAGAGAGAGCAGGTTTCCTGCTCTCTCTTACAAAATTCAAAGCAGTTTGCTATGACAGGACGGGAGCCACGAGGCTCCCGCCCTGCCGTAGCAAACTACAGTGTACCGGGGCTAGGCACCCCGGGACACTGCAGGAGCCGGGCCTGGGGAGTGGTGGTCCCCAGGGCCATCAAGGGCCCCTCCCAACATGTTGAAAGCCCCGGGGAGGTGGTGGTCCCCGGGGCTCTGGGGGTCCGTAACGGACCCCCATATTTAACGATTTAGTGCCCCGGGTAGGTGGCGGTCCGCAGGGTGTGTGGGGGGGGCTGGAGCCCCCCCACACAACTAATTTTAATTTAAAAAAAAGAAGCCCCGGGGAGGTGGCGGTCCCCGGGGCTGCGGGAGGGCTGAGAGCCCCCCCGCACCATTTTGTTTAAAGCCCCGGGGGGTGGCGGTCCCCGGGCTTGGGGGCCTTAGAGGCCCCCCATATAATTATTAATAAACCCCTGCATGCCCCCGGGACTTGGCCCACCCGGGGACCAACTAACCACGAAGCGCGGGAGCCCGCGCTTCGTTTTTTTTTTTATCGGCAGGATCCGCGCACCCAGCGCGTTTCTTGCCGATTTAAAAAAAAAATGTTTTTTTGGGCCCTGGGGGTCCTTGTAGGACCCCCTGAGCCGGCCTAGGGGGTCAGGGTGTTTCTACCCTACCCCCTTTTTGCGTTTTGCGCAGTTGTTTTACTGCTTTCTTGTTCCTCGGTTCTACCGAGGAACAAGATGGCTGCCAACACTTCCTGATTTGGAGTGTTCACAGCCAATTACCATACAGCTCATGATCGGGAGGGTACGCGGACCCTACGCGGCCATAGATATATATGTGATTTTCCTTTTGATTTTCTCAGGAACTACTGAACGGATTTACACCATTTAAGCAAAAGGCACAACTCTGAACCAAGGGCTACCTTTTTGCCAAATTTGGTGTAATTCCGTTCAGCAGTTCGGTCTGTAGCTGCGATGAAAGGATCCTATGGAAAAATGAATGGGGAAAACACGTTTTGGGACCCCCCTTTTTTCTCGGCCCCCGCTTGATGAATCACCCCGAGACTTTCAGGGTAGGAGCGGACCGGAGCGGGCCACAAAGTTTGAAAATTTCGCGAAGATTCGTCAACCGGCACAAGAGTTATTTCAAATAGAATGTTGCGGATTTCCTATGGAAAATAGGTCCTAACTGTAACTATCTACTGGCGACCGCCAGTAGATAATATATATATATATATATATATATAAATAATAAGTGTCCCAAAAATTTTACCCACAGTTACAGAATGGCAGGCTAGGTGGCAATAAAGTGTCAGCAAAGAGTCATATCTATAAATTACAGTTCGCAAAGCCTAGCTTGTGCAGAGTTAGCTCATGCTGTTGAACTACTCAACTGTACAGCCATATCATTCCAACCTGAATACATTGTGCTGGAAGAGATAATTATTGCTGAACAGCACAATATTCATGCTTGTCTTAAAGGCACGTCTTTGCTTCTTATGGAAGCAGATCATTATTTCCTTAGAGACAAGTTTCCTTTCCATGTTCCTCCTAAAAAAGACACAAAATAACCAAAAAAATAAATGTTACATACTGGTCAATAATTGATAACAGTGATACGTCAGTGTATTTTCCAAACCACAATCACATATTTACATCTAATGCACTAGTAATTTGTCATTCCTTTCAACCAGTGCACTCGTTTTCACAAATAAATGTTAACATCAAACCTCATTTAATAAAACTTTCTAAAGTAACACATTCTAGGTATAACTTTCAGTAACAATTTATCCACCACCTCCAAATTATTATAAGTAGCTCACCTCCATACACACACTTTTCAGCTCACTAACCAGACAACGCTAACTATAACTCGTCACTCTACCATACACAATGTTGTGACAAATGATATCATTGAGATTTTGTAAGTGGTGTTATGAATGCTATGGTTTTACATGCTATAAGTGATGTCGTATGCAAGGGTATAACCAGAGCATGGAAAAGGTGTGAGTTAAGTTAATGCACTTAAATGAAAGTTATAACTATAACTTTAGAATGTCTATTCTATAAATAAGCTTTAACCTGTAGGTTTTTCATGGAAGAGAGAGACAGACAGACAGACAGAGCGAGAGAAATAGAGTGAGAGAAATAGAGTGAGAGATAGAGATATAGATATAGATAGTAAATAGCGGCCATCCCCGCGGTGTAGATATAGACAGTTAAGTCAGTCTTTCAATAGAAAAAACGCTTTTTGTTTTGCTTATAACTTTGTCACTATTTGACAAATCTTCACAAAACTTTTTTTTAAAAGTTCATCCACCGCAGATTTGTCTTGGAAAGGTTTGGAGTGAATTGTCAAGCGGGGACCCAAAATAAAATTCCCCCATTCTATTTCCATAGAAACAAATTAGACAATGATACAGAAAAAATGGCTTAACACAATTATATCACGTTTGGCAGAAAGCTAGATCTTTACCCAAAAAGTGTGCTTTTTATGTTTTGGTGTAAATCTTTTGAGTAGTTTTGGAGGAATTAAGGTTAAAAAAGTAGAAATATTTTGACAGTTGGTACCTAGGAAGTCCCGTGGGACCACAAATTTTAAAATAAATTGTTGTGATTCGCCAAGCATGCTCTTTCCACTGTCATCAGCCCTCTGATTGGCAGTCACCAAAATCAGAAGAAATGTTGCTGCTGCCATTACAGGACAAGGGGATTTGGTCCCCACATTCTAAAAATGTTTAAAAAATACAATATAAGGGGGCAGGGTAGGGGTCCCCTGAACCCCTAACCCGACCTTGGACACAAAAGCTGTTAAAAAAAAAGAAGTTTTTGTGGTCACTGCAAATCATCTGGAGGGCCTCTGGAATCCCACGAAAAATTAACTGCAAAAGAAAAAACATGTAGTGTGCATATCCATGGGATGATGGACACCCGCAGGATGTTGGACTTGTGCCCCTACCATGCTCTGCTTATGACCTCACAGTTTGCATTACTCATGACACGTTCAATGACATCACTGATAACATCTTAAACAGCATCATTGATGACAATATTGGCATGGTAGGGTCACATGTTCTAGTTAACTCAGTAAACTATACCTAGTGAATATCAGTAGTTTTTGTGTTTGAAATGCTGCATTTTAACTGACACTTTCAACTAACTATAATGTCACTTTTACCTTTGTTTTTTTAGTCAATTCGTGAGGTTTGTTTTATATTTCAAAGAAGATATTATTACCATACCTACCTATAATATCACTTTAACCTTTTTTCTGTGAAGACATATATTTTGATATCCATATAGATAGATAGATAGATAGATAGATAGATAGATAGACTCATTTAAACCCCTCTCCCAATCCCATTAGTGTTAAAATACAGTTACTACTGAGGGTACTCCGTCCTCCCCAAATCTTTCAGAAACGCTTACAATCTTGTACCTTTACACATCCCTGAACCCTTAAAGGCCTGACTACTCCCTATTACCCCTACCCTTACCCATTCCTGAATCCTAAATCCCTTATCACTCTGTTCCCTAAACCCTAAAATCCCTGTCTACTACCCAGTACACTTACACATTTCTGAACACTTAAAACCCTAAAAAACACTTACTACCCTATACATTTTCTCACCACTGAACCCTTAAATCACTTCACTATTCATACCCCTTACTCATACCTGAACCCTAAAACGTTTTAGAGCCCTATACCTTAACCCACTGCTGAACCCTAAAATTCCCTGTGACTCCATACACTTATACGCCCCTCAACCCTAAATACCCCTTACTATCCCCTACCCTGACACATCCCTTAACCCTAAAAACTCTTACCTCTTACAACCCTCTAACCATACCCATCCCTGAACCCTACAGACTCCTTACTATACTGTGTCATTACCATCTCTGAACCCTAAAACCGTTTATAATCCCCGTATTACCCATACCCCTATCTATTCCTGAATTCCTAAAACGTCATACTATTGATCACCTTACCCATCCCTTACTTCCTTCACTTCACCTTAATTCTATTATTTAATACATTAAAACAAAATACACACCTGCATCAAAAAGTTCAGCATTGTAAAGTGCCAGAAAATGGCATGGATGGTACTTACCGGTATGGTAATGCTTGCGTTGTTATGGAGTGTGTGGTAACGCTCAAGTTGCAAGCGTTGCATACCGGTGCAGAACAATACACCAATGGCATGGATAGTTAAATGTCACCTGTATGCCATGCACTACAGTGATGAAGAAAACCTGGATTCTTGCCAACCACTGTAGCCTACCTCCTACAGCTTTTACACCTGCGGGTGGACCTCTCAAAGTAACCATTTGTGAGAGGAAACAAGCCTACTTTTAAATATTTCTTAAATAACCCCTTATTAGGCCTTGTAGCCCACAAGGTAGGGTGCCTACAGTTTAAAAGAGGTATATGAAAGAAGTCACTGTTAGTCTGTACCTATAGTGACTAGCTCCCACAAGCTCTCTTCACTATTAGGGCTGTATCTGTCCTATGACTAAAGTTCAGAAAAGTAGTAAGTCTGCCAACTTTGGATTGGGGCAAGCTACAGGGGTGATTAAACCTCTATTTTTTATATTTATTAAGAACCCAATTCTTTCAGCAAATTAGGCTTTTAGTAAATATTTAAGAAAAGTGATTTTAAAACATTAGCCTCATGCTGCCTGAGCTGCCATTGGCTAGTTAGCATTAGCCAGCAGCTGAAACCTATCAGTGACTTCTCTTAGCTCAGGAAGGACAGCTGTGAAGAGTACAGGAAGTGTATTAGCTTGAAACGGACCAGCGTAAGGCCCGCCCATTCATTGTTAATTGTAAATGTAGACCTGAGAAAAGGCAGCCTTTTGTTCCAGCTTGGCACCAGGCTAGTGTAAGGAGGAGCTGGTTCCAAATACAGTTTGCTATAGATGAAGAAGAGGGTAATATTCATTTCCCTAAACACACCCCCCTGGTTCACTCACAAGCTTTCTTCAGGGGCAGACACATTCTGCCATTTTCAGTTTGTCCCAGAATAGTACAGTGTGGGATATTTTGCAGTATGGCAAATAGAATGTGCTTTGAAGAAGGAAGGTTTGCCCTTGGGAACAGTGCCCTCATTGTTTAGGGAGTGTCCAGGAGTCACTTCATCCATGGGCTTGTGAATCCTACAAAAATTACATCTCACCACAGATTAGGAGAACACTCTCAAGACCTGATGAAGAGCAGGAGAAGACTGGATCTACTGGTTTAGACTTGTGTGGAGACTAGAATGGCTGGACCTACTCCCAGTTGTACCCAGGACTCAGGAGTAGACTCTAAGAGTTGGCTAACCTTCTGTGTGGCTACAGAGACACAACAAGCTGCAATTGGCCTTTTTCCTGAAGTGATCAGTAGCAGCTAGGCCTAAACTGGCCCCTGCTCGGCTGGTGGCCTCTGCTGGAGTGAGTCCTGGCCCCTAAGTGTTGTTTCTGATGTCCCAGGAGCCTTAGAAATGACCAGGAGGAGGTGCTCTAGATACTCTGAAATGTTGGGAATTAGAACATTTTGGGATTTCCAAGACCTCCGGAGTGTCAGTGTGACCTCATTGCAAAGATGTTCAATTTTGAACAGACTTCATTGGATACAACTTCAGGCTTGCCCAGATAGAATATTTTGAGCTTCATAAAAAAAGACTAGGGCCCAGATTTACAAAAAAATAATGCAATGTAGCGCAGCAAGTAAAGCTGCCAGGCTGCGTTGCGTGAATGCGAGAGAGCAGAACAGAACCATATCTAGTAAGATATGGCGCTTCTCTCCTCTGTTCCTGTACTTAATGTGCTTTTGGCTGCCATGTGCCCCTGCAGACACCCTTGCACCATGGCGAAAGGGTGTCTGCATTCTAGTAAGCATAGTTTTTGTACAGGAAGGGGGGTCCCTCCCAGTACAAAAACTATACTTTAAGGTGTATCCCACTTTGTATGTGTGCTGTAGAACCCAGCATACATGCAAACAGGGAAAAACAAGAAGAAATAAAACCATTTCTGCTTGATACACCTGGTTCAAGAATGTGCAGGATGTTGGTGTAAATTCCTGATTACAAATCATTATAGATAGGGATTTGCATCAAAACTCATGGCTGGTTGCATGGGAATGCCCATGCACCATCCATGAAAGGCCCCCCTGAAGCAAAGCAACTCAAGGCAGCGTATTGCACAGCTTTGCCTGATTGTTGGTGATTTGCATTGGATTGTAAATACCACCACTACACTTTGCCTCAGATTTGCGATAAAAAAAACCTGACGCAAAGTGTTTGTAAATCTGGGCCTAAGTCTGAAGGTAGAAATCCTGATGGGGCAAAATAGGCAAAAGCAACTGTAAAAGTGAATTTCTCCCTTTTGGAGCTTTTCACGTTAAAACCAACAGTTTCATCTGGACCTCATTCACTGGCTATCCAGCTTCAAGAGGACTTTTCCAGATAGAGCCTCCAACCTTTCCAACCTTTCCATACTTGAGGATTTTGAGTTGCATTTTAGAAACCAATACAGAAGGTAAAATCTTTGACCGGGATAAACTCGCTTGGTGTATCCAACCTATGCTCCATCTCAATTGGTCTGAAATTACACCGAAGTCACAGTCAAACACAAACGGTGACTACTAATTGGTGCTTTACTTTTTCTTTGTGAATTTTGCTATAAATCTTTAATTTTTATATCTTCGGATTCCTTTCTGTTGTTTTGTTATCATTTTACTAATTAAATTGGTCCTACTTTATAAATTGATTGTGGGATTTTTATTGTAATTTTTTGCCTTTTAACTGTTTTTTTACTGTTAAATGCTTAACACATCCTTCTAAGTTAAGGCTGTCTGTGCTGTGCCATAGCTACCAGGGGGTTCAGCCCAGGTTTAAATTAGTGAAACAGTTTTAACCTCACATCAACCCCAATTAATAACCCACTTCTCTACAAGCTGTTCTTTCACACTACCATATAACTGATCCATTGGTGCAGAAATTAATGCAATAGGAGTTTCCCACTTCTCAGAATGAAGGCCTTCAGGGGACTTGGATACAAGATTGAGACTATTCATTAAAAGGTAACCTTTCTCCAGAAACTACTCTTGGTGATATATACAAGTAAAGATTGCATAATCAAAAGGCCCGCCATTAGGCAAGCCACAAATGCAGTGTTGACATCATCTGCCCAAATAAGTCATTACTTACTTTGTTTTCAATTGAAATTTACTGGAAAATTTAATGAAACAATTTATCACACACCATAAATCAACAGATTTATTGAATCAAATTTTTTTAGGCCAGCCAACATGATCAAACTGGATTTCTGCTGAATGATTGAAACACTCACATCTTCTACAGAACATTGGACAGAGGTCTGGACATTTTTCTGTCTCATATTTTTTTGCAAACTGTCTGTTGATAAAAATCCCATAGCACTTTCATCAACAAGGAACACCACTCTTTGTAATCGAACTTCGACCACAATTTCAACTTCAGGAAATACATGTTTCTGCTCAAGCTCAAATTTCGAAAATGTCATTATATAATGAACCACCACTGAAACAACCCTTCCTTACCACTCAACACTGTTATTATCCATTCCGAATAACAGACAATTCTAGGCATGTGGTGGTTCTCAACCTGCTATAGACATCAATGTTTTTCATACCCTTTGTCCTTCTCAGCCACACATATCTGCCGTTGAATACTACCCATGTGTACAGGTACTCCACTGTC
Organism: Calotriton arnoldi; assembly: GCA_963921515.1. Lineage (NCBI taxonomy): Eukaryota > Metazoa > Chordata > Amphibia > Caudata > Salamandridae > Calotriton > Calotriton arnoldi. Next base: position 1,779,437 of record CAWUFW010003279.1, read on the forward strand.
ATATTTGTTCATTTTAGGCCATCTCTGTTGTGCCATTGTATATCATTGACCTAATTTCTTCCAAAATATCCATATTTCCTTTAATCATTGAAAAGGTTTTCTAACATTTTGTTATGCTTCTCCCAACTGCAGTTCTTCTGCTACTAATCTCCTGATTATTTCAAATACACAATCACATTTATGATCCTGGGTCTGATGTAAAATTGTCTGACCTATTGTAAGGACAACTGACTCTTACATACTAAGCAGTTCTGCCACATGTTTTTGCTTTGTCCCTGAAAGTTACGCTCTCTTTTTGTTATTTTGGCAACAGATCATGTGGCCCTGCTCCAGAAGGACAACTCAAACTGCAAACTATTACTTCCCAGGTATAATCTTTTTGTGTACTGCAAGAGGGCAAACTGTAGCTTGATATTCTCACCATATAGCCTCAAGGAGGTTGCCCCCTAGGTTCTCCCTCACATGCCCTAGGTGATTGCAAGCATAGTTGGAGGCAGGAGAGCAGACTGCTTTACTCCCCTATAAATAAAAATCAGATCTTGGAGCGCACTTGGGGCACTTCATTTTTATTGGTTTTGAATGTTTGAGATGCATACTCACTTTATGTACATAATGTTAGTGATAACTGATTATGATTAACAGAAAGTGTGCATGTGATAGATAAATGCTTCTTAAATTATATTTGTGAAACTGTCATTATGGTATCCCATTGCAATTCAGAAACATTTACTGTTATACTGTTAGACCTGTCAGCCTTAGGGTGGTCTTCCCCCAAACATTTTCCCTCCACTCCTCCTGTTTTGCTATACTCGTTTTTGTTGGCCTTAGAATTGTGCACACTTTACCACTGCTAACTAGTGCTGACATGATTGTGCTCTCTCCTTTAACATGGTAAAGTTAGCTTACTCTCACTTGGTAATTAAGTAAATGTATTGTTTGATTATTTAAAATCTTTACAATAGAAGCAATCCTAAAAACAATCATGTAAGAATGGCAAATAAAAATTCATGTGCATAAAGCAACGAGCAGTCATTAATACATTTTGTGGAATAAATAGCTAGGAATGAGATAAAAACCATACAAAAAGCAAGCGACTGTTTAAAGGTTTTTGTGCATAAATATCTTGGAGTGTGAACGTTGCTAGGTCTTTGTATGCGCAGCTCCACCGATGTGTATATTGTATTGTTCTTATGGAAGCATGTTGTTCATGGTCAATAAAAAGAATAAAAAAAAAAAATATCTTGGAGTGGATAACCAAGATAAATAAAACCCATGTGAAGAGCAAACGAGCATTTTAAATGTTTTTGTGCATCAAAAGGAGGAGAAAGCAGGTGGGAAGAATGTGAGATTAGGTCAGAACTGAGCTAAAGTGAATTGATTGTTGGGACAGTTCGGTGTGTTTAACTGAACTTGATTTTGCTGTCAATTTGAGGGCCTTCTCGACCCCTTGTAAGTACTTGATAGTTCTGGTGATTGTGCCCTGGTCTGAAGCATTGAAGCAGGGCAGACTAGCTTCCCTGCAAGTACGCAGCCCTTGCTGGATCCATTGAGGCCATTGGAGTTTGCGCAAAATGTTTGAGGTGTTGTCACAATGGCAGATGGTGTGAACCAAGTTTTCTGTTGCCTTGCTGCATACCCTGCAGATTGTTTCCTTGGGTGTCCTCAACCAGGGCTTGCTATGTGGTAGCGTAGGAAGATCTCCCAGTCGACAGGTCAAACATTTCCTTGTTATCCTGGGATTTAGTGCTTTGCCCAGGTATTGCTGAGGTTTCAAGGTTGTGTAACTGTTTAGCACAACCCAGCCATGTGACCTTTTAGCTAGAGTTGCCCTATTTTCAAGTGATGCGAGGATTTTAGAAGATTTTGATACAGGTTTTTTAAATTGATCTTGACTTACAGTTATTGACCATAATTCCCCCAAGCTTAGTAGTTCAATAGTGTCATTGAGATGTTTACAAGCTGGCGAACATGGCTTCTTTGTTATCTCTATCCATACATAGTGATTGATAAAATTTACCTCAGAGTTTTTTTTTCAATTTGTAACAAAAGATGACAAAGGACGTCCTTCTGGAGAAAGACTGCTTTGTTAGCCCAAACACGAGCCTGGTTTGAGCTGGGGAGATGCTACAGGGGAGCTGAAAGATTTGACTGTATATTCGGGTAACTGTTTTGTCCAGGACCAGAGTAGCTCTCCTTCGGAGTGCCTCACTGCTGTAGGTCAGAGTGGGGACTTCCCTTGCTCTGGCGATTTCCAGAATCTTACACCCAATTGGCACATTAACTTACTTGTAAGGTCCTAATTAAGTGGTACCACATGTACCCAGGGCCTGTAAATTAAATGCTACTAGTGGACCTGTAGCACTTATTGTGCCACCCACTTAAGTAGCGTTTTGAAACATGTCACAGGCCTGCCCTTGCAGCCTGTCAATCTAGTTTTAAACTACTGTTTTGACTTGGCAAAATAAACCTTTTGCCAGGCCTAAACCTCCCTTCTTTAATTCATATACATCACCCCTTAGAAGACCATAAACAGCCATATGGCATGGTACAGAGTTAAGAAGTTGAACATGTACTTTTTAATTTTACATGTCCTGGTAGTCAAAAACTCCTAAACTCGTTTTTCAGTATAGTGAGAACTACCTATCCAATAGGATAACATTGGGTTGCCTTATTACATTTAATAAGGGATAACGTTTGATTGGTAGCAGGTAGGAAAGTCATGTTTGGTGTCCTGAGAATTGTAATTTAAAACCCTCTTTAATGGCAAAGTCGAATTTTAAGTCACAATTCTGGAAATGCCACTTTTAGAAAGTTTGCATTTTCTTGTTCTAACCATTTGGTGCTTGCAGACTTTTCCTGGGTCCAATGACGAGGTGCAGTTGGCAATTTGTCTTTGTGTATTTCTCCTAGACAATATCACAGAGGAGGGTCTGGGTTTTGACTGGATTGGCCATCTCTGATTTAATAGGGGGTGGAGTGGTCACCTGCCACACTTGTACTTCAAAGGCACTGGCTCAGCTCACACACAAAGAACTTCACACTAGCCTAGGGTGCACCCAGACAGACTTGGACCAGGGCAGTGAAGTTGGAAATTCCATGGTCCTCGGTAGGGGAAACTCCAGAAGCTTCTCCCACAAAGTGGGCACCGAGCATAAATATTGGACACTCAGACCCAACCCTTCAGGACAATTCTGAACCTGTGGCAGACTCTGATGCAAGAAGGACTGCACAGCTGCTCTGCTGCCCTGCTGCTCTGCTGCCATAGAAACTGCTCTGCTGCCTGAGGAAGAAGGACTGATCCCAGGGCCACCAGAGTGTCTCCACGGGCTAGTTAGTTGGCCTCCTGTTCTGAGTTATAGGGACATAACAGGCCAATAAAACTTGACGCTTTTTAACACAGGACTATGCATTACAGCTCCATTTCAGTGGCCTTGTAAGCACTGACCCAGCGCGGCACATCTCAACATTAACAAGAGGCCCAGCTCGATGCACCTCAATGACGGACCATGCATTGCAGCTTCTGATCGCAAGCACAGAGCCAGTGCAATGCATTTCAATGCCGACAACAGGCCCACCTCGACACTTCAGTTCAGCACCGATGAATCTTGATGGAAGTCCTCACAGCACCAGCGACTTCATCGACCTCAACACAGCATGACAAATCTCGACGCAGGACCTTGCATAGCATCTCCTGTCCATGACTCCTCAATGCCTGCGCAGCACAGCCAATGCAAGGACTTTGCATCTCAACTTACCAGGACATAAGGTACTTTTAACAGAGAACTGAACTCAGTCCTGTATCCAGCCTGTGCTCAATCGTGGCTGGCCTGACTTTGAGACTTGAGCCCAGTCCACCGCGACCAGATAACCACAATTGGCGCATTATTCTTTTAGGCACTATTTTTACCTAAATATTTAAAATTACATATCTCTACTGATTGGAATTTTACAGTTTTGGTATGAAATAATTCATTCATTTTTATTCTATTTTTCTAAAGTGGTGTGGGATTTTTCTTGTGTTGTGTTTTCACTTTTCTACTATTTGTGTGCTGCATAAATATTTTCCACATTGCCTCTAATTTAATCTTGACTGCTTTTGTGCCAAGTCACCAGAGGGTTAAGCACGGGTTAATTTAGTGACTTTTTAGTTGTTCACCCTTTCAAGGATTGTAGCTGTTCTCATGTATACTTATGTAATAATATTTGTTTCAAGTAGGAGGATTGATGCTACTGACTGAGGGCAACCCCATCCTCGCTTCTTCTTCCTCTGCTGTTCTTTGTTTTTCAGGGCAATCTGGAGGAAGACACAACTTTTTCCACAAGAGCTGCCTTTGGAAGGGGCACCTAATCATCATCATAACATCAGTAATCACTGCACTGAATTATGGGAAGAGGCACTTTCCTTATTCATCTCTGAGGATGGAAAGTGTATCTCAGCCTGAGTTGCTCGGCCCTTTCAAGCTTGAAAATGCACTGCTTTTGATTTATAGTGGGGCTTGCCTAACTGCATTAACAAGTAACTACATATCAGTTATTTTTTTTATAAACACCTGCATGGAGAGTGTTACTGTTAATGATTCCAGAGTGTGGAGGTGAGCTGCCCACTTCATCTTAACTAGGAATAGTCATAAAGACCTGCTGGAAATCGCTGGCCTGCCCTCCTACTGTTGTGCATCATGCTTGTGAGGGCACCTCAACCCAAAAAAAGGTTCCAGAGACATATACAAAACACATGAATTATCTCTTTACCCATTGCCGGAGTCCAGAGGATGGCTGCCTCAATTAACTGCAACTAAAAGGGCAGCTGACCTGACTGGTGATTCTGCCTGGCTAGAACAATCCTTCTCTGTCCCATGTTATCTTATTTTTGTTCTTTTCTTACTTGTGAAGTGGTCCAGCCCCAAGTCAATTTGTCAGCAAGATAGAGTGAGAAATGTGTCCAAAATAGTAAGTTAGCCCACTTTTGGGGGAGGGACACCACTAACCTTATACCGAGAAGGTAGATTTGCCACTGACCCCTTCCTTTGTGCATTACTATGCACAACAATCTATTGTTTGCATTTGCTTTTGCTTTGCTTTTGCCTCATTTAGGTTGTAGCAAACATTAGGCTCTCAACCATTACTGATTTGTAATGATGTCGCCATTTTGGGTGGTCTTGATCATCTACTGATCACAATTATTACAGAGTGTGCACTGCAAGAGACCCAGGTATTACTGCTATATTGTTGGCACCACTGTTTCAAAGTGTATTGTGTAATATAGTGTGTACTTTCTATGATTTGATGTAACATTTATACTGTAAACATATTCATAATTGTTTAATATTTTATGAAAAACATGAAAATAGATGGAGTCTGTCATGCAGACATCTACCTAATTTGGAGTGGTCTCTATCATACAGTTTAGATTACACTTAATGCAGGAGGCAAAAGGTTACCTCCTTTAGAAAGTGGACTCTTACATCAATTATAGTACTGTATATGCTCTAGAGGGTAACCTAAAGAGCAGTTGATGTATGAAATGAAATTTGTACTTGTAAAGCGCACTTATACCCCCAAAGGGGTGTCCTGGCGCTGTACGCATACCGCTGTGGAACCCTTCCTGGCTTTTCCCTGTGAAATGTCCACTCCTGGGCACCCCCAGGGTAAAGCCAGGCATCCCAACACTGTTGGGGCTGTTGTGGAGATTAAGCAAGCTATTGCCCAGAGTTGCAGAGTGGGACCCATGATTAGAATAGGCACCGAGGCGAGAATTATCAGGTCCGAGGAAATTGAGCCCAAGACCCGCCAAGGCAGGAATTGAACCCTGGTCCCGGGCCAGATCTCTGCATCAGGGTCTGCCGCTCTAACCATTGAGCCACACTTCTCCACACTACATGTACATTCAATGACCATTATACAATGCAATGGTATATTAGTAGATGAGTCATAAAGAGGAATGTGTGATATGCTGCTCATATTTAAAAGTATTCCAGAGAGGTCGACTTGAGAGTAGAAGACTCATCATATGAACAGCCATGGCATAATACTGCAGACTCCACCCACGAGCAGGGTGATTAACCCATATAAAAGTCGTAATTGTCTAACCAGACATAATGTATGTTTTGAGGTGTCCACCACGAATAAAGGTACAGTGCACAACATAGGAATGGGCATTAAACAATCAGCCATAATAAATGCTTTGAAGGTACAATGTGGAGCAGAAGAGGTGAAGCCATTATGCAACTACACATATTATGTGCCTGGAGCTCAAACAAGAAGCAGTTGGAATCAACACAAAGAAATAATGGCGTATGTTCTAAGTAGGCCTGACTGAAATATCAATTATGACAGCATAATTCATGTAATTAGGGGAATTTTGTGTTAGCTTCAGTACAAAAAATCCCCAAATACCATAGTGCTGCATTGTGCAACTATGGCACATTTGTGTCAATATTATAGTGTGGAAGTGCCGGAATGACATAAATGACCAGAACATAAGCAAATGTTGTCTGTGCTACTTGTGTCTGTGTGGTTGTGTCTAAATGGACGGGAGAACAAAGTTCATGCTAAAATATAGAGCTAAATGCCAAAATGTACATTTGCATATATTAGGCGTACTTCCATATAGTTTTCCTCAGATTTCATGTAATTATTACGTAAAAGCAAATACCGCAAATTTTGCACACCCCTATTCATGCAGCATGATTCCACTCCCAAGAACAACAGAGCAGCTCATAGGACTTGACAATTTTATGATTCACTGTGGCAGAAAGCAACACCTATGAATGAGCCTTACACCAGCAGCAATGGTGTATGATATGAGGGGTCAATCCAGGAACAGGAGAAGAGCGAACATTGTTCAACCAGCCACTGTGAAGGTGTGCTGTGGCGCGAGCTTTTGTCTATGTTCTCAGAAGGATATTCTACAAAACGTATTGTGTGTTAAATATCATACTACCAAAAATACTGAAGCCAGAATATTTGCTACCACATGTGATGGTATTTGTTGATAAGTATAGCTTTAGTATTCTTAATTCCACATTTGTATACCATGATGATATATATACTTTCAAGATACGCAGATGTGGGGCTAAGAAGAGTAAATCTGAACTGACATATGTATACTTACCTTTATGATATTGTGGTAGTTTATATTTTGGCTATGATAATGTTGCAGCACAATATTGTTATTTACACTATTCTGACTTACAACTCTTACAAGTATCCCCAGGAGCGGCAGGAGATCAAGCATTACATAACCACCCATTGTATATACCTGACAAATTCACCAAAGAGTGATAAAGGTTTAACCAGAGTACAACAAACGTAGGGCTTCATTATGAGTTATCTGTTATTGGTGTAGGGGAAACATGGACCAGAATCTCTGTTTCCTGGCGGTATCCCCTCACCAAATATAGACAGTAATACAAGTTATTGATCTTGTCATTGGGAATAAGATGTGTACCCAGTATTATCAGGTTCATTTCTGCATGTGAGACTTGATTCTGTGACCAACAACGAGGTCTTTTCGGATCCCATTTACAACAGGTGCTAAATGGGATCCAGGGATTACTACGGGTTGGGCAACGGCCAATTGGTCAATTGGGCAATTGATCAAGAATCTATGGACAGAGTAGACTGATGAGACCCTGGAGAAGCGTGACTGCTCATCCTGTTTTGGAGAAGGTGGTGGAAGGTTTGCAGTCTTTGCCTGTACTCACAGCAGTTGCCCCTCTCATGCTGCACATTTTACCGGGTGTGGACCTGCATAAGTAAAACCAGGTGTGGTGTTTCTAGAACCAGTTATTTTGCATCCAAAAATCCTAGCCCACTCCTAACAAGATGAAACATTATACTTCCTGGGTATGTCGCTATTATACTCATAATGAGGCCCTAAGCGTATGCTTGAGGATTCCACCAGGAGCCGCAAGCAAAATCCCTTTGCGGTGACCATTATGCAAACCAGGCATAGATTATGCCTGCCTGAGGTGTCACTTAGGGGAGCAGAAAAGCAAAATACGAATAGTAATTATAAAGCTGGCCTAAATATTTTCCATGGGGAGCCCATCCCAAGACTGGCGCAGAACAGGCTGTAGACATTCTGCCATAATCTATGCCATGCTCAGTCCACGCAGGAGCTGCAGAAATCTCTAGATTTGCCGAATTTGGTTCATGCGTTGGGACCTTATGGCGAGTAAACCAATCACCCATGTGTGATGCCCACACCACTGTTACAGGCCGACCCAGGTCAAGTGTACACCATCACAGAGACGTGGGGAAAGCCACAGCTATGTGAAGTTGTGCATTACACAGTACCAGTGTGCACTTATGCAGCAGGCCTCTACCCAAATTCTGCAATTCAATGCACATTTCTGATATCAAACGGTGGACGCCCTGACACTGGTGAAGTGCCAAGAAAAGTGGTAGGGCCCTTTGTTGCTGGAAGAATGAATTGTTTCTGAATATTGTAATGATATTACAGAGAATGCACTGCGCGTAGATCTTCAAAAACAGACAATACTTTAACTCATTTTAATCCCTCTCCACAAAGTTGTGGACCACGTGACAAACAACCACATCTTTATATTATACAATTCCCGCAGTCCTTATAGACCAGAAAGAGGGAAGCGTCGCAAATGGATGAAGTTCATCTCCGGTGATGCAGAGCTGTGCTTCACTTAGTATAAATAATACTGGGATAGTTGACATCTTTCGCTATAAACACATTTGTAACTGTGAAACTCCTGTCACTATACAAATTCATTTCAACCTGGATGTCAGGGCCGCGATCAGTAATGCGGCTATTGTTCCCTGGGCTTTCCCTCTAAACCTCACAAAGCCAGGCAATCGGTTTTGATTAATGACAAGATATGAAACGCTTCTTTGTTACAATTGTTGATGGTGATTGCCTGTGGATTCTTTATGGAGTGCTTCGGATGGCCATGTAACAAAGTTTGGTTGTTTCCTTTTGTTTTTCCACTTGTTCAGCGGGAATTTTCTCAGGTCAGACCAAAGGCAGCAGTTCGCAGGAGCAGACTGCTCATGCTGCCGCTCACTGAAAAGAGGGGTGCTGGCCGCTGTGAGAATCATAAAGCTCTCCGTTTGATGCTCAAGCAAGCAGTAAATTAATTAATCATCGTTTTATGCCTCATCAGGCTCTTTGCCGAGACTCTCAGCGGGGGTCGCTCCAATTAGCCAATGGGAATCATAATGTTTAATTTAGCTGGGTGAGCCTTCGATAAACAGGGGAGGCCGTGGCAAGCTAATAAAGATGTCATCTGTCTGTGTCACTGTCTGCAAAGAGAGTCCACCTGCAAAAGTGTGTGTGTTTGCCAGCATGGCGGGGCACCAATTGCATAAGAAGTACAGAAGCACAGGCGTTTTTTCAAAAATAAATCAGCAAGGCTCAAAAACTGGTTTGGAAAAATTAGAAACAGTATATTTGGTGTTTTGAGATATGTTAATGATTTTTTTAAATCGAGGGTGCGCTCTAACTTCAAATTGGGCATAAACTGAAAAATGTTCACTTGAGTTTTACTTACTTATGTATTCGGACCTCTTAAATTGATTGGACAAGAGAAATTAAATAGCCCAGATAAAAGAAACAGGACAGTTTTTAAGACAGTTGTGAATTACGTTTACGTTTGTTTACAAGTCACGCCCGTTATTCAACAAAAGTTCAAAGGGTACGTTTGGAACTATTGCGTGTTCCCAATGGGCCTAACTAGTGTTGGAATACATAGGCGTGAATATATGGTATTCTTGCTTACAAAGTATTTACATCCGTTATTCTAGCCCTATGTAAGCATATTGCACGCTCTGCATAAAACATTCCCTTTAAGATCGGTTATCTTCCCATATTTACTATAATATGTATTTTCTTCATTCACCCCCTCAGTTAAAACTGGAGATATTAGAAAACTTTCCCAAACAGTTCCTCATAATGAGTAGGCACATGGGGGGATATGTACAAGGAAGTGGAGGAGAGAGGCGTTAGCCTTCCTGGCTTAACGCCTCTCTCCTCCACTTCTGAAAAGCAAGTCTGCACCATATTTACAAGAATGTGGTGCAGCCTTGCGTTTCCCCCTGCAATGACGTTAAGTTTAGCAACTTAGCGCCAACGCAGGCACCCTTGCACCAGAGTGCAAGTGTGTCTGTGTGCAGGGGAGGATTTTTTTATGTGTAGGAAGGTGTCCCTTTCTGCACACAAACAATCCTAGAAACGCCATTCTGTCACTTTCATGCATGCTGCTTCATGCAGCACACAAGAAAGTGACAAAATGGCTTTTTTAAAAAAAAGTTTGTTTATGTACAGGAAGGGACACCTTCCTGTACATAAACAAAAAATGGAATTTTGCTTTTTCCATGTGTGCTGCACAAGGCAGCACACATGGAAAAAGCAAAAACGAGGAGAAATAATGCATTTCTCCTCGTTTTGCCATCTTAAGACCAGTTTTTACCTGGTCTTAATTTTGGCGCTGCCTCCTATGTACGTCACCCTTGTACATAGGTGGCAGCGTCAAAATGAATGGGTGTTGCGGTGGAACGCCCACCGCAACACCCACTGCCCACCCCTTTCACGCTAACCATAGCGTGAAAGGGGCCCTTATGTACAAGGCAGCGTTAAGCCACGTTAAGTGGCTTAACGCTGCCTTGTATATAAGGCGCAGCCCCTATCGCCACCACAACGTCACCATAGGTTATGTTGTGGTGGCGATAGGGGCTTGTACATATGCCCCATAATTCCAATGGGGCCGGTAACAACGGTTTACCATCCACATCCTAATTATGAAATCCGTGGACACACTGCAGATCTGTTTAATTTCACAAGGGAAAGTCTGGGATGAAATGAAGAATCATTGGAGGATTCGGAGCAGAATTACGGACCCTCATACTAATTTCTGATTTCACAAGGAAAACTCAGGGCTTCACCAGTAACCTGTTTTAACCCCACCCCCAGAGTTACTGGTGCCCACTATGTTGCTGACTTAACGGGGGGGGCGCAGTTTAACGGGCTCAAATCTGGGCAATTGCTTTCAGTGCCTAAAGCTGAAGATTTTGGGGCTTACACATGCTGAAGAGAATCCATCGTTTTTTTGCTCACCATGCCACCTCAGCCATATGCAAATCAGTTTTGAGCCTGTGCCTCATGGGAACAGTCCAGCCCAAACTGCCAAGCCAGGGCCCCCTGGACCAGAAACAAGCATCCTGGGACCGGTTTCGGGGCATCGCCCCTCATCAGCCAGACTAGCTTGAATCCAGTGGCACAGTGAGCCAGGGACCCATGTCTGGGCATACCCTTCGCACTTAGGGCGAGAATGCAAAAGACACACAGATGTTGAACGGAATGCAGAGCAAATCAAACATTCACCCCCAGTCAATATATCTGGGTTAAATCCATTGTTATTTTGCTCACCATGCCACCCCAGTTTAGACCCTGCCATATGCAAATCAGTCTTGACCCTGTGCCTCATGGGTACAGTCCAGCCCAAACTGCCAAGCCAGATCCTCCCTGGACCGGAAACAAGCATCCTGGGACTGGTTTCGGGGCATCACTCCTCATCAATGCCAGGGCATTTACATTTTCAAAACCCTCTAATTCACACCTAAGGTGGCTTAGCATAGGATTTTACCCACAAGGTAACATAACACATTACCCTTGGAGGCATTATATGGGTGGAGCACGGGTGATCTCATGCATCCACACATGTATTTTGATGTAAATCCAGATTTATTAAAGTCTGTAATCCTGGGTTTGCACCAAAATTGTGCATCTACTCAAGGCTGGTGTAACAAGGAGTAACATCTTTAATGTGTGTTGCATAGTGCAGCACACATACAAAGAGGAATACACCTCTAAGAATAGTTTTTGTGCATGAAGGTGACTCTTCCTGCACAAGGGTGTCTGTGTTGGTGCTAGGCTGCCACAAGTTTGCCAGCGCAAGGAGAGAGCAGGAGTGCGCCATATCATGGTAAATGTGGCACATTTATGCTCTCTTCCTTTCACACAACACAGCACAGCAATTTCCCTTACTGTGTTGTGTTGTGTGAAAGTTTAGTAAATCTGGGCCCTAGTGAGCTCTGACACACATGGCGTTGTTAACCAGTCCTGGATCTCTAGTCAACAACACTTAGAATTATGGAGTTTTTTAATTCAAACTTAAATGAAACTAACAGTACAAAACTGTGCTTTTATTTAAAAAGATATAGCTAGCTGAATGTGTAAAGGATGACATGGGTTCAGGTGTCACCCATTCAATGCAAATCAATTATAATGGTGATCATCTCTCCTAGGTGCATTATTGCATGCTTTGGATCTCATCTGCAGTGTGCTATCTGCGGGTGGTTTTAGTGTCCATGTATTTTGAAACCCAGATGCCTGCCCTGTAAGTTGTTTGTCACTGTGCACATTCAAATAGTTGCAGGTTGAATTTATTTGTTTGAAGAAAACATGTCTACAATATAGAATGACTGACCATATGATTTGCTGATTTCGACCCCCATTCTACCAGTTTGTCTCTTTTTCTATTTAAACATATTCCCCATTTTAATCATGAAAATCTTACCAGTCTCCTGCACATAATCTCCTCTTTTCTCCTGAACACTGCTTTTTTCCCCCATCCTGACCATGCCCATTTAACTTCTGTCTCCTGCTGCTCCCACATGTCTCCACCTCTTCCTTCTTCTTTTAACCAGTCTTCTGAAATAGCTTCAAGGTCCCACTGGACTGTATATGTACTTTAGATTGTTAAATGTAGCAGTAGGTTAAGTGCTTTAAGTCGGATGAAAAAGGGTGTGAGTCTTGAAAAGGGCATTAATCAATCAATCAGTCAGCATTTTTATAGCGCAGCACTATCACCCCTTGGGGTATCTGGGCGCTAAGGGTGCTAGGTCTCAGTCGAAAAGCCAAGCATGGGCAGAGAAGCATGATTAGAATCCTTTCCAAGAGGCATGGCCTGTGGAATTAATGGCATAGCGTAAAACATGTTACAAATAATCCTGTGTGTCACACAGCATGCCACCTGACCAGTATTTGGATACCCCTCTGTGAGTTTTGTGTTATTCCGTCCAAACATATAACAAAACATCGGAGCTGCACTTAAAACAAGCCAGACTATTGACTTTGCCAGTGCTTGTTATCAGTATCAAATAAATGAGTAATAACAATGATTTTGCTGTGAATAATTAGGATTGAAAATATTTAAAATCTTACATTATGAGACTAACAAATAAACTTTACTAAGGTCCGTGAAAGTGTTAGTGGCCTTTGGAGTGTCTCATTCACTCTCCTTTGCCCTTCATGCTGTTTTTCTCTGCAGTCTCGCACCCTGTTAGACACTTACCCCATTATTCTCCCCTTATATTTCTTAAATTCTCCCTCTGCACATCTCATGTCATCTCTTTCCTCTTCAGCACAGTTTTCCCACTTTTTCCTTCTGCACATACTTCATTTCTTTTCCTACATTTCTCCATACCTCCAAACGCCTCACTCACCCCCTCACCTATAAGCACTAACTTTTTCTTTTCTTTGGTACTGCCTATGTTTTATAAGCTATGTACCTCCTTCTCACACTTACCCATAATTACAAGTGGCACATATATGGTCCCTGCTCAGCAGAAAGGCCAAGAACTGAATGTACATGAAGTGAAAACCTTTATGCCCCACTGATAGACACTGTGAGGCTTAAACTACCTTCGGCCTCAGTTCCAGACCTCCCTATCGTGCCATCATAAATACATAATGGAGGAAAAGACAATTCTTTGCATTCTGTCCCGCCATATTTTTGCCATATCTGTTTTTGCTTGCTGTAGAATTCTGTGTTCTTTACTTCTGCTAGCCAGTAGTAAAGTGCCCATGCTTCCTGTCTTTACATGGTTGAATTAGCTTAACCCCCGACTGACATATTTAACTTACCGATATGTTTATAGTATATGGTACAAGGTGTACCCAGGGCCTGTAAGTTAAATGCCACTAGTGGACTGCAGCACCAATGAGGCAATCCACTACAGTGGTAGCATAAACATAGCTTTGAGCCTACATTTGTGGCTTGACTGAGGCAGTTTAAAAACTACAATTCAACTAGTCAAACCCTTTTGACAGGTCTATACCTTCCTTTTAAATATGAATAAGTCACCCCTAAGTGGGCCTTATAGTCCATAAGGCCGGGTGCATGGGATTTAAAAGTAGGACATGTGGAAAGTTAATGTTAAATATGATTTTAGAGTGACTAAGCACCCAAAAGCTATTTTGACAGGAGCAAGGCTGTATGTTTCATAGAAAAACAGTGGGATGCTCTATTAAATTTAATAATGCTATCATTGGCTAGGAAACACATAGAAATATCATTCTTGGACTCTATGCAACATTTACTAAAAGCCCAACTCACTAAAGAAAACAAATTGTTAATAAATATTAAAGAAAGGGTACTTTTACAAAGTCACCTTCTCACTGCCTAAATCCTCTGGAGGGTAATTTGCTTTTGCCCCCAGCTGCAGCCCTTTGAGTGCTCAAGCCCTGAATAAGATGTGAAAACTGCTCCCAGAGAAGAGACATAGGCCTGGTTGTGGAGAGGCATTTCTCTTCTTCTAGCAGGATGACCATTTGGGCAGTGCCCAGGAAATTTATTATCTTTAAAGGGGCCTCTCTGTCAAAAGCAAATATAAATTGACTCCTGGGCAGGCTGCTGTAGGAAGGTGGAATCTGACTGCATGGTTGCCCCAATTTTTTTCCTGGTGTTTTGCTGGTTTTCGACTTAGTTTGGCTGGGATCCTGCTATTCAGGACCCCAGCCTATCTGCTATGACCTGAAATTGATTGTATGTACTTTAGGTACACTCCAGATTGGATTCTGGGGTACCCTTGTGAGTCCCTAGTATATGGTATAATATGTACCCAGGGCATAGGTACCCCAGAGGCCTACCAGGGGCTGCAGCAGGTATTGTGCCACCCCTGGGAAGCCTTTTAAAATGACACAGCAGGTCTGCTACAGCAGCCTGTGTAAGGTGGTGTATCCACCCCTTACTGAGATATAGGTTCCCTATATCTCTCCATATCACTACACATGTAAACCTATCAGTCCCCCCTACGGCAGGCCTTAACAATCCTGAAGGCAGGGTGCTGGGTTTCATGTGATAGGGTGCTCATGCATGAGCAGAGCCCCTCTGCAGCTTTCGCAATCTTCGTTCCGGGGTTGTTTGTGATGCAGCCAGACCATATACTCTTAAGTGCATTATAACCAAACGGTAAATGCTAACTTTGGAATGGCTGCACGGAAAACTGTTGTGTTTGGTGTCAAACACCTTGGAATCATACCCCCAAACCAGTAACTGGTGTGGGAGTATGATCCCACCCTTCTAGAGGGAGAGACATGACAGCACCGGTATACCCGGTACCAGCTAACAGAGCCCTGGCATCACAAAATGGATGCTGCCAGCCACAGACACGAGTCTGCCCTCCTGCTGCTGGACAAAACTCTGGCAGGGGAGGCCTGGACAATAGGTTTCCTGTCACAGGGAGGTGTGACCACCTCCCAGACAAGCTTTAGTGTATTGGGGCTGGGTGGGTGCACTCTCAGAGTGCTTTGAAGTCTGCACTGGGGGCACATTTGGTGTCCCTGTGCATAGTCCAGCTCAAACCGGTTGCAGGGGCACACAGCCCTGCTCTGGACAAAGGAAATGGGTGTAGCCACCCCTCTTTCCTGACCCTCCCATAGGTGGGTCCCCAGAGTTTGTCCCACCCCTTCCTTGGGTATAAAGTAGGAAACCCTGACTACAGGACTTTAGATTACACCTGGACTAAACTCTGATACCAGAAACCAAGTACTTTGACGATCTACACTACGCTGGATGACTGAAGAATCTCCCTTGGAGTAAAGGAGTTACTCCCCTGCAAGGCAGGCACCTTTAACGCAACTGACCGGTTGGCATCTCCGAGCTCCGACGGACTCCGAAGAATATTGCCACACAGGAGGTGGGTTTTCCGAGGTTTCTGAGGTCGATCTGTGCCCACAGCAAGTCTGAGGCCCGTATCCCTCGTGGAGACCGTGCAACCTGAACCCCTGGACACCGCAACCATTTGCAGAAGCATCAGCTTTACGGTGACCCCTGAGGCTGAGCTTTGGGTTACTAGTAGCCCTGACCCCGAGCAGTAACTGCACCAAAGATTGCAGGCCTACACTCAACGAGTGTTTCGTGGGCCGCCATTGTGTGATTCCTCTTGAGGTCCCTTTGCGATCCCTGGTCCGTTGACCTGTGGTTCCCCAAGAAGGCAACTCTAACTTTTATTGGACTTCCCTGGTTGCTCCAGACGTGCCCTGACGCTCCATTGCTTGGGGAGTCCCCAAGACCTTGCTGGTCCGCACAGAAGCATCTTTTCTTTTCCTGCGTGGGTTGCTGCTGTCAAGGCGTGTTGTGGTCAATCTGATCACCGACACCCCAGCACTCGACATCCTTTGTGGGACAGCTCGAATCCGGCTCTTGGTCATCGTCGACATCTCTGGGACCCCGTGGCTGCAGAGTCAAGCTTCACCTCTTGGCACCTGAACCATCCGACATCGGTGGGCATTCGATTGCTCCGCTCCTGGTCACTGGCTAGTGACCCAGACTCTGTCCCCTCTGCTTTCAGGTTCTTCACATCTTCGATCCAGGCTTGGATCCACCCGGACACTTTTCTCCTTCACGGCAGCAGCACTTTGCAGCAGATCGCCATTGAAAACGACGATGATTCCCGACACCTTTTGACACCTATGCACCCGGCTTCCCTGGGTGAGGTAACTCGAGTACTCTGGTGCTCACGTGGGTGTTGGCCCTAGAACCCCTTAAGTCTAAAGGGGTTTGCTCAAAGTCCTCTCCTAAGGGTCCTTTATCTTTAAAATTCCAACCGCGACTTTCCGCATTGAATCCTACGGTGCTCGCGGCTGTGTTCTCACACTGCACATGTCCTCCGTGGGTCTCCTGTGTCACTACCTTGGGTGGTTCCTTGGGGTCCCAGCGATTCTACGTGCTCTAGGCACTGTGTCTAGTCAAGTCGTGGTTCTTATACCACTTTCTTAGTATATAGTTTGGTCTCCCCCTGGAGCCCACTGTGTATTGTGCTATTTACTGTCGTTTTAATACTGTGATACCGTGTATCTTGAACTCTAATCTCATAAAGGGATTAGTAGTTAGTGTTTAGAAATAAATACATATATTTTATATATATCTTGTGTGGTTCTCCTTTCATTTAGTTATTCAAGAGGTTATAATCTGGTAAACCAAGCTGCTTTACACTCCTTCAAGACTTAGCCTGAAGGCTGCTCTCCATAGCTACCACTAGGATAGCTTTCAATAAAGGTTGTCTTTAAACCTATCATCAATAAGGGTCGTTTGGAGTGGTGCAAGGTGCCCACTATAACTAGTGGACAGCATATGCCAGGCCAAATTCTCACATTGGTGTGCAGCGGTTGGATTCAAGCTTGCTATTGCTTTACCAGATAATCTCTTTGAAGTGACTAACTGAAAACCACTATAGGTACATAGGTACATATAAATCAAGTTTAGAATACAGTAAGTTCTACTGAACTTAGAGTTGTGTGTCAAGGGCTTAGCACACCCTTTCTACACCTCAAGAGAGTTTCAGTTTCCACTAGAGTAGGTAGGTGCATACACCACACCACACTAGAATGTCTGCAAGGCCTGAAGTAAGTGACTCCTTGCCCACTAGGTATGACAATCTCACATTTCAGGAATTGAGAAATATGTGTACCTCTAGGAGACTGAAAACAGGGAGACATGCAAGCACTCAACGCCTCATAGAGGCTTTGCTGTTAGATGACCTCAGAAAGACACCAGGGTCTGATGGGGCAGGCAGGTTGGGTGGGGCAGTAGAAGAGGAAAGGCCAGGCAGTGAAAACTACTATGACCCAGACTCTGATGCTGGCCAGGGGGATCAACATGATTCCCACCTGGAAAATCCAATTCTTCCTGAAGGAGAGGAAGGCCTCAGTGGCCCCCTCTTCACTCCTCCAGGAAGGGTTAATAGTCTACCAAGAAGATCAAGATCTCCTTCTCAGGAATCTAATAATTCTGGTACTTCTATAGGGTCCTCTGCTTCTCATAAAAGGGCATCCTCTTATGAGAAGAAATGCCAACTGCTTGAGTTTGAGAGAGCTAAGCTCAGAATCAAGAGAGAGCAATTGGCCTTAGACAGGGCATCCCTGGAGCTTCAGAAAGCTTCTCAAAAGTTGGGGCTAGAGCCCCATGGTGGCAACAACAGTGTCCCTAGGAGTAGAGAAGAGACTCATCCCCATAGGAACCTGAACAAGATTGTCCCTCCCTACCAGAGTGGGGATGACATCCACAAATGGATAACTGCACTGGAGAGGGCCTGTAAAGTACAGAGGGCCCCTCAGGAGCAGTGGGCAGCAATCTTGTGGCTCTCCTTTGCAGACAAAGGTAGAGACAAGCTCCTCACTGTAAGAGAAGAGGATGCTGATAATTATAAAGTCCTGAAGAGTGCTCTGATTGATGGGTTTGGCCTAACCACTGACCAATACAGGTTAAAGTTCAGAGACACCCGAAAGGCACAGACTCAGGACTGGGTTGACTTTGTAGATTGTGCTACTAAGGCTCTGGAAGGTTGGATACATGGCAGCAAGGTGCATGACTTTTTAGGATTGTACAATTTGATTATGAGGGAGCAGATCCTTAATAATTGTCAAAACCAACTTTTACACCAGTACCTGGTAGACTCTGATCTGACCTCTCCCCAAGAATTGGGAAAGAAGGCAGACAAATGGGTCAGAACCAGAGTAAAGCCAAAGAATCAGGGTGGTGACCAGAAGAAAGATTCTACCAAGTCCCAAGAGAAAGGTGGGGATAAATCCAAGGATAAATCCACTACAGGGCCCCAAAAGTCCTCTCCTGGGGGTGGGTCCCAAACTCCTTCCTCCCCTGAAAAGAAACCTTATTGCCATAACTGTAAGAAGCCTGGCCACTGGAAAAATGACCCCAGTTGCTCACAGGCTGGCAATAAGGAAAATGTTCCTCCCAGGAATACTACCACTCCTCCTGGTACTACAAGTAGTAATCCCCCAGGTGGTAGTAATGCACCCAAAAAGTTAGCTGCATTTTCATGGGGAACTGAGGTGGACCCCAGTTTATCAAGGTCCTCCTCACAGGCCTCCTTAGTCTGTGATGGTGGCATGGGATTTGCCACTTTTACTATGAGTCCCAATACTTTGGGCAAGTACAGACAGGAGCCCCTAATCAATGGTCAGAAGGCGTTGGCATTCAGGGACACAGGGGCTAGTGTCACCATGGTGACAGGGAAACTAGTCCCCCTCAACAGCTTTTACCTGAGTTCAAGTACCAGGTGACCAACATTGATGGTATCAGAACAGATCATCCCATGGCCATAGTCAATCTCAGCTGCGGAGGGGTCACTGGCCCAAAGAGAGTGGCAGTGTCCCCAAACTTGCCTGTAGATTGCCTGTTGGGCAATGATCTGGAGGTTTCAGCCTGGGCTGAAGTTGAATACCAGGCCCATTTAAAAATGTTGGGCCTCTCTGAGAAGGTTGGTGGGGCTGTTAGGGCCTCAGCCCCATCCCAGGGAAACTTTGGAGAAGTGGAGCCTGAAAGAATGGCCCACTCTACTCCACAAGAGAGCAGAAGGGTTGAAGAACAGTCTTCTTCCCCCCAGACAATAGGTAAGGGTCAGCCTCCTCAGGGAACTTATCCTACCCCTAGTGAAGGAACTGCCCCAGAGGTGGTCAGGCCTGGCAACCCCTCTGGTGGCAGGGGACCCTTCGAAGGTGGTACCCAGTCTAGAGCAGGTAACCTGCCCCTCTCTACCCTCCCTCTGTAAGCCCAGGGCTGCAGAGGTCAGGGAGGTCAGTGGACCCCTAAGGACTCCCTGTCCAGAGGAACCCCCTCATCCACAGATTAGGGGCACCCAGTCTAGTAGCCCTAGCAAGGTGAAAATTCCTCAGCACACTGAGGGAACCCTCCTACCATTGGATAGGGACCTCCCCCAGATGGATTCTGTTGGGCAAAGGCAAACCTGGGACCAAGTGGTTCCAAACCTACCATGTCCCTCCAGTGTTCCAGCCAAAGGGACCCAGCCCCCAGCTGTAGGCAACCAGAGGTTGACCCTTAGGGGCAGATGCAACTCAGTCATGGAAAGAAAGGCCTCCATGGTGACCAGTGATCTGAGGAAGCTGAGGCCAAATTTATTAGGGCCTCACTTCTATACTCAGACACCGCACCAGCCTTTTACTTTGCCAAAACACACCACAGGTAGTAATTCCAAATGGTGGAGATCATCCAATACCCTTGGGGTTAGGAATTGCTTAGTGGACCATAAGACATACTATTGCAGGTTCTTCCTTATATGGCCACTTAGTCAATAAAGGCTCAACTGGACAAGGTTAGCCTTATCTCCTTTCGTTTGGGGGGGGGGTTATGTAGGAAGGTGGAATCTGACTGCATGGTTGCCCCCACTTTTTTTCTTGGTGTTTTGCTGGTTTTCGACTTAGTTTGGCTGGGATCCTACTATTCAGGACCCCAGCCTATCTGCTATCCCCTGAAATTGATTGTATGTACTTTAGGTACACTCCAGATTGGATTCTGGGTTACCCTTGTGAGTCCCTAGTATATGGTATACTATGTACCCAGGGCATAGGTACCCCAGAGGCCTACCAGGGGCTGCAGCATGTATTGTGCCACCCCTGGGAAGCCTTTTAAAATGGCACAGCAGGTCTGCTACAGCAGCCTGTGTAAGGTGGTGTATCAACCCCTTACTGAGATATAGGTTCCCTATATCTCTCCATATCACTACACATGTAAACCTATCAGTCACCCCTAAGGCAGGCCTTAACAATCCTGAAGGCAGGGTGCTGGGTTTCATGTGAGAGGGTGCTCATGCATGAGCAGAGCCCCTCTGCAGCTTTCGGAATCTTTGTTCCGGGGTTGTTTGTGATGCAGCCAGACCATATACTCTTAAGTGCATTATAACCAAACGGTAAATGCTAACTTTGGAATGGCTGCACGGAAAACTGTCGTGTTTGGTGTCAAACACGTTGGAATCATACCCCCACACCAGTAACTGGTGTGGGAGTATGATCCCACCGTTCTAGAGGGAGAGAAATGACAGCACCGGTATACCCGGTACCAGCTAACAGAGCCCTGGCATCACAAAATGGATGCTGCCAGCCACAGACACGAGTCTGCCCTCCTGCTGCTGGACGAAACTCTGGCAGGGGAGGCCTGGACAATAGGTTTCCTGTCACAGGGAGGTGTGACCACCTCCCAGACAGGCTTTAGTGTATTGGGGCTGGATGGGTGCACTCTCAGAGTGCTTTGAAGTCTGCACTGGGGGCACATTTGGTGTCCCTGTGCATAGTCCAGCTCAAACCGGTTGCAGGGGCACACAGCCCCTGCTCTGGTGCAAAACTGGACAAAGGAAATGGGTGTAGCCACCCCTCTTTCCTGACCCTCCCATAAGTGGGTCCCCAGAGTTTGTCCCACCCCTTCCTTGGGTATAAAGTAGGAAACCCTGACTACAGGACTTTAGATTACACCTGGACTAAACTCTGATACCAGAAACCAAGTACTTCGACAATCCACACTACGCTGGATGACTGAAGAATCTCCCTTGGAGTAAAGGAGTTACTCCCCTGCAAGGCAGGCACCTTTACCGCAACTGACCAGTTGGCATCTCCAAGCTCCGACGGACTCTGAAGAATATTGCCACACAGGAGGTGGGTTTTCCAAGGTTTCTGAGATCGATCTGTGCCCACAGCAAGTCTGAGGCCCGTATCCCTCGTGGAGACCATGCAACCCGAACCCCTGGACACCGCAACCATTTGCAGAAGCATCAGCTTTCCGGCGACCCCTGAGGCTGAGCTTTGGGTTACTTGTAGCCCTAACCCCGCGCAGTAATTGCACCGAAGATTGCAGGCCTACACTCAACGAGTGTTCCGTGGGCCGCCATTTTGTGATTCCTCTTGAGGTACCTTTGCGATCCCTGGTCTGTTGACCTGTGGGTCCCCAAGAAGGCAACTCTAACTTTTATTGGGCTTTCCTGGTTGTTCCAGACGTGCCCTGACTCTCCTTTGCTTGGGGAGTCCCCAGGACCTTGCTGGTCTGCACAGAAGCATCTTTTTTCTTCCTGCGTGGGTTGCTGTTGCCAAGGCGTGTTGTAATCAATCTAATCACCAACACCCCAGCACTCGACATCCTTTGTGGGACAGCTCGAATCCGGCTCCTAGTTGTCGTCGACATCTCCGGGACCCCGTGGCTGCAGAGTCAAGCTTCACCTCTTCGCACCTGAAGCACCCGACATCGGTGGGCATTCGATTGCTCCGCTCCGGGTCACTGGCTAGTGACCCAGACTCTGTCCCCTCTGCTTTCAGGTTCTTCACATCTTCGATCCAGGCTTGGATCCACCCGGACACTTTTCTCCTTCACGGCAGCAGCACTTTGCAGCAGATCGCCATTGAAAACGACGACGATTCCCGACACCTTTTGACACCTATGCACCCAGCTTCCCTGGGTGAGGTAACTCGAGTACTCCGGTGCTCACGTGGGTGTTGGCCCTAGAACCCCTTAAGTCTAAAGGGGTTTGCTCAAAGTCCTCTCCTAAGGGTCCTTTATCTTTAAAATTCCAACCGTGACTTTCCGCATTGAATACTACGGTGCTCGCGGCTGTGTTCTCACACTGCACATGTCCCCCGTGGGTCTCCTGTGTCACTACCTTGGGTGGTTCCTTGGGGTCCCAGCGATTCTACATGCTCTAGGCACTGTTTCTAGTCAAGTCGTGGTTCTTATACCACTTTCTTAGTATATGGTTTGGTCTCCCCCTGGAGCCCACTGTGCATTGTGCTCTTTACTGTCGTTTTAATACTGTGATACTGTGTATCTTGAACTCTAATCTCATAAAGGGATTAGTAGTTAGTGTTTAGAAATAAATACATATATTTTATATATAGCTTGTGTGGTTCTCCTTTCATTTAGTTATTCAAGAGGTTATAATCTGGTAAACCAAGCTGCTTTACACTCCTTCAAGACTTAGCCTGAAGGCTGCTCTCCATAGCTACCACTAGGATAGCTTTCAATAAAGGTTGTCTTTAAACCCATCATCAATAAGGGTCGTTTGGACTGGTGCAAGGTGCCCACTATAACTAGTGGACAGCATATGCCAGGCCAACTTCTCACAGCTGCTTCCTTTGTTCCCCAGTCAGTCAAGCTCCAATCCCAGTGTGGAGGAAGCTGCCCTCAGAAGTGGCTTGAAGTGACAAAAGAGGAGGGCTTAATCATTTCCCTGGTCATGCCGCTGAGGTTTGCACATAGGCTCACCACAAGTGGAGAAAGGTTTGACCATCTTAGATTTAGGATGAGAGGGCACTGTAGGATTGTTTGCAGTAGGGCACATAGGGAATTCTGCAAAAGTGTATAGTGTTACCTTTGGAAACTCATACCCCATTGGGTAGGGAGTACCTGGTTGTCTCCCCCACCCACAAGCTGATGCTAGGCATAAATGTGGCAATGACTGTACCCTATGCAGAACATTACTGGACTTGAGGAAGATTAGAGGAGCAATGAATCTGCAGTCTGTGTCCGGAGAAGAGCCCTAAAGGACTGGACCTGGTCTCTCTTATACCCAGGGCAAAGAAGTGGACTCCAAGTGTCACAAGGCTGACCATCTGTTCAAGCTATAGGGACACATCATGCTATAAGAGGCCTTTCCTGCAACTGCCCAGTTGTCGAGTTACAAATGGAACTGCCATGGACCCTGCTGTTGGCCTCTAAGGGAGTGAGTTCCAATCCAGAGTTCTGTACCTGAGGTCCTGAGATCCTGAGCTGTGCCTGGCTGGACTTCTCCTTGCACCCCTGAAAACCTGGGACTCACAAATGTTTTAGCTCCAAAGACCTTTGAAGGACCTTGTCAAACCTGCCAAGCCAATCCAACCTTGGTTCTTTCCCACCCAGCAAGAGATTCAGGTTTCTCCCACTCTGCGCTCTTCTGCAGCAACAAATCCAATTTAACTGGACCACGCAAAGAAGGTATACAGTCTTTTTGAGCCCTCTTCAGCTAAGCCCACTGGAGAAATCCACACTGCAAAAAAGTGGCAAACGAAGAAATCTTGACAGGGAAAAAGGTGCTAAAAGTGGGTTACTAGCTAAGGACATTCTTGGGCATGAAATCTGAATTTCTCCCGCTCAGAGTTTTCCCGCCAAAAACCAACAGCTTCATCGGGAACTCCTCATATGGCTATCTGACCTCATGGAACACTCTTTGGCTTACAGACTGCTGCCCTGCCCCGCTGAAGATTTTGGATTGCTGCTTTTTTTTAATGCTAAGTTTCAAGGTAAAACTCCAACCAGGTTGAACATTGTTTCTGCATGCAACATGTGCTCCATTGTGGCTGACCTAAAAAAGTGCGTATGACCCGGTCTACTGCGAAGAGTTGACCATGGTAGGTGCTTAACACTTTTTGGCATTATTTTTATTTAAAGCTCTAAAAAGTCACATCACTTGTTCTCCTCTTTGGATTTTTGTTGTTTTGATGTCATTTAATTTATTAAAATTCACTCTATTTTCTAAATTGACTTGGGAGTTTTCTTGTGTTGTGTTTTGACTTTATTACTGTTTTGGTACTACATACGTATTGCCTCTAAGTTAAGCCTGTCTGCTCTCAGCCATAGTTGCCTAGGGGTTGAGATCAAGCTCATTTAGTGACTTTAGTGGTTCACCCTGACAAGGTTTGTGTTATTTACTCAAGGGGCCTGATTCACAGAACAAACTTACGTCAAAAACGTAAACGTAAACGTAAACGTAAAGTTAGTACTTTTTAGGTATTCACAGAATACACTTACTCATTTTGGTATTCACAGAATTAACTTACTCATTTCGGTATTCACAGAAGTTAGTAGTCCTAAAGTTAGGACTACTAACTTCTGTGAATACCGAAATGAGTAAGTTCATTCTGTGAATACCAAAATGAGTAAGTGTATTCTGTGAATACCTAAAAAGTACTAACTTTACGTTTACGTTTTTGACGTAAGTTAGTTCTGTGAATCAGGCCCAAGACGCTTCATCACCCGCCTTAACAAATAGCCTAGGTTCTTACACACATAAACAACCCTTAATGCAAGCGGAAGTGAAATGTGGATTACTGTCATGGATTACCAGAAATGTTATAGCAATTATTGTTGAGAAACTAATCAGATTTTTTGCCTGTATAGTTAAGGACATTAGTCAAGCATCCAATTGGGACCAATTTCAAGGTCAGTTTTTAATTACTGCCATGTCTGAGACACGTCAGAATCCACACCAACTACTTAAAGCCAAGTTATGTTACGGTTGAAAATGTCTTCTGTTCCCTTCAATGGATACTCTTTCTCGCATGGGTTGCTGAGTTTTACAGAGCACTGATACTATTATTGGTTATGTTACGCTCAATACGAATACAAAATAACATAAATAAAATAAAGTGAAAGGAAAGGAAACAAATACTGTCCAGTTGCTCAGGTATTTTTAAACATACAAAATCTGCATACCTATTAAGCTAAAAAGTCAGAAATACATGAACTGCATATCACCACTAAAACAGCGACCCATAATTATTAAGGGCCTTGGACCGCCGAACCCGTGATGGCAGTCCGACCACCGCCACACTGCGGGACCGCCCGCAGTGTTAGGACTGCGGCTGTCGGACAACCACGAGTCCACCAGCACCATCGGGATCAAGGATCCTGCTGGGTCGGCAGTCTACAACCAGCTGTAATATGAGGGTGGTGCCACTGCCGGCACCACAGAGCATATTACGAGTTGCATTTTTGTTGCCCTTTTCATGGCGGTGACCCCACTATAAAAAGGGTGGCGGGAAAGCATCAAAGGGGTCCCTAACAGGATACCCCGCCGGATTTCGGCTGGGGTGTGCATGCGGGGGGCACACCATGCAGGAAGGTGCAGTCGGCGGTCTGACTGCAGTGGTCTGCATTATAGGCTCTTCTGTAAGCCTTGCAGACTGCCGAAGTCAGACCACATCAACACCACCCGCCACACCAGGATTTAACTTTTGTTCTGGCGGGTGGTCGCACCACAGGTTTGGTGGTCCTCCAGTGGAGGACTGCTGCCGCTGTAGGATCTCCAAACCCGTAATAAGGCCCTAAGTGATTAGTAAGTGTCCTATTTAACACTACACATTGCCAAGAAGTTAGCTGAATTCATGGTGCTTTGTAAAACACAATAAACACCAGAATCGAAAAGTGCTTGAAAAAATACCCTGACCCTCAAAGCAAGTGTTAAATGCAAGCCCATATGTTTAATCCCCGGCTTTTCCACTTGTAAGATAATGGATCTATTGTTTCATAATGCCTGTGAGTCAAATCAATTCAGGCCAATATACCACTTGTGAGCAACACCGCCGAGATTAACAGCTTTGCATGAACATATTATGTACTTACTGTACCACTCACATATGTAAACTAACAGTAAAAGTTTACATCAGACTTCTTTCCAGCAAAATCACTTTATCTTGCACAAAGGAGGCAATATCCTGTATATATCACCAGTTGTTCCCTTTACCCTTGTCTACTCTTTTATGGGCTTGAGCTGTGCCTTTCTGGTATCTGCTGCAATGAATTTTTCATTCATGTTTCCTTTGTTACTTCAGAATAATATAGTTATTTTGTGCTGCAGCACTCAAACTCATTTTTGGGGACGGGATTTATTGTCAACGTCATACTGACGCAAAGCAAGAGAAAAAGGCAAAATAGACAAGGCAAAAGATAAAAAACAGTGACAAAGGAAGAAAGGACGGATGAAAACGAAACTGCAAAAGTGAAATATAGACAAAGAAAGTCTAGGGTGGTTGAATAAAGGGCCACTTAAGACTAGCCAACCTTGGTATTTGGAAACCCAAGCATTTGGCAGTGTAGGCAGATAAAAACTTTACCTTTTGTTAGATCCCCTAAGGAAAGCTTTGCCTAGTGTTCATTTCAATAAATTAGGCATTGACTTTGGGCAGCCACTCGGAACCTTATGCTTGGGTGAAATCTTAAGGCTGCCTGGCTCAAACAGGCTTCAGTATATGGTGATACTACTCCCAGGTTGGTGGAATTTACTGGGTGAAATTCAGCAGTGCTTGCAGATAGTTGGCATCCTGTTTAGGACACCTTGGAAAAGACAACGCAGCTATAAAGTCCTTGCATCTAGAACCTTTACTGGCACCAGTTAGATTATAATACATTCAAACATGCTGGGCGTAGTGCTTCTTGGAAAATTCACTGCCCTACCAGTGGTTACTGAGACTTTGCAATTAAGATTTTGTGGTGCCCTGTGATGCACGGGGATAGTAATGGAATTGAGAGAATTTGCCTGTGATATCCACTACAGCAAGAATAATTATCTATTGAATTATAGACTCTGCAGTCAAACAATGTTGTCAAGAAGTTTTTTTGTGCAATTCCAGTTTTGATTAGGGGTGGGCTGACCTCCCGGAGTTTGACTTTGCAGAATTCAATGGAGTTACATAAAACTCAGCGAGATTCCGTGGAATTCTGCGGGCGTGCGGAATTCGGCCCGTTGCACTTCTTGTGCTGATTTTTAGCGGGAGAGCATGCCCTGTACTGTAAAGTCAGTGCGACCGGCACCACACGGCATGCCAGAGGGCGCTGCTTCTTTCCGCCACTTGAGTAGATTTTCTATTGAGCGGCAACTTTCTCAATGCAAATGGTTGTAGTCTGCCATGACCACCCACGTTGAGAAATGTCGCCAAGAAGCATCCTAGCACCCGAAAATCATGTTAGGGGATGCAAATCCCAGCTTGCGCTCTCCAACTTAATTCTGGTGAGCCGCACTTGAGGAAAAACTCCCCCAGGCAGCAGTTGGTGGAGTTTTGCCGGAATTCTGCATTCCAAATGGAAAGCGGAGTGGGAAAACTCCATGAACTCCGGAGTTTTATCACCCACCCCTAGTTTTGATTGTTGGGACATTCTAGCTTCTAAAGTGACCACTCTGAAGCTCATTGAAATCAACCAAAGTATTTCTTTTAAATGAGGAAGCTTAAAAGTAATAAAATATTTAAAAAGTGTTTGTCTTGATTTTATGTCCATAGATGTAGTGGGGTGTGCTAATGCAATCTACTCAACTAAAGCCCATATTTCAAGTTCAGGGTTAAATTCTGCTCCCTGTGCAAACGCTTGCTTGCATGGGATCGGAATAGTGAGATATTTGATATGTATCACACTCTCATAGTTTTCCCCGGATAATCGCGGCAAATCAAACCTGCCAAAATGTATTCTTGAAAAAAGATGGTAAAAACTACAAAACATGGAGAATTCTGTATATTAATTACTGATTCTGCAGATTATGCCTCATGTGCACATTGAAAACATAGAATAGAAGGTATTTATCCCGTCTTCAATACCTCTCCCTGGGGTAATAGTATTTAGCAGGTGTACTAAATAAATCACCCTATACTACCTAACTTGTAATAATCCACAAATGAGTTATCATACTTTGAGAAATAGTAAATTTTTCCTCACTTGAAGCAGATTGAATCCATATTTGATCTACACTATTTGAACTTTTTTAAAGATTCCTGGGGAACTGATGTTTTCTCTTCTATAACATAGTAGACCTTTGTCTAAGCAATTCGATGCTAGAGATCTCCATCAGAGGTCTGAGTATTTTCATTTGGGGTGTCTTTCTGCCAATGGAATACTCCACATTGACATCACCACGTTCACTTAATTTTATTCAAAGAGATGGCAATTCTTGCTATTCACACATCCTAGATTTTCCTTCAGACATGGCATCAACATAATTTGTTGACTAGGTGAAAGAAAATATTTGCTACACAACATTTCCTCAATTGTATGCAGAAAAACAGAAAAAGGATTTAAATTTTATGTCAAAACTGAAAAGCTGTTTTGGGGCGTGGCTAACCGCTGAACATAGCGGCCACACTCTAGCGGAGCTCCGCGTCAGGACCCGATAATCCTGCACATACCTGCCAAGCTGGGGGGCATCCAGTGTTGATCTTCCTCCCTACTGTGCATACAGATCAGGGAGACTTGATGGGAGCGGCGCGGCTCTGGCGGACGACCCCGGAGCCACAAAATCTGCAGTAAAGTGTGGAAACTAGCCATGCACGCTCTAGGCCTGGCGCACGGAGCAGGCGACCCGCAGTGATCTCGGGGGCCGAGGGCTCCTGTGCTGGCAGCCGGAGGGCGGCACCGATGGCCAGGGCTGTCCGGTGGTGAGATCACCTACGGGAGGCAGACCGAGGCAGTAGAGATGGTGCCCGAGCCTGAAGCGGCCCGTCGCCCTTCCCCCTCAGAGCGGCTGCACTGTATGAGCTGAGTCGTTCGCAGCCCGGCTTCACGTGTGGAAGACCGTGATCCCGAGCAGACGCACTGAAAAGGGCCCTCCGCCATATCCGGAGCCTGGGGCTTGGGAAGACGGCGGCGGCCCCTGCCTGAAGCGGGCGTGGGGCTTCGAGGAAGACACCACCAGCCTGCACGTCGAACTGCCGTGAGCCGCTGGCCCACGAAACGGACCACGACGGACTCTCCGACTGGGTGGTGAGTTGACTCCCCCTGCAGAATGGTGCGGAGCTTCTATACTTGAGCCACCCTCAATCCTGGGCCTGTGCCTCTCACGCCTGTGGCCAACAGGCGGGACAGTCTCAGCCATACCGGCCTGATGGAGGCCTGATCCAGCCAACCAAGGCTCTCTCTCACCACAAGCTGACCCATTGATCCACCCTGATTTATGGACTGACTGAGGCCTGGTACCCCTTCGCTATAAGTGCATGTTATAGTTGCCTGCTGTGGACTGTCCCCTCGCTTCCCCACTGGCACTGGAATCGACCAACCCACAGGACAGTTTGGAGCTACCGGTCAGCCGCCAAACTCACCTGACTGGTGACGTCGCTTCCCAGTGCCTGTAGCTGACCTGAGCTTTTCCCCCCTAGGACCGCGAGCACGATCCAGGCGTGGACAATCACGCGGGTCGGACTGCACCAGCCAGCCGCTCTCATCGCTCACTTACCTACTGGCACCACAAACCTAGACGCAACTCGTCGGATACTCCACCATGGGACGCACGAAAGGAAAAGCCCCAGAGGTGACAACAGCGGGCTCTCAGATGCAAGATGATTCAGACACCGCCACTCAAACACCCTAAATGAACTGCATCCCACCAACCAATATGGACACTGCACCGGACAAACTAGACCTCATATTGCAGGAGGTACGGGAGTCGGGGAAGTCAATGGAACAACAAATAGGATCCTTAACCACCGGTCTCACACTCCTTAAGGCGGATCACAATAAACTATCCTCCACGGTGAAAAACAATAAGTAGACTCTGTCGGACTTACTGCCACAGCATAAGGAACACTCAGAACATTTATCACAAATGCAACGGCAATTGGCAGGCCTCCTAGCAAGGACCGAGGACGCGGAAGGCAGGGCACAGCGAAACAATGTTCGCATAATTGGCCTTCTGGAACGTTCAGAAGGACCCAATGCCACCCGCTTTGTAGAACAATGGCTGCGAGACCACGTAGCCCAGGAGGGTTTATCTGATTTCTACTGCGCGGAGAGGGCGCACAGAATCCCCACTGGAAGACCGACAACTGGCGCTCCCACGCCCAATGATAGCCTGCATACTCAATTACAGGGACCGTGACACCCTGCTAAAAATGGCCAGGGAGAAAGCCCCCATACAGTACAAAAATCACAGAATTTCACTCTATCCGTACTACACAGGTCTGGTCCAACGGCAAAGAGCCTTATGCCAAGCACTCAAAAAGAAACTCAGAGCCCTGAATCTGAAATACGCTCTACTGTTCCCGGCCCGCATAAAGATCATTCACGACCAAAAGGCTCACTTTTTCGACAGCCCAGAGGCTGCAAATGACTGGCTGGAGAGCACCCTTCCCTCCCAAACACTGGAGGGCCTATCGCAGAGACCAAGCCGCGGACCACGGATGACAACAGGACAAAGAACACGCTGCGACAGATCGACCCATAAATACAACGCCAAAAGTCCCTCACCAGAGCAGGCTTTACAAGGTAAAGAGTCGGCGCTGGCAGCGGCAGCCGCTATCAGAGACCCCAATCCCTCTTTATCACCGGAGCACTCAGATGACAACATTATGCATTCGGACTCGGAGAGCAGCGTTGCACTGTTTCCCTCGATCACTCCACAGACAGTGAAGGACCTGTTTGGTTGACGATGATCCTGTGTGGGGATCTCCCTTAGAAACACTGACATACTACTTCACTGCGAAGAAATAAGGTATGGATAATGCACATGTTTTTCTTCCCCCCAGCTTCTCCCAAACACTTATGAAGAACTCAGGGTCCTGTCAACCATGTAGAACACCACCACCTGGTGCACTATGCATGACATAGGAACCACCCCCCCGCAGCGAATGCATATCGAAACAGAAACCGAGAGAATGTTCACACAGTTGTGTATAATGTTAGGACCTGCATAGTTCTTGAGCTAGTCCTAGTATTGGGAGTTACTGTTGTTACTTGGGTTTCTGGCTCACCCCGCATCACACTCCATACCCCACCTGTCCCACGACCCCGAGTAAACCATAGAACCGAACAAACGCATACATGGCCACACTAGGTAAATACACCATAATCACCTGGAATGTCAGGGGGATGGGATTGGTACATAAGCGTCACAGGATTCATGCCCTATTGAACAGACGAAAGGCACAGATTGCCCTGATACAGCAGTCCTATCTCACAGATTCTGAGGCAGTTAAACTCCGCAAAAAATGGAGAGGCCAATTATTCACCACATTATTCTCCACCTTTGCGAGGGGAACAGCCATATGGATAAGGCGCGGGGTTCCGTTTGTGCCCTTGAGAAGGCGCACAGACATCCAGGGAAGATATGTTATGGTCCATGGCACACTAGATGGCAAACATATAGTCATCTGCAGCATATACGCTCTGAATTACGAACAAGACAAACATTTTTAACAAACCTCAATGCGGTTTTGGCGGACTGGGTGGGCTACCCATGGGTGCTGGGAGGAGATTAAAATTGCTATCCTGGACATCCGTTTGGACCGCTCTCACCCCCTCATTCAGGGAGCTGCCTCAATCAAACAAGCAGAATATTTACAGACATGGCCGGCGTGCTGGTCACTAGCAGATTTATGGTGCCTCATTAACCCGAATAGTCGTAAATACTCCTTCTACTCCCCGTCCCACCAGCTTCATACCTGGCTCAATAGGATATTCTGTTCCCTCTCCATCACATCTCAAGTGTCCCACACCACATACCTGGGTCAGACCCTCTCAGATCATAACCAGCTCGAGGTCATGTTGTCATGGGGAAGAATCCCCACTCCTGTTCCAACTTGGAGGTTATGGCCACAGATGCTGGAAGACGCAGTCTTCCGAGACACTATGGCGTCGACAATCACAAATTATTTCATAGAGATCACCAACTCAGCCTCCCCACACCTTATAGAGTGGGACGCATTTAAGATAGTGATCAGGGGTGCCGCTATTGGAGCCATGGTGGGGGCCAGACAAGAGATCCGCAATAACCTAAAAGATTTGGAAGCCACTCTAAACACACTACAGCAAGAGGCGAGTAATAACCCATCGAAAACAGAGGCCTTGCAAGTAGAGCGTATATGACATGCTGAACTCTTGGAGCAGCTCCGAGTAATAGATTACCAGTCATTCACCCAACACAAACAAGCAGAGGCAGATAAATCTGGAGCACTGCTCTCACGATTGCTATGAGAAGCGCCCCCCACTACCCCGATACATGAGGTGGCCCTCCTGGACGGCACCATAGTAAACACACAACATGAAAAAAATCTGGCCTTCAGTGAATATTACGAGACATTATACCATGCCCCTAATAACATAATAGCAGTACCCATAGCAACCTTCCTGGATAACCTAACCTACCCCAAACTCACGGAAGCCACCCAGGAGGACATATCCGGCCCCATCACCAGGGCTGAAATCAAGGAGGCCATCCGAGAACTTCCCCGCAATAAGACCCCGGGCCTAGATGGACTACCGGCGGAGTTCTTTGATACCTTCTCAGATATATTAACGCCTCATCTGAAATGTTTATACCAAACAGCCCACGACACCGGTAACCTCCCTCTATCCACCATGCAGGTCCTGGTTACCTCCCTCCCCAAACCAGGCAGAAACCCACGTGACATGTCGGGCTACAGCCAGCTATCCCTCTTAGCCACGGAATACAAAATCCTCAGCAAGATCCTAGCCCGCCGACTACTTCCTTACCTATCAAAACTGATCCATGCCGATCAGTGCGGTTTCGTCCCTGTCAGCGGCACTTCCCTGAACATCAGAAGACTACATCACGTCATGTAGGCTAAACCCATTGTCTACCAAGAGGCTGGGTGTATCTCCTTTGATCTGCGCCAAGCGTTCGACACCCTAAATTGGGAGTACATGACAGCTGCTTTGGCCAAATTCAGCATCCCACCGGGATACATGGGCTGGGTCAAGCTCTTATACATGGCCCCTACAGCACAAGTCCGTACTGGTTCCCATATCTCACGACCCTACCCAGTGGGCAGAGGCACACGGCAGGGCTGCCTTCTTTCGCCATTACTATTCATGCTAGCTCTAGAACCCCATACAATCAAACTCCGGAAGGAAGCAGAGGCAAAGGGAATCCGGCTAGGAGGCACGGCACATGTACTGTAAGCATACGTCGACAACCTTATTTTATACACCCATGACCTGACAGAGGATCTAGAGCCCATTCCGAGCATTTTCCAACAATTTGAACATATATCAGGGCTTGCCATAAATGAGAAAGAAACACACATGTTCTTTTTCCACCCGGGAGAGCGCCATGAAACTGTTAAGTTCGGACGGCTCACCCTAGCAGTCGCCCCACATATCTTCAAATGCCTGGGTATCCAAACATATAGGACCCCACAAGATCTAATAGAGGGCAATCTGATGAGAGCGGTCAGAGCGCTCCGCGCTCAGGTTTCCTTCTGGGTATCTCTGCCCCTCTCGGTGATGGGCAGAATAGCCATCTCTAAGATGATGGTTCTCCCACGACTGTTGTATTTTTTTTACAAACCTGCCAGTACTGTTCCCTCGCCCCCATCTTTATGACACTGGATTCTCTCTTATCGGACCTCATTTGGGCGAAAGGGCGCAGAAGAGTGGGGCTTGCCAAGCTGCAGCTGCGGCCAGATGAAGGTGGCCTAGGAGTGCCAGACTTCCATGCTTACTTCCTGGCTAGCCAGCTACAATGGCTGTCGTACTGGCTTGTAGGCCGCAACTTACACAAAATCGGCTACACGCCGCAATCCCTGAGCAAGGGCACTCTGCATACCCTGCTATTGCCATGGAGCAAGATACCCTCTGGTATCCCCCTGTTGCTACGAATAGCGCTCTCCTACTGGAAAAGGGCCTTACAATATACTAAGCAATGCCTCCCCTACGCCTCTAACATTCCCTTACTCCGAATTCCCACCACAACAGGATTAATCACCAGACGGAGTATTCTCCGTTGGACAGAGGAAGGGGTCTCCACAGTTGGGGCTTTGTTCGTAAATAACACACTGATGGACCACGAGAATTTCGCTAGGGAACAAGGAGTTCCGCGTTTCCCTTTTTATGACATATGCAGCCATCACCCGCTACGTAAAGAAGCACTGGTCGCCAAATGGCATAGAGCCCCCTACACATGAGCTAACACACGCCGTATATCTGATGGGTGAAGGGCGCCACCTAATCAGATGGCTGTACAGGGGCGTCAGGGCACACGCAGGGACTTTCCTAACAACTCTTAGAGGAAAATGGGCTAGAGATCTCGGAATGGACCTAACAGACAAAGACTGGTCCTCTCTCCTGGAATACCCCAAGAACGTGTCTCGCAGCGCCAAATTCAAACTCATACAATATATGATCCTTCACAGGGCATACCTCACCCCACATCACCTCAATTGCATATATCCTGATGCACGTGTCTGCTGCCCTAGATGCCAGGTGGAGGACACAGACTACACTTGCTATGGGCATGCCCACGCCTTGGAGGGTTCTGGTCCTCAGTCGAGCAACATGTGGGTGAAATAACAGGTATCCCCTACTGGGACACAGCAGACCGTTGTTTGCTGGGACTACATTGGTGCCCGAAATCACAGAAAGTACAACTCCGCTTCGCTGACATGGCCCTCCTGATTACGAAATGCTCCATTACAATGAAGTGGATATCAGCCTTTCCCCCTACACTAACCAACTGGCATGAGGAGATGGTCCGATGGGCGGAGCAGAAAGCGCAATCATTAGACGGGAGGAATATCGAGGGTTACTCAAAACACCTATCTCCATGGAATGGGACCAGATGTTGGAGACTCTAAAAGCCATTGATCCCTTTATGCCACGCTGTGCATAATACACAACGCCCCCCTCTCTCTGTCACTTGACCTCGCTGGGCTTCCCCACCTGCCCCTACCGAACACTGTGCCGACCTACCCGACCGCCGTCCCTACAAGCAAACGACCCCCACATGACACTCATGTGAGCAAAAGGTAGAACTCCAGGTCCGAATCCTACTATCATGGGGTGAGCCAGACGAGTGGGTGGGGGGTGGGTAGTTAAGAAATGTTATGTTCCACATTTGACTTATTGGACAATGTATAACTGTAACAGCCAAAGCAAATGGTTGATCCTGGAAATGCTAATGCCCATAAAGGGTTATTATTTGTACGTGTTGGTCAACTGATGTTGTGATGCCGCTGAAACCATTTGTGCACGAAATGTGAAAAATACGTACCACTGTACAAATTGCAGCGGCACCTCAACAACTCACCATTCTGTATAAAATCAATAAAAATATGTTTTAAAAAAGACTGAAAAGCTGTTTTGATCATTGTTAATTTTAATATGTTGATAACAGAAATTTCTATAATTTTTACACAGTGTCTGATAACAAAAAGATCGCTTTTCTCAATTTCATTTTTAGCAATCTGCTTGTGGACCTGTATCATGCAGGGCAATTTTCCATTCACAGTGCGCTATTCACAAAGGAAAACTAACAAACGAGTAAATCAAAAAGTGCAAGGTTACTCTTACACTTTCTAGGAAATTTACTACTGTTAACTATTAACCATTTATGAGTGCTTAATTACTTATGAGCATATGCTTACCTGCCTCCACCTCCTGAAACTAGGGGTGAAGCCTAATTTATGAGCGTAAAGTTACTACTTGTATTGTTTTACAAATAGTCAGGGATCTCCACCACCGGGGAAGAGAACTCCCAATCATAAAGTACAAGGAAATGTAAAAAAGTTAATTAAACTAAAAAAAAGTTTTTATGATAAATACTAATGTGAATTAATTTAAATATTTATATGAAAGGTAGAACAGAATTTTAAAAAAACCTACAACACAATCAACTTAATTTTGAATCAGATATTTAAATAATTTAAATATATTCAATTAAATCATTAATTTTATTTAAAAAATCTAAAGTAAAATGTTTATATTAATTTATTATGGAATGAAAATTACTCAAAGATATGTAAAGAATTAATTTAAATTACTTTACTTATATTTTGAAAATAAAGTTACAAATATGTTTAAATCAAAAAGGTTATAAAATAGTTTAAATAAAATAATATGCATTAATTATTTATGTTTTTGTTAATATATTAAATTTATATGCAGTTTTAAAAGTTAAAAATAAATTAGGGTATATTAGCATTGTTTTCTATGGGGTGCTATTTTAAGTCCTTACCTCCATTATTTTGTTTGGGAGAGTATTGCAGTACTATTAGGTGGCCATGTCTGGTGCTGGACCTACTCCAGGTAATAAAAGGAGTACATTTACAACTTTTTTGGCTTTAGTAGCTATAGAAGTGCTGTTGGGAGGTGGTTTATTAGTAGGCGCGGGTAGGTACCTAAAGTTAGTAATAACACCACAATCACAAATAAGGTCCAGTCAAGTCTCAATAAATTAATCCTTGCTCAACACTTGGTAGCTTGCCTGACACGAAGTCAGTTTTAACGTAGGAGACAGGTGTGTAAGGCATTGCACATCACCAAAACAGCAAATAAGTAAAAGACACAGTACAATAGAAATCCAACACCAATTTATAAAAATAGAGAATATTTTCATCTTTAAAATGACACCAAAAATTCAATGCAGAGAACCTGAGATATTAATTTTGAAAGTTTAAATTAAATAAAATGTTCTTTCTAGTGTCATAAAGTGTAAAGCACCAACTGCAGCTATTTGGTCACGCTGGACTGGGAAAAAGTCAACAATTCAGGCTGACCACAATGGAGTGCGGGTCAGATACAATGAGAAGTTGGGCCCAGTCAAATCAAATCAAATCAAATCAAATCAGCTTTATTCGATTTTCACATTAAAAAATCATAAAAGCACATATCACAATCACAATTAATTATACTCATAAAAAGATATATCAACAGGTAATAGAATATTCAAGTAAAGAGAGAAACAATTATTATTATTTTACATGGTGTATCTATACTTCATAACTCTTTTTAAAAAAGCAATAATGCTTAGTATGTCTTTCTGGTTATCCAATCTCTGTAACTTTAAGTAGGCTGTTCTACATTGCATTAAATTCATACTTTTTAAAATTGGCAATAAAAAGTTTTCCTCGGTATAGTATAAAATTTGCAAAATAATACAATATGCATAGTTGATTGAAATGATCTATCGTCACATGGACACAGGGGTAAATGTATACACCAATTATTGACTGTAGGGAACGTAAACAATCTAAAAAGATTTCCAAAATGGAAGCGTGTTAACAGCATGCGGTCATAACTGTTTTCAACCACTTTAAGATAAGGTTGAATTCCTGGAGTAATTAGCATTAAGTGGTTTTCCATAACTGTTTTTTTAATTCTTTCTTCCATCCATCTATTATTTTCTAAAAAAGTCATACATTCAGTTTTTAAAATCTTTCTTGAGATATCGCCCAGAGTTTCTGGGTCCTCATATAATTCTGGTCGTCCAATTTCCTTTGTCAATCTTTTTATATATCCAAGCCATGGTATGCGCCCACCTCGCTCAAGTTTTAGACAGTCCCTAATGATCTCACGGTTGAGGCTGGTTTCTTCCGACACCCAAACCTTATGCCATAATAGAAGGGGATTAATTTTTATTATATCAGCTATATAATGTAATCCCAACTCAGTGTGGCATATGAAGTTAGCAGAGGAACTAGGTACAGCCAATAAGTATCGTATAAAATTGTTCTCGCAGATTTGGATCGGTTGGGCATCTGCATACCTCCAAATACCGGCCCCATAAACTGCAGTGGAGAGGCATTTTGATTTATATATGGACAGTAGCTCAGGGACTGGTCTACAACCCAATTTTATTGAAAAACTAATCAGGGCACCTATGGCTCTGGAAAATAATAATTTCCTTGCATGAATAGCCACTTTCCATTTGCCTGATTGTTCAAAGTTTATTCCTAAATAGGAAAAACTATTTATACATTCAATCTTTTTGTTGTTAATAAAAATATTACATTTCTTTTTCGCCTTTTTACCACATTGCATTGTGAAGGTTTTCCCTATATTCACATTTAAACCCCTGTCGGACATAAAAGTCACAAACTTATCAACTGCTCTCTGCAACCCTACTTGCGTCCGTGCCATTATAACCGCATCATCCGCATATAAAAGTATTGGGATCGATATATTATTAACAGTTGGGTAATCATTCTTAAAAGTATTTAAATATTGACCAATATTATTAATATATAACATAAAAAGAAAAGGGGCGAGTACACACCCCTGCCGTACTCCTTTTTTATCCTAAATTTATTTGTACATTCTCCCTGTTTCCCAAAGCGCACCCTTGCCCCTGAATCTCTATATAGTTCTTTCAAAAAATTAAGCAATGAGAGATCCACTTCCATCTCTTCGAGAGTCTTCCATAGCTTCTCATGGTTCACGCAATCGAAAGCTGCACTCAAATCAACAAATGTTAAAAACAAGTTTTCTTTTTTCACTATCGTATATTTATTTAAAATTAGCATTAAATTAAGCCCTTGCTCTATGGTCCCTAACCCGGCACGAAACCCATACTGTAAATTCGATAAAAGATCTTTTTCATGTGCCCACGTTTGTAGCTTTTTCAACAGCACCCTACCAACTACCTTTAAAAGCGAATCCAACAATGAAATTGGGCGATAACACTTTGGATCACAACGATCTCCTTTTTAAAGATTGGAATAACTATTGCGTCTGACCATGTTGAGGGAAAACCTTGT
The DNA here is from genome assembly GCA_963921515.1 of Calotriton arnoldi. Taxonomy (NCBI): domain Eukaryota; kingdom Metazoa; phylum Chordata; class Amphibia; order Caudata; family Salamandridae; genus Calotriton; species Calotriton arnoldi. The sequence goes on from CAWUFW010003279.1 coordinate 1,818,714, forward strand.
CGTGTGTATCTGGCCAAAATATTAGTTAAAAGCGGGGCCCATAATTCAATATCATGTTTATATATATCTACCGGAACTCCGTCCGGGCCCGAAGCTTTACCAGCTGCACTCTCTTTAATGGCCAATTTTACATCCTCCAATGTGATACATATATCCAACGGAAAGACCGAGGGCAATTCAGAGTTAGTTATGACTGTACTGACTAATAAGGTCTGCTCCTGCTCTTCAATTATATTTTCATCTATATTTAAATGATCTGTATACAATTCAGTAAAATGAAATAACCAAACATCTTCCTTGATTGCAATGTCAATAATATCTGTATCTCTTGTGCAGAGGAAAGGTGAATTAACCACTTTCCAAAATACAGTATTGTTTTTACTTATGGCTGCCTCATGTAAACTATCCCAAGCCTCTCTTCTCATCTGCAACTTCCGAATCTTAATTGCTTGTCGGTATGTCTTTCTAGCCCGTCCGATCTCCTCCCTGTCTCTATTCTCTTTTTGAAGAACTTTCTTTAGATGAATATTGGCCTTGGTACATTCCTTATTAAACCAGCCATGTGTTTCATTCTCCCTCTGTTTATACTCCCTTGTCAATAATTTCTGTATATCTCCTGTTAGTTTTAAAAAAGCATTTAAAACCACTATATCTTCTCCCTCTTCAGAGAGGCAAATTTCTATGCTTTCCCTAGAGCCTTTTACTAGTTTTTTAATAAACACATCAGGGTCTACCTTTGCCCATTTTAAGGTGTATCCATTAACAGCAGCCAGGGTAATCTCCTGATTATATTCCGAGTCCTTCCTTTGTTTTTTCTTTTTTGTGCTTTCCATTACTAACGGTAACACTATTTGGATGGTGATCACTCCACGGACTAATTATAGTTTTAAAATCCCCAATTTTTGCAGCATACCTATTTGACATTAATACAAAGTCAATAATGGAGTTACACCCTCTACCGATAAATGTAGGCTGAAAGGGTACCATAGGAGTACATATCTCATTAGCATACCCAAGATCATATTGGTATATAATTTCATTTAACATATCCCCCATATGTGTATGGGAGAAATGTGTTGGCGTATCATTATTTTCCGTACCCAGACCACAGATACCTGTTTGGCAATATTGACACATAAAACAATTAAAATCTCCCCCATACAATACATTTATCACTTGTCTTATCATCCTCTAATGTACTTAAAACAGTGCGTAGTGACTCCATCACATATACTACTTGTTCTTGGGGGATATTGTTATAAAAATTAATCAGCACTATACAGAAACTTCTTGTAAAATACATCAATAACACCTGGAAAAATTCCATTTCCTTCTCAAGTTTAAATTTAGTCACCCCCAATGTGTTTGAGACATAAATACATAACCCTCCTTTATTATGACCTTGTACACTGCTAACCGCTGGGGTATGAATTGTTTGATATCCTAAAAGGTGTTTTCCTGCTTTTAGCCAGGTCTCTTGAAGGCAGATTATCGCATATTCTTCTATCGTACTTAACCACTGAGGATCTTTTACCTTCGCTGCTAGCCCTGCAATATTCCAAAATAGGATCCCAAACCGATTATAATCTAATTCAACAATCTGGGTACCTACGATATTATTTAGAGTAGTAATACTTGGTGGTTGTAGGTCAGTTTCATTATCAATATTCCTTGTACTCTCCTCCATTTGGCTCATCACTACCTCCATATCCAAACCTGATATACATTGTTCATCTTTTTTTTTTGAATTTGTGTCTCAATACTCATGATTTCCGGCGTTACAGAATTTTCTTGTTTTGATTTCTCTATACCCAATGTGCATAAATTCTCTATAAATAGGGGCTCCCTAGTGCCTCGGACCACTTGTCAATCAATATCTTCAAGGGAGGTTAATATTTCATAGCGATTGTAAGTAGATATGTTACTCAGAGCCTGTACATTCTCACCCCCATATACTTTTTGGGATTTGCTCTAATTTGCGTCTGATAAAAAAAGCCAAGTGGTAATACATTAATGTCGCTTTGATTGAGCCATATACTACCCACCCTGGACAGGACTGCATGTACTAATCCAGGGTCGCTGAGGGTCAATACGATACAATCGCCTTGAAACATTTTTTTCCCATTACCCACCCAAGCAACTCTTCTCACCATTTTAAACTTTTCGAAGAGTGAATTAGTAAATCCAGTTTTTTTACCCAGCCAATGAAGTGCCTTATTACGCAATATATCCCAAGTTTCAAGTGCAGATTTATTTAAACAGGGGACGTTTGTTAAAATCACTATATAAGGAGTGGCCTCCGGGGAAGATCCAAATGGCTATACATCTCATTATAACCTTTTCTCTTTGTGGTATTATTATTGTGCACAACTATATTATTCACAGTCTCCCTCTCAATACCCAATTTGTCATTAATACTACCATTAATGCCACAATCCATAATATTAGAAGGGTTTACCAGAGCATCTACAGCTGATCTATCACTACTTAAGGGTAGTTTTTCTTTTTGATCACTTGTTTCCTTTATTACCACTATAGGGTTCAGGGGCCGATTCCCTCCTTCTCTAATTATGGTGGTACTATTTTGATGTACCCTATTAGGTAATTTAATCTCATCGATAGAAATGGGCCTATTTTCCTTTCTTAACTGAGTTTCTATTGCCTCGACCCTTCCCATCAATTTTCCCAGTGTATCCTTGAGATAGCTATATAAATCATCAATTTTTTTCAAAATGATACCATTATCGGCTAATTGACTCTCAAGGGGTATACTTTCATTAGGTCTCCTTAGGCCTAAGGACATCCTTTTGCCCCTATTATGGGCTGTGTATACACACATTTACGTTTTTTCCTTATTGTTTTTGTGTTAGATTTTGCTATATGTGATGCTACCTTGTCATCAATATGTGCTATTTTCAGCTCCCCAAGGGCTTCAGGATTTTTTTGTTTTTTTAATGGGGGCTGGGTATCATCATCCAATTCACTACCGCTGATAATCTCAGTAACCTCTTGTATACAGCCATTATATGACCTTAATTTAATCTGGTCAGCCGGAGTATGATCTGTAAGATGATTATCAGCCTTTGGAATGGTGTTACTCAAATTTTGCGCACCCAACCCACCTTGTGAAAGTGTCTCCTCCACTGTATTTATTTGGTCTTCAATTGCCCCCATTGCTCCAGTAAGATAATTCATTAATGTTTGTTGACTTCCATGTCCGTGTTTACTGGTACTTATATGACCAGTCTTCCTCTTCCCCATAATTTCCCAGAAACAAAACACTATCAATATCAAAATTATTTTTCTAATTTAAAAGCAATAATAAAATAGAGCAGACAATATTTCACTACAATAAAAATATTTTCACAAATAAATATAATGTAGTCTAAAATTGCTCACTGCAATCGAAGAACTACAGTGGGTATATCAGTGCTTCTGAAAGTCAAATAAGCAAATACAGACTAAATCCGACCTTAGAGGGATGGCCCGGCCCGGCCTTTAACAGTCTTTGACGGGCTAAGACGGGCCCGTCTTGGCCCGGTCTTCGCCCGGTCGCGGCCCGCGCGCGTCCCTCGCTGCGGGAGCCGCGGACGCCCTTTGAGCCGGTGCAGCCCCTCCAGGGGCTGTGAATAAAGTGCTAAGTGCGTTCGTTCCAGGGATCTAGGGCAAAGGAAAGAATCAGGATCAGCAAGAGTGGCTTCCGCCCCGCGGGAGCCGCGGACGCCCTTTGAGCCGGTGCAGCCCCTCCAGGGGCTGTGAATAAAGTGCTAAGTGCGTTCGTTCCAGGGATCTAGGGCAAAGGAAAGAATCAGGATCAGCAAGAGTGGCTTCCCGCCCCGCGGGAGCCGCGGACGCCCTCTTGAGCCGGTGCAGCCCCTCCAGGGGCTGTGAATAAAGTGCTAAGTGCGTTCGTTCCAGGGATCTAGGGCAAAGGAAAGAATCAGGATCAGCAAGAGTGGCTTCCCGCCCCGCGGGAGCCGCGGACGCCCTTTGAGCCGGTGCAGCCCCTCCAGGGGCTGTGAATAAAGTGCTAAGTGCGTTCGTTCCAGGGATCTTTTCCGAAAGTTTCAAATATCAACGAGGAGCTGTTTGGGGTGAAGCTTCTTTTGGGGCATCTGTCTTTCCAGTCCCATCACCGTTTTCTCGACTCCCCTTCAGGTGTCTCCCTGGTGCTTCTGCCCCTCCTCATCCAGTGTCTCTGAGTCTCCCTAGAGATCGCTTCTCTCTTGATGTCACCCAGTCAAGTTTTTACCTTCTGACTTAGTCACTTTCATTGGAGCTGTTACACTCAACCTTGAGCGATCAGGTTTTTGGATCCGGATTTCAAGTCAACGATGACAGCTTGCTGCAGTGCAATACATTGGTGAGCCCTGGAGGTCTTTGTCTTCGTCATCAATGGTGAGGAGCTCCGGAGCTTTCAACAGGGCAAAGCTGAGCAGTCAGGCCGACTCGCAGTTCGACATCTCCGGCTTCACTCTTGTCGTTGATGCCGGTCTTCTTCTGGAGCTTTTTCACAAAAGTTGGCAAAAAGATCTTCTTCTGAAAGGTTCCTTGAAGGTCAGAAAGGGTCCACAGTACCAGCCAAGGGTTCAGAAGCTCTGGTTTGCATCTTGGGGTCTGGGGCTCCAACTCCCACAATGCACCTGGTCAGTCGAGTAAAATCCAGGTGAAGCTGGTTAGCTGGAGTTGTCTTCATAGTGGATGTTACAGGAAGCTTCTTCGAGCACTTTTCTACCTGTTGCTGCTCAGGGAGTCCACTCCTTATCCTTGAAAACAGGCAAAGTCCATCTTGCATGGAGCCTTTAAAGTGCAGCAGGTTCAGTCTTTCTGAGTGCAGTCCTCTGTTGTGCAATCAAAGGATCCAGCAGGGCAGTCCTTTTTCTCAGTTGTTTCAGGCACGAATCTGAGGAGCTCCTGCAGATCTCCCATATTTGTTCACTATTCTGGACTGACAAGAGTGGGGTACACCCCTGCCAATGGATTTTAAGTTGCCACCCTCTAGTATGACTACCTCCTGGGAAGTGTGGCATATTTTTGTCCCAGAAAGCACATTTCTCCAAAAATCAAAATAAGAAATTCTCTCCTTGGAGTTCAGGTCTGCCTAACCCAACCCACAGGTGTGGCTAACTTTGCCCTACACTCCCTTACCAGGAAGTGGGGGCTGGCCTGGGTCCTGTGACATCTGTGCTTCTACATTTGAAGTCCAGTTTATCTCTCCAGCCCCATTCCTTTCCCTGGCTTCTCCAGGAAGCAAATTTTCTCCCATCAAATGGCTGTATTGTTTCTGCACAAGTCCTATTTACACCTAACCAGGGAGCAGCCTGGCTCAGGCTGTCAGAGGCTGGCCAATCAGAAGAGGCTACTACAGGGCTGTTTGAGGTAACTTCCGGAAAGTAATTTCTAAAACTGCTTTTCTGCAATAGATATAATAAATCTGACCATGGCAAGTTCTTGGAATTATTGTAACTATTATTTTGACACTTTGAATTATGTTGTAATATAACTCCAGTCAAAAGTTAGACTTTATTAAATTTTAATAAAGCCTTCCCATGATAGTCTACAGAGCTAGCAGCACTACAATGGGGATAACGACTTTGGCTTTATTTCCCATCACCAGGGCATATAAGACATATTTTATAATGTCTCTGCTTTTTATAACAAGGCACCCTAGCCTTGGAGCATTTAGGGGCGGAACTTAGGGATAACTTATGTATAATAAAAAGGTAGTTTTGGACTTTGGAAGTTCTTTAAATTCCAACGTCAAATGTAGACACAGTTTTATTTTAAAACCAGCCTGGAAAACAGGATTTGCTTTAAAATGACACCAGACACCACAAAAGTGCACACTTTTGTGCATTAAGACCACTGAGGTCTATAAGTCTACCTGCCGTATCATATATTAGTGACTTACAGGTAGGTTGTCTTAGCCAATTGTAATTACAACAATTACCGTATTCCTTTCAAGGACAGAACACTTGCCCTGGGTCTGTATAGAAGAGCCCAGGGCACTTTAAGAGTCAGTAGCCACCAGTATCCATCAAAAAATTGGGGTGATCAGGGGAAAAGAATGACTTTTCTACAAGTGCAGTTTGAGAATAGTAATGTTCTTACTATTTTGTGGTGAGTGCATGTCCCACCACAAACTCATCCTTAACCCTTCCATAACCCCTTGTTACTCCTCCTTTCAACCTTTCCTTTTTGAAGTAAGTATTTCCCATTTTCCAGCAGTCACTCCATCCCTTCCACAGTTACCACCAAAATGTAGGCCTATGTGTACGAAGATCTTCCCAGTCAGGGCAGAGATCACCACACATAAAAGAAAGATAGGGGAAGTGGTGGTGGAAATTTTCACATATAGGGTAGTGAATAGCACTTTGTAGTATGAGACTAGTATTATTTGGAAGAGGGCCAAAAGGTTCAGATGACTTGTTATGGATCAGTTATTCACTCAGACGTGTGTTTTGATAGGAATAAGGCACTCATAGAAGAATCACATCAAATCTCAGTGACAAGCTTTCTCACCCACAGTGCTCTCAAAGAGGGAGATACATCCAACTCCCCAATTCCAATCTTAAGATTGATCAGCAATACATACCACTATGAGGCACATGCAATTTGTAACATTGAAAGTACAATATGCAATCTAAGAAACAAATAAGATGTCTTTTCGTGGCTGTAGATTTATTTTACGGCACTTAAGCCACTTCTTTATGACCTCCTTTAAGCTTTAGCCAAGATGTGTTTCGTCGTTTGAGGGAGTGTCCCTATGGCTTCATCAAGGCTATTCAACTCAGAAGCCGTTTCTAATCAATTCTTCATTCCTCTTATGAGATCTGACCCGGAATATCATGCATGTATCACACTATGCCCAGTAAACCAAGAAAAACAGGTTCGTAATGTGTCACCAATGGCCCTGTACAATCACTGCAAATACGGGAGAGTCCTCCCGGGTGTATATGCGAATCACGTCTGACTGAGTAGAAGCCAGTCTGGAGCATTTGATTGAACAGAAACGACTTCTGAGTTGAATAGCCTTAATGAAGTCATAGGAACACTCTCTCAAATGGCAAAAGACGTGTTGGCTAAAGCTTAGAGGAGGTCATAAAGTAGAGGCTAAAGTACTGAAAAATAAATCTATAGCCAAGAAAAGACATACTCCTTGTTTCTTAAATTGCATATTGTACTTTCATATGTTACAAATTGCTTGTGCCTCATAGTGGTATATGCTGATATGGATCATCACCACCCGCAAAAACTCATGTATGTCTCTTAATGCCGTTTGTCTCAACACTGACATAGGTCAGGTCAAAATGAGGTCACATAAAGGCAATTATCTTGAACAATAGCAGAAGGTTATGAGGTCTCTTGCAGTCTTATTTTAACTAACATTATTCTGGGTCACTTTCTAGTGCCATAAGTCTCAAAATTATCAAAAGCCTTATTACTAGTATGGCGGTCCACATGACCGTCGTACTCGTGGTGGCGGTCCGACCACCACCACATTTGCAGTCCGGCTGCTGTTATATGAGTATGGTGGGAGGACCACCGGCTCTGCCAGGTTCAAGAATCTCGCTGCGCCCGTGGTCTGGAAATGGCCAGGAATATGCTGGCAGTGCGGCTGCGGCACTGCCGAGCATATTCCGACTTTCATTTCCACCGCCCTTTTCATTGCGGTGAACCTGCCATGAAGAGGGTCGCAGACATGGAAGTAGCGGGGCCCCCTACCGCTTCTGGGCCTGGGGGTGCATGCAGGGGGGCACATGTTGTGCCTTCCTGGGACTGCTCCCCCAATCCTGCAAGGTATGGCAGTCACGGCAGTGGTCTGCTGTTAAGACTCTCCTGTGAGCATAACAGACCATTGCCATGAGAACGCTGCAGCACCACCCGTCCGCGGGTGCACTGTGGGCTTGGCAGTCCTCCTGTCGGCGCAGCGGTCTGACAGGAGGACTGCCAAACTTGTATTAAGGCCCTTAGTCAAATTCTTTAAAGACGGTTCTCAGTTATTGTTACATTGTCATGGTTAAATTATTTAATAGCATGGGTTGCCTTTCTGTAATGGAGTTCATGCTTTTCACAAAGAAATAGGTTGCCTATTGCATCACTAGGATATTTGATTTTTATCAGCTGTCTGTCACATGTTAACTATAAGTAATAATAAAAGTATTACTACTATACTCATTACTACTACTACTTTTATTGCTACTACCGCTACTACTACTACTATTAGTAATTTTAATTAAAAATATTATTAATAATAATAATAATAATAATGATAATAATAATAATTACAAGAAGAAGATGAAGACAAAGAAGAATGCAACAAAATAACAACAGAAGCAGTTACTATTAATAATAATTAAAGTACATTTATATTGCAGGGCTTAGTCAATAGTTTGATGAGGAACCCCTGATAATGTGTTAAATATTACTGTAAAGAATTCATTTTAGCAACATCAGAACAATGAGAAACTGGCTGGATCTACCAAGATACAAACTTGTTGTTTACAAGTTACACACAGTGTTCTACATTGTATCATGAACAGCCTTTGCCATCACAATGCAGAGCAGAACATCATAACAGAAAGAGAGTTTTAAATATGTAAGCTGTTCTTAATTGTATCGTCACACAAATTGTTCAGTTTATGTTTTCACACACCATTTATTCCTAGGCATTGTTTCTAAATTATTGTGAAAAGTAGTGAAGCCATGCACATCCTCATATTTCCAAACCACCTCTAGCAAGCATGCACAGAATCTGTGTGTGGGGTGGGGGGAGTATCCTATGATAGTATCCATATTTTTCAATATAATACATAGGAGCCTGCAATTCCTTTAGAAAAACCTGTCTCTAATTTTCTTATTATAGTTCAGCTGTGACATCTCTTCTCTAGGCACCTGTATTAAGGAAAATATGTAGCTATTCAATTGTAATAATTTATTACAGTTGAGTTGTGATGTCATTAAACCCAAAAAATACGAAAACTGGATTTGCATCCTTTTGAACTGATTTTCAAAATCAACCAGTGATGAAAAGAAAGGAGATATTTATAGCAACATGTTTAATTGTTTCATAGGTGAGATCAATTCAGGAAAAATAGAATCTCTCTGCCTTTTCTACACATTCAGAAACTCAGCACTTTTTAAATTTAACTTGTAGTAAATTGCAACAAATTCTGTATTGTGTTTCGTTCAGTTTAATTTCAAACAAGATTCTGCTTTTACTCCTCCTGTCGGTTAATATATCACCTATTTCATATTAAAGAGCAAGATGACAAGGATTTAAGTAGCTTGCAGGAAGGTTGGTGGTGTCACCATGTATTTTAAGAAATAAAATACCCTCTGTTGTACATTTTAAGGATATTGCAAGTCACCTTGGAGTTCCTTGCTCCTCTTTATGGTCACAGAACTCAGTGGTAACTTTCACTATCCTTATAATGTATAACACCAGGTACTTTACTCATATATATATTAGAAATCTGCTGATACACGCCCATGTATTACATGGAAATTATCAGATATTGCAAAACATTGGGCATGTTACAGAAAGCTCACTCAAGGGTGCAACGAGCATGGGCGCCTCCATTTTTCCCCCGGACACCTTGGAGTCACAAATACTGGCACACCCCTTACATACTAGATATTGTGCTGGTGCTAAATGTGTGCCAGGGCAATCTCAAGAGTGCGTTCTCTCATTTTCTTTGGGGTATGGCACCATTCAAATGAGGTAATCTTTTGCCTTTAATCTCGATCCATATAACCAATGTGGGCACAGAGCAAAGAGGCTACCAGGAGGTGCAATGCATGTGTGTCACATAGAGGCAGTGCACAGTCAGTGCATCCCACGACACTCCCCTTGGACAGAGGAAAGGGAGTCCAAGGGACCCCCAAGTTTCCCCATACAGGAAGGTGTAGTCATTCTGGGAATTCCCCTGCAGGAGGAGCGCGGTCCCTTTTTGAAATTAAGGCTGATTGCCAACTGCACAGTGGAAGAAGGGCCAGTAGCTTCAAACAACTGGTCCACCTTTCAAAAATGTACTGTACCTGTGGAGACATGGGTATATCTGCATTGGGACAATGGAGTCGCAGGGATATGGCATGCTGTACCATTCTTAAGCATGCACAGATTTGAATGTGTGCCATTGCACAGATTGGGATTGTGCACCGCATCTACTATGTAACTTCAGTTGCTCTTACACTAATTTAAGTAGAAGAAACGTAGCGGACAACTGGTACTCAAGGAAAGGATGAATTCGATAAAATTAACCAATTATCAAAAACAAATCTGTTTTGAGGGTTGTGAAGAGAGATGATCATCCATTTAAAAGGATCGCCCAATGTTTACCATTTAATGTCTATTTCAGGAGTCTTCACAAAGATTATCAGATGCTCTATAGGCATCCAAAATCAACACAAGAAGCTAGTGTTTGGATACCTTTGTTACGGTGATCAGGACCTCTATTCATGTATATTTTCTAAGCAACAATCAGAGATATTCTTTTGTGGTCATCAAGTACATATTTTGCCCTCTTCCTGTGATAATAATATTGACCAAGAGTGAGTCTTCTTCTAATTTTCTTTGTCAGTACCATTTCTTGGTCAGTCCCACTTTCATACCTAGGATAGTGAAGAGCAAATGTAAGTGAGGGGGACGACTTTTCCCAATTTGTTTAGAAGGTCTCTGTTTTTCAAATAGGCCTTGGTGGTTTGCTGAGTATTAAGTCTTTTGCCCATGTTACTACCCCATATTCAACAAGGGCCACCTGCATGGCTTCTCCTACTACCAATAGCAATTGGTCAGAGATAGTCAGTAATGATGTATTGCCTACCCGGATAGCCATTGTTTTTTGCTTGTTGGCCATTTAACCTTTGCACATTGCCCTCCGTGATTAGCTCCAAGGTATAATACATTCACATTTTTATACTTCTGAAATTGCAAAATGTGTGCTGCATAAATTAATCTATTGCTAAGTGCTAGACCTGGCATCCTTGGCATGGTTTCCCCAGACTGTTTGCCTCCTGACCTCTTGTTTTGCTTTAGGATTCTGGGCACTTTACCACTTCTAACCAGTGCTAAATTGCACGTGCTCTGAACTTAAAACATGGCAAAATTGGCTTATCCAAAATTGGCATATTTAATTTTCTTATAAGCCACTAGTAGAGTGCACTATATGTGCCCAGGGCCTTTAAATTAAATGCTAATAGTGGGCCTGCAGCCCTGATTGTGCCACCCACTCAGTAGCCCTTTAAACATGGCTCAGGCCTGCCACTGCAGTGCCTGTGTGTGCTGTTGTAAACTGCCATTTCACCCTGGCAAGTTAACCTACTTGCCAGGCCCAAACCTTCCCTTTTATTACTTATAAGTCACCCCTAAGGTAGGTCCTAGACAGCTCTGTGGGCAGGGTGCAGTGTATTTAAAGGGTAGGACATGTACGTTTGCGTTTTACATGTCCTGGTAGTGAAAAACTGCCAAATTTGTTTTTTACTCCTGCAAGGCCTATCTCTCCCGTAGGGTAACATTGGGATTGCCTTAAGACATGTTTTAAGTGTAATATCCAATTGGGGTAAAGATGTTGATTTGGAATTTGGTATATCTGGACTCACAATTTAAAATCATAACCTATGGTGCAGTCGGATTTTAAATTGTCAATCTGAAAATGCCACTTTTAGAAAGTTTACATTTTCTTACTTTAATCATTCTGTGCCTCTACCTGACTCAGAATAAACGCCTGGCTTGGGTGACAGCTGGGCTTTGTGCATTCCCTCTAGACAGTCTCAAAAAGGGAGCTGGGGTGTTGCATTTGCATCCTGGTGGCCCATCACCAGGCTGTTGGGCCTTCCTGAGGTAGATTGGTAGGGAGGAGCTGACACTTGCACCTGAATAGGGCTGTGCCTGTCTCCATACAGAGAGCTGCATACATCCTTGAAGGGGGTCTGGAGCCATGGCAGGAAAGGCAGGGGCCTTGAGATCTTCAAAGGCCTATTTGAAGTCTCCCACACTTCAAAGACACATTTGGGTATAAGTACTGGATGCCTGACACCACCAAATCAGAACTTTGCTGAAACTAAGGGCATTCTGCCTGGAAGAAGAGCTGCTGTGCTGTAGGAGGGACTGCCACTTTGCTACCTGCTCTGTTGGGTTGGCCTGCTGCTTCTTGCCTGCCAGTGAGAAGGACTAGAGTTCTTCTCTTCATCCTTGAACCCAAGTTTCTCTAAGGGCTTGTTGGCTTGCCTCCTGCTCTCTGATGTCTCAGGGTCACAAAAGATTTATTGCAACTCTGCTGGTGCTGTTGGACTCTGCCATCTGTGAGTCCTCCCAATGTTTGAGGTGCCCCCTCCAGTTCAGGGCCTCAGAAGATGGTGGTGCAGCTGTTTTCAGCAAAAATGGATGCAGTGACTCCTTTGCGCAGTTTGGAACCGACGCAGTGCCCTCTGTGCCGATTCAACGATGACACAGGCCCCAACTGCGAGATTCGAGAACAATGCAGCACCGATCTGAAGACGCTGCTTCAAGGCTAGACTTCGATGCAGCATCGATCTTTCAACACCAACTGTGAGGCTCGACCGAAACACATCTGCCCGACTGCGTGAATCGGAACCGATGCATCGAGTCTTCGATGTCGACGCTTGCTCCATACAAAGGTACTTTTTCATCGGGCCATATGTGGGTCTTGTAGCCGGCCTGCCCTCCATCACAGTTGAACTTTTGATTTATCCCTAGTCTAGTGCGACCTCAAGAAACGCTATTGACTTCTAAACATTGTTTTTGGATTTACTATTTAAAAATTCATATCTCCACTTATTGGATTTTTGTTGTTTTGGTCTTGTTTTACTCAGATGAATATTCATTATTTTCCTAAACTGGTGTGGAGTCTTTTTGTGGTGTTTTCACTGTATTACTGTAATTTAAGAGTTGCATAAATGCTTTACACATTACCTCTTAAGTTAAGCCTGACTGGTTTGTGCCAAGCTACCAGAGGGTGAGCACATGTTAATTTAGGTTGTGTATTTGACTAACCCTGACTATGGTTGTGGTGCCTACTTGGACAGGGTGCAAGCGTCTGCCAACTAGAGATGCAGCTTCTAACACTCAGGGCCTTATTACGATATCAGTCGGTCAGACCGCCGACTGCTATCGCGGCAGTGGCTCGACCGCCGCATTACGATACGACCGTTGGGCTGGTGGTCGCAAAGTGTTCCTTTACACTGTGGCTTGTGCTGCAGCCCAGGAAAAGTGCTGCAGCACAAGCCGCAGTGTAAAGGAGCACTTCCTGCACCATCATGCACTGTGTGCCATGCACCATGTGGCGCATGGCACATGGTGCATGGGGGCACTACATGTGCCACCTGGGCCACTTTACAGTTGCCCACAGTGGAAAGGGGCCCTGTTTGGGTCCCTCGAAATCCATTTCTGACAGCCTTTTCATGGCGGTCAGACATGAAAAGGCTGTGGGAAAGGGATATTGTAATCCCGACGGCGGTGCCTGCTTCTACACCTCCTCTATTCGGGATTGTGATTCCGACTGCAACCCCGACAGGTTCACTGACCCTGTCGGAGGTGGCAGTCTTCCTCCTGACTGTTTAGGGTCTGACCGCCTGGATTGTAAACCAGTGGTTGGTTGGTCGGACCGCCACCGATGGCCTGTCGGTGGCAGTCTGACCGAAATCATAATCAGGCCCTAAGTGTCTGTAGTCTTTCGATTTAATCCTGTATTTTAAAAACATCTAACTTGGAGAATCCAATTATTGCATTCCTTAATAAATAGGACAGAACCCATTTTAAAGGTCTTGAAAATGTTCCATAATATCTCCTCCAGCACTATCCCATTTTCACCATAAACCAACAATACCATCAGTGGTTCAGCTATCCAGTGTCTATATTCTGTTTCAGTCAGTGCAGCTTCATTTTAGAATCACTTCATTATAAATGTCTCTATTTTACCACTGCCTGGTAGCTAATGTTCCCTTGACATTGTATAAATGTTTGCTACATCTCTCTATATGGAGAAATGTAATGGAAAATTGACACCTCTACCCCTCTCACACAGAGTATTCTACAGATAAGCGTAGTAAAGGTGTTTTCATGTCAATGCAAAACCTTGCTTCATTTGTCATGCTGCAGTGATTTTCTCTACAACACAAAGGAAATTGTGTGTTTCCCAAATGTAAGGTCACTCATTGGGCCACTGACTCCAACATTCAGTTTAAAACACACAATACTCATTTGTTGGCAATCAGTATGCCTCTATCTCGTATTTGATGCTCAAACCCATCTCGGATCATGTCCTCCATTTTAAATACATCCCTGGTATACATCCTAGTTGGTCTTTATGGCACAGAAAAGCTGCAATTAAGACACAGCATTTACTGCACTGCATGGAGGTCAAAATAATAATACTGAGACCCCTCAGCATTAGGTAATCTACAAAGACTGTTCTCTGTTATGTAATTCCTTGTTTTGTTTTCTGAATCTTTTCCATTAAGTTCAGTCTTCTGATATTAGTTGTAGAGGTCTTTCTGCAACCTACACAATTCCACAAACCCTTACAGTGGCATGCCAGTTACCTGGGAAGTCTCCAACAGTTAAGCAGTCAGCTCTGATTCCAGACTTGTCAGCATCCAATCATGCAGGCACTCACTAGGTAAGTATCCCAGCGGATGCAAAGCAGGCTTCCATAGCAGACTAAGATCCCTCTGTCCTTGGGTTTCTGATAGAACACTGCCTCCTACATTACTTTTAGCAAGTCCTTAGAGCAGAAGCTCAGGCTGTAGGTTCGGACAACACTATCAAATTGGCTCAAGCAAATAAAAAGCTGAATTTCTTGTTTAGCGTACAATAGTGACATCTTTTTCCTCTCCTTTGTTCTGGCTCCTTTGAGGTCCAATGGGTTGTGCAGGTTTTCGTAAAGGAAGCAGGGAAACTAGCTAGATTCCCATTGTTGTCTAATGGCATAGTGTAACTTGCAGAGTCATTCAACATCAAAGCCATTGCAGAAACATTATGTGAATTCCACTTGCATTACCAACAGGGCTTAGCACAGAGATGGGAACCAAAAAGGCCGAGAGTCAGACACACTTGAACCTGACAAAGCAAACAAAATAAACCCCCACCTATTTGCCAGGAGATGATCATGCTCAGTTAAATTCCAACAAATGATTCCTTACCTATGTCTAGGAGTCATTCAAGATTTCTAAGAACCAAATTGTGAATCCGAGCCAGTGCATGTGGTGATTAGGATTCATTCTAGCCCAAAAGCTGTATTTATTCCATTAATTCATTGTTTTGGGAAAAGTGTGAAAGGTATGAAATATTATCTCTTATATATCTAAAAAATTGTTATGGATAATGTAATAATATCTTCAGGTGCATCTGCCTTATTCAGAGCTAATTAAGAACTGTAAACATGGATATTGGTACCTGTCATGAGGCATGGGAGATTAATTCAGGAAAAGATATATATTTTCCTTGAAGAAAAGTTGCTACTACATTAAGACTGTCACCTTTCATTGTGGCACTCAGGTCATGTTAGCACCTTAGCTGTGAGGTAGGAGTATCATAGACCATGTTCCATAACAGGATATTGTGGAAAAGAACGTTGACTCATCAAATCAAAATAATACTGATTACAAAAATATACGATCCTACCATTAACCAACAAAACCGCAAATATCGATGAAAAAAATATTGCTGTGAAAATTATATAAATGTAACAATATCGATAACACAAATATCGAAATACAAAATATTGTCTACTATTTAAATATGTAGACAATATAAAAATTTAGAAATACACAATATCAACTACAATCATATTGTGAAAAATATGGAAAAAGTAATATTTTAAATCATAAGTTCCTTTTTGTAAATTAAATTAATATATAAAAAAATAATCAACAAACTACATAAAAAAATAATAATATATATTAAAACAGCAAACATAAATATCCACACCTATTCACAATACAGTTACTATTAAAAATAAATAACATAAATATATCATTTAAAATATATTAATAGTACAACAATTCAACAAATACACATATGCAAAATCAAAACAGAAACACTATGGGGTCGATTCCGATTCGGGCCGGAAAAAGCACCGACCGACTCGGATCCGGAAAAAATACCGACCGACACGTATCCGTGGCGCACGACACGCCAAGTACGATGCAAGGCGCGAAAACTCCGACCGACACGTAACGAAACCAAGTTGACCGACCGAGCCGCACGGAAAACAGCAATCCGGCCGGAAAAACACGCAAATCCAACCGACCGACACGCACCCGGAACAAATCCGACCGAAACGTACACGCGAACTCCAAACCGCTAAGTACGATGCAAGGCGCGAAGCCACGAGCGAGTCGGACGGAGGACAAGCCGGACGACCGACACGCATACAAAACCGAGCCGAAGCAACACAATACACCGCGACCGACGCGTACGCAGCATAGAAAACTGCACAAACACAGCGTGAACGAAACGGAGAACACCGTACGAGACCAATGCAGGGTCCGACTCGGTCACAAGAACGTTTCCAACACACACAAACAGCACAAAGGAAAAATCACCCAAAAAAAGGCCAAACAAGCAATTACCAAGCCAATAAATACTGGGGGGTGGGGACAGAGAACAAAGACACACCCACAACTCCACCTATATAAAGGACACAAATCACTACCATGAGCCTTTGCAAATGCCATTCCACTGCCAGCACCCAAGAGAAAGCAACCACACACCCACAGCTCATCCCTCACACAAGCCACACACCATCAGCACACCAACAAATACCTACCTCACATACACCCAGCAAAACACACACTCACACACCCTCACCTGCACACCAACACACACATCACTCACCATCACCACCCATCACCATGCCCCCAAGAAGAATCACAAGTTCCTAGATTGTGAATTGGAAGTCCTGGTAGACGAGATCCTCAGGGTAGAGCCACAGCTGTTTGGCACATTGGTCCAACAGACCCCCATGTCGCAGAAAACCAAGATGTGGGAGAGGATCATCAACAGGGTGAACGCACAATCACCATGTCTGCGCACAAAGACCGACATCCAGAACAGGTGGTATGACGTGCGCAGGAGGGTCCGGGAGCTGCTCAAGAAAGACTACCTCATCAGCCAATACACCGGCAGTGGCCCTCCTGCCAAGCCAGTATACCTCAGGCCCTGGGAGGAGAAGGTGCGGGCCATCCTTCCGCCAGTGAGCGTATATGGACTAGAGAACATCCCAGAGCCTGGTGAGTACACAACAAATGTACACAATTTTCTGACACAAAACACACACACATCACTGTCAAGGGGAGAGTCAAACCATGCACTCATAGCAATCACACAGCAACCAGAACAGAATCATCCCAAAATGTGTATGTCAGTCAGATAAACACAACACATGCCATCAAAAAGTCACATCCAACTGTGCCAACACATGTACAAACACAACCACAACTACAGCTAGGCAGTAGCACAAATAGAACTAACAAACACATCCAGACATGTAGCCACCACAACAACACCAACACACAGTGAAGACCACTCAAAGGAAGGAATTCTGTGTATGCTGGCCAAGTCTGTGTAGCCAATAGCATCATGGGAGTCGCAGTCACACATATTGCCCCCCCACAACTGTCCCATCAACACCACCATGAACCATGCGCACATCACAGGGAGTGGAGAAGGACTCACAAGATGGCTGACACTGGCTACTGCTGTGGGGAGCACAAGGCCCTGCTGGCAACTGTGCACCAACAAACAGCAGGACACCACTGACTGACATCCTGAGAGACAACTTCCACTCCCTGCAATGCAAGCACGTTCCATGGTGGGATATCTGGCTGGCTGGGTGGGAAGGGGGACTTGCAGCACTGACTATAGTCACCAGCACCTCCCCTCACACCCCCCAACACAAACTCCACAGTACCCACCTGGTAGAATGCAATGCCCTCCATCCTAACACAAGATCCCACAAAGCACCACCACCCTGGGTTATGTTGTGTGAAGCACAGGGACACTCTTGGGACTCTTAGCCAAACAACTGCCAGGACAACACTCCCAGCCATCCTGTCAGCACAGCCAGCCCACCCCACAGGGAAGCAGAGTCAAAAGGAAGGAAGCATGGGCATGCTGGGAAGGGGGTGGAGGCAATAGCATGATGGGAGTCGTAGTCACAGACATTGCTCAGCCTCACAACTGGCCCATCAACACCACCCTGAACCATGCTCACATCACAGGGAGTGGAGAAGGACTCACAAGATGGCTGACACTGGCTACTGCTGTGGGGAGCACAAGGCCCTGCTGCCAACTGTGCACCCACAAACAGCAGGACACCACTGACTGACATCCTGAGAGACAACCTCCACTCCCTGCAATGCAAGCACGTTCCATGGTGGGATATCTGGCTGGCTGGGTGGGAAGGGGGACTTGCAGCACTGACTATAGTCACCAGCACCTCCCCTCACACCCCCCAACACAAACTCCACAGTACCCACCTGGTAGAATGCAATGCCCTCCATCCTAACACAAGATCCCACAAAGCACCACCACCCTGGGTTATGTTGTGTGAAGCACAGGGACACTCTTGGGACTCTTAGCCAAACAACTGCCAGGACAACACTCCCAGCCATCCTGTCAGCACAGCCAGCCCACCCCACAGGGAAGCAGAGTCAAAAGGAAGGAAGCATGGGCATGCTGGGAAGGGGGTGGAGGCAATAGCATGATGGGAGTCGTAGTCACAGACATTGCTCAGCCTCACAACTGGCCCATCAACACCACCCTGAACCATGCTCACATCACAGGGAGTGGAGAAGGACTCACAAGATGGCTGACACTGGCTACTGCTGTGGGGAGCACAAGGCCCTGCTGCCAACTGTGCACCCACAAACAGCAGGACACCACTGACTGACATCCTGAGAGACAACTTCCACTCCCTGCAATGCAAGCACGTTCCATGGTGGGATATCTGGCTGGCTGGGTGGGAAGGGGGACTTGCAGCACTGACTATAGTCACCAGCACCTCCCCTCACACCCCCCAACACAAACTCCACAGTACCCACCTGGTAGAATGCAATGCCCTCCATCCTAACACAAGATCCCACAAAGCACCACCACCCTGGGTTATGTTGTGTGAAGCACAGGGACACTCTTGGGACTCTTAGCCAAACAACTGCCAGGACAACACTCCCAGCCATCCTGTCAGCACAGCCAGCCCACCCCACAGGGAAGCAGAGTCAAAGGAAGGAAGCATGGGCATGCTGGGAAGGGGGTGGAGGCAATAGCATGATGGGAGTCGTAGTCACAGACATTGCTCAGCCTCACAACTGGCCCATCAACACCACCCTGAACCATGCTCACATCACAGGGAGTGGAAAAGGACTCACAAGATGGCTGACACTGGCTACTGCTGTGGGGAGCACAAGGCCCTGCTGCCAACTGTGCACCCACAAACAGCAGGACACCACTGACTGACATCCTGAGAGACAACTTCCACTCCCTGCAATGCAAGCACGTTCCATGGTGGGATATCTGGCTGGCTGGGTGGGAAGGGGGACTTGCAGCACTGACTATAGTCACCAGCACCTCCCTCACACCCCCCCAACACAAACTCCACAGTACCCACCTGGTAGAATGCAATGCCCTCCATCCTAACACAAGATCCCACAAAGCACCACCACCCTGGGTTATGTTGTGTGAAGCACAGGGACACTCTTGGGACTCTTAGCCAAACAACTGCCAGGACAACACTCCCAGCCATCCTGTCAGCACAGCCAGCCCACCCCACAGGGAAGCAGAGTCAAAAGGAAGGAAGCATGGGCATGCTGGGAAGGGGGGTGGAGGCAATAGCATGATGGGAGTCGTAGTCACAGACATTGCTCAGCCTCACAACTGGCCCATCAACACCACCCTGAACCATGCTCACATCACAGGGAGTGGAGAAGGACTCACAAGATGGCTGACACTGGCTACTGCTGTGGGGAGCACAAGGCCCTGCTGCCAACTGTGCACCCACAAACAGCAGGACACCACTGACTGACATCCTGAGAGACAACTTCCACTCCCTGCAATGCAAGCACGTTCCATGGTGGGATATCTGGCTGGCTGGGTGGGAAGGGGGACTTGCAGCACTGACTATAGTCACCAGCACCTCCCTCACACCCCCCAACACAAACTCCACAGTACCCACCTGGTAGAATGCAATGCCCTCCATCCTAACACAAGATCCCACAAAGCACCACCACCCTGGGTTATGTTGTGTGAAGCACAGGGACACTCTTGGGACTCTTAGCCAAACAACTGCCAGGACAACACTCCCAGCCATCCTGTCAGCACAGCCAGCCCACCCCACAGGGAAGCAGAGTCAAAAGGAAGGAAGCATGGGCATGCTGGGAAGGGGGGTGGAGGCAATAGCATGATGGGAGTCGTAGTCACAGACATTGCTCAGCCTCACAACTGGCCCATCAACACCACCCTGAACCATGCTCACATCACAGGGAGTGGAGAAGGACTCACAAGATGGCTGACACTGGCTACTGCTGTGGGGAGCACAAGGCCCTGCTGCCAACTGTGCACCCACAAACAGCAGGACACCACTGACTGACATCCTGAGAGACAACTTCCACTCCCTGCAATGCAAGCACGTTCCATGGTGGGATATCTGGCTGGCTGGGTGGGAAGGGGGACTTGCAGCACTGACTATAGTCACCAGCACCTCCCCTCACACCCCCCCAACACAAACTCCACAGTACCCACCTGGTAGAATGCAATGCCCTCCATCCTAACACAAGATCCCACAAAGCACCACCACCCTGGGTTATGTTGTGTGAAGCACAGGGACACTCTTGGGACTCTTAGCCAAACAACTGCCAGGACAACACTCCCAGCCATCCTGTCAGCACAGCCAGCCCACCCCACAGGGAAGCAGAGTCAAAGGAAGGAAGCATGGGCATGCTGGGAAGGGGGGTGGAGGCAATAGCATGATGGGAGTCGTAGTCACAGACATTGCTCAGCCTCACAACTGGCCCATCAACACCACCCTGAACCATGCTCACATCACAGGGAGTGGAGAAGGACTCACAAGATGGCTGACACTGGCTACTGCTGTGGGGAGCACAAGGCCCTGCTGCCAACTGTGCACCCACAAACAGCAGGACACCACTGACTGACATCCTGAGAGACAACTTCCACTCCCTGCAATGCAAGCACGCTCCATGGTGGGCTATCTGGCTGGCTGGGTGGGAAGGGGGACTTGCAGCACTGACTATAGTCACCAGCACCTCCCCTCACACCCCCCCAACACAAACTCCACAGTACCCACCTGGTAGAATGCAATGCCCTCCATCCTAACACAAGATCCCACAAAGCACCACCACCCTGGGTTATGTTGTGTGAAGCACAGGGACACTCTTGGGACTCTTAGCCAAACAACTGCCAGGACAACACTCCCAGCCATCCTGTCAGCACAGCCAGCCCACCCCACAGGGAAGCAGAGTCAAAAGGAAGGAAGCATGGGCATGCTGGGAAGGGGGGTGGAGGCAATAGCATGATGGGAGTCGTAGTCACAGACATTGCTCAGCCTCACAACTGGCCCATCAACACCACTCCTGAACCATGCTCACATCACAGGGAGTGGAGAAGGACTCACAAGATGGCTGACACTGGCTACTGCTGTGGGGAGCACAAGGCCCTGCTGCCAACTGTGCACCCACAAACAGCAGGACACCACTGACTGACATCCTGAGAGATAACTTCCACTCCCTGCAATGCAAGCACGTTCCATGGTGGGATATCTGGCTGGCTGGGTGGGAAGGGGGACTTGCAGCACTGACTATAGTCACCAGCACCTCCCCTCACACCCCCCAACACAAACTCCACAGTACCCACCTGGTAGAATGCAATGCCCTCCATCCTAACACAAGATCCCACAAAGCACCACCACCCTGGGTTATGTTGTGTGAAGCACAGGGACACTCTTGGGACTCTTAGCCAAACAACTGCCAGGACAACACTCCCAGCCATCCTGTCAGCACAGCCAGCCCACCCCACAGGGAAGCAGAGTCAAAAGGAAGGAAGCATGGGCATGCTGGGAAGGGGGTGGAGGCAACAGCATGATGGGAGTCGTAGTCACAGACATTGCTCAGCCTCACAACTGGCCCATCAACACCACTCCTGAACCATGCTCACATCACAGGGAGTGGAGAAGGACTCACAAGATGGCTGACACTGGCTACTGCTGTGGGGAGCACAAGGCCCTGCTGCCAACTGTGCACCCACAAACAGCAGGACACCACTGACTGACATCCTGAGAGACAACTTCCACTCCCTGCAATGCAAGCACGTTCCATGGTGGGATATCTGGCTGGCTGGGTGGGAAGGGGGACTTGCAGCACTGACTATAGTCACCAGCACCTCCCCTCACACCCCCCCAACACAAACTCCACAGTACCCACCTGGTAGAATGCAATGCCCTCCATCCTAACACAAGATCCCACAAAGCACCACCACCCTGGGTTATGTTGTGTGAAGCACAGGGACACTCTTGGGACTCTTAGCCAAACAACTGCCAGGACAACACTCCCAGCCATCCTGTCAGCACAGCCAGCCCACCCCACAGGGAAGCAGAGTCAAAGGAAGGAAGCATGGGCATGCTGGGAAGGGGGTGGAGGCAATAGCATGATGGGAGTCGTAGTCACAGACATTGCTCAGCCTCACAACTGGCCCATCAACACCACCCTGAACCATGCTCACATCACAGGGAGTGGAGAAGGACTCACAAGATGGCTGACACTGGCTACTGCTGTGGGGAGCACAAGGCCCTGCTGCCAACTGTGCACCCACAAACAGCAGGACACCACTGACTGACATCCTGAGAGACAACTTCCACTCCCTGCAATGCAAGCACGCTCCATGGTGGGATATCTGGCTGGCTGGGTGGGAAGGGGGACTTGCAGCACTGACTATAGTCACCAGCACCTCCCCTCACACCCCCCCAACACAAACTCCACAGTACCCACCTGGTAGAATGCAATGCCCTCCATCCTAACACAAGATCCCACAAAGCACCACCACCCTGGGTTATGTTGTGTGAAGCACAGGGACACTCTTGGGACTCTTAGCCAAACAACTGCCAGGACAACACTCCCAGCCATCCTGTCAGCACAGCCAGCCCACCCCACAGGGAAGCAGAGTCAAAAGGAAGGAAGCATGGGCATGCTGGGAAGGGGGTGGAGGCAATAGCATGATGGGAGTCGTAGTCACAGACATTGCTCAGCCTCACAACTGGCCCATCAACACCACCCTGAACCATGCTCACATCACAGGGAGTGGAGAAGGACTCACAAGATGGCTGACACTGGCTACTGCTGTGGGGAGCACAAGGCCCTGCTGCCAACTGTGCACCCACAAACAGCAGGACACCACTGACTGACATCCTGAGAGACAACTTCCACTCCCTGCAATGCAAGCACGTTCCATGGTGGGATATCTGGCTGGCTGGGTGGGAAGGGGGACTTGCAGCACTGACTATAGTCACCAGCACCTCCCCTCACACCCCCCCAACACAAACTCCACAGTACCCACCTGGTAGAATGCAATGCCCTCCATCCTAACACAAGATCCCACAAAGCACCACCACCCTGGGTTATGTTGTGTGAAGCACAGGGACACTCTTGGGACTCTTAGCCAAACAACTGCCAGGACAACACTCCCAGCCATCCTGTCAGCACAGCCAGCCCACCCCACAGGGAAGCAGAGTCAAAGGAAGGAAGCATGGGCATGCTGGGAAGGGGGTGGAGGCAATAGCATGATGGGAGTCGTAGTCACAGACATTGCTCAGCCTCACAACTGGCCCATCAACACCACTCCTGAACCATGCTCACATCACAGGGAGTGGAGAAGGACTCACAAGATGGCTGACACTGGCTACTGCTGTGGGGAGCACAAGGCCCTGCTGCCAACTGTGCACCCACAAACAGCAGGACACCACTGACTGACATCCTGAGAGACAACTTCCACTCCTGCAATGCAAGCACGTTCCATGGTGGGATAACTGACTGGCTGTGTGGGTGGGAAGGAGGTCCGGCTGTCAACCAAACACAAGCAATGCAGACCATGTTCATACCCCAGAAAATACATAGAAATGCCCAAATAATGCAGGACAATGTGCCACACCAATATCAACCCCTGACTGTGACGACTTAGGACAATGCAATGTACAGGCCCGCACCCAGAGGCACAGTCACATCTGTCATGTGTGTCAACCATTGATGCCTGCAGAAACATGACATACATTGTTTGTGTCTCCCAAAAACAGGTGATGATGGGGACACAGCAGCAGACGCTGAGGAGTCCCAGTCCCAGGCTCAAGAGGATGCCGAGCTCACTGGCGTCAGTACAGCCTCTGTCCTCCTCGGACGATGAAGAACAACCTGGCACATCCGGTGCAAGTCAACATGCAGCACCAGCAGGACCACCAGCTGCAGCACCAGCAGGACCACCAGCTGCACCCCTGCACCCACCCCTACAACGACTGTCACCACAAATACCATCCCTGCCGACATGGACAGAATAAGGAGCAACACCAGCACAGTGACCCTGGACCAACCTGGGGCCATGGACACCACCACCACCACCAACCGCCAAGGTGGACCAGGGTTATCTGTGCGTGCCACTGCACACACTGCACATGTCAGCAGGGGTGGTGGGAGGGGTGGGAGACAGAGGTCGCTGCTTGCAGACGTTGCTGGTGTGCATGACGACCCACAACTGGTACGCATAGCTGATGCGTACCAGTCCAGCACCGGAGAGCTCAGCCAGGTAGTGGGGCTCCTCAGAGACATTAAACAGCAGCAGGCTGCCCATCATGCCCGCTTGGACTCCCACATGTCCCACGTGGAGTCACACATGTCCCGTGTGGACTCACACATGTCCCGCGTGGAGTCCAAGTGGGATGCACTGCATGAGATGACGGCGGTGCACAGGGACATTTTACAATGCCTCCGCCAGATGAACAGCAACCAGTCCACACCTCCCTGTGTGCCAACAACATCTGGTGCCGAACAAACTGCAACTGCCACAGGGAGGGAGGAGGACTCTGGCGGAGAGTCCCCTGCACCGCAGCAGCCTGCACTTGAGGGGCCCCCCAAGAAGAGGGGTCGTCCGAGGAGGGAAAAGTGAGAGGCCGATGGCCAAGCGCAACTCCCAGGAAGCCTGAACCTGTTCTGGATGTTCGCCTTTGTGCACAGACTGTTCACCCTGTTGCCGGCAACACTACTCCCACACATTGCATGGGGAGTACAAGTTGGACCAATGTCTCAGACAACTGTGGCCCCGATACTGGGGATCCTGTCTACCCGGACTTTCAATTCACCTAGGAACTTGGGATTGCAAGATTCATGTACAGCACAACCCATCCTATGCACTATTAACTCAAATGTATCACAATAAACACACAAATACACCATACTTGCCTCTGTCGTGATTCCAACGTGGGTGCTGTTATGGGGATGATGAACTGCAAAATTACACTGTGTATGCGAACTGCAACAGCAAGGACAACACAGGCATGTGAGTACAGGCAACGTGACACACATGAGGGAGACACACCACCAGGGCTACACGACACATACACACCTAGGCCATCTGACTCATTGCCTACACTGATGTTGCCAGGGAAGACGGTGCAATGCACAGACACCACACCCATTCCCAGTTGTAGTCAAGTAGCCCACTGGTGCAGCAAGCAAATGGCAGTCAAATGTGTGACCACAGACAACGCACATCACAAAGTGAAGCACAGGTTTATTACACAGTTGCAACATGCCGTAACCACTACAGATGCAAGGTAACCCCACCTGGTAGCGGGCACACAGTCAACAACTGTAGACGGAAGGAAGTCCATGGGTGTGGCGCACATCACCTGTAGGGACACAACAGCTACCAGCCTGGATGTGCAATCACGCCGTCGGTGGACACAGTTGACCAAACGAATCTGAAAGTACCCTGTGAAGGACAGAAATGACACACAGTCAAAAGCAATGGAGTACAGGACAGAACAGCAAAACTCATGCACAATACATGTTACAAGATACCCACCCAGAACCAAGTTAGCATGTCAACACTGTTGGGGAGTACAGCCCACCTGTCACCACACATCGCAACACACATCCAGTCAAGTAGCCCATGGACACACTCCAACAGCACCAGAGCACCACCCACACATCATGCCAACTCACATCATTGACATGACACCTCAGGATACTCACATTCAGCTAAAGAAGTTGGTGATGAGCTGTGTGCGGACATCACCATCACCATCATCATCATCATCGTCACTGGCATCGTGGTCCAGGCCAGGATCCTCCACAGGTGGCGGATGTTGGTCATTGTCATCCTGGATGAGAGGCAACTCCTTCCGCACTGCCAGGTTGTGGAGCATGCAGCAGACGATGATAATCTTGCACACTTTCGCAGGGGCATATGGGAGGGATGACTTGGAACAGTGGGCGGAATACTACAGATCAGATCACACACAATGGCACAAAGTCAGTACACACCGACAAGCCAGGCACGCTGGTTCTGCATCTGTGCCATCATCCTGGGGATGCGACTACTCCTCATCACAAAGGCATCGTGTGCTGAACCAGGGAAACGGGCACACACGTGTGTGATGGTCATGTCTGCAAGACACACCACCAGTGCATTGACCGAGTGGTAGTGCTTGCGGTTCCTGTAGGCCTGCTCCTGGGCCTGTGGTGGTACCAAAGCCACATGTGTCCCATCAATGGAGCCAATTACATGCGGCATCCTCCCCAGGGCATAAAAGTCACTCTTCACGTCAGTGAGTCGTCGCAGTCTAGGGAAATAGATGTACCGGTTCAGGAAGAGCAACATTGCCGCCAAAACATCGCGGAGCACACGGCTGAACATGGTCTGTGACATCCCACCAGCAGTCGCCACAGTATGTTGGAAGGTACCGGTGGCAAAGAAGTGTAGGGCTGCCATCACCTTCACCTTGGGGGTCAGCGCTGTAGGATACGGCCGGCCAGGCTGCAAATGTGGGGACAACTGCACTGCCAAATCCTCAATCAGCTGCCTGGTGAAGCGGTACCGTCGGATGCTGTCCCGTTTCACCATCGTTGCCAGGTCTGGGAATGGCCGATGGACAGCAGGAGCCCTGCAGTGCAGAGGAGAAGTAAGCAAGATTGTCAGTCACCCCACATGACTATTCCCACAGGCGCTATTCATTTCATTTCATTTCTGTGATGCGGAGATGAAGGTCAATATTACGTCTTTTTAAAGAAAAATTATTATCACTGCACTGTTTTTTAACTGTTGAATCTGTGGGGGCTTTTATATTGAGGACTGTAACACCGCATTTTTACTTAGTTTTGCGGGAGCTGTGTTAAAGCTCCAGGGTTGCTTCATTCTTGAATCACCTTTAGGTTGGCGGTCGAGTGTTCAGGACACTCACGCCAACGCGCACGCCCAGCTACAAAAGGGGCTGATGACGCGACCGCGCAGAGGCGCTATTCATTTCATTTCATTTCTGTGATGCGGAGATGAAGGTCAATATTACGTCTTTTAAAGAAAATTATTATCACTGCACTGTTTTTTAACTGTTGAATCTGTGGGGGCTTTTATATTGAGGACTGTAACACCGCATTTTTACTTAGTTTTGCGGGAGCTGTGTTAAAGCTCCAGGGTTGCTTCATTCTTGAATCACCTTTAGGTTGGCGGTCGAGTGTTCAGGACACTCACGCCAACGCGCACGCCCAGCTACAAAAGGGGCTGATGACGCGACCGCGCAGAGGCGCTATTCATTTCATTTCATTTCTGTGATGCGGAGATGAAGGTCAATATTACGTCTTTTAAAGAAAATTATTATCACTGCACTGTTTTTTAACTGTTGAATCTGTGGGGCTTTTATATTGAGGACTGTAACACCGCATTTTTACTTAGTTTTGCGGGAGCTGTGTTAAAGCTCCAGGGTTGCTTCATTCTTGAATCACCTTTAGGTTGGCGGTCGAGTGTTCAGGACACTCACGCCAACGCGCACGCCCAGCTACAAAAGGGGCTGATGACGCGACCGCGCAGAGGCGCTATTCATTTCATTTCATTTCTGTGATGCGGAGATGAAGGTCAATATTACGTCTTTTTAAAGAAAAATTATTATCACTGCACTGTTTTTTAACTGTTGAATCTGTGGGGGCTTTTATATTGAGGACTGTAACACCGCATTTTTACTTAGTTTTGCGGGAGCTGTGTTAAAGCTCCAGGGTTGCTTCATTCTTGAATCACCTTTAGGTTGGCGGTCGAGTGTTCAGGACACTCACGCCAACGCGCACGCCCAGCTACAAAAGGGGCTGATGACGCGACCGCGCAGAGGCGCTATTCATTTCATTTCATTTCTGTGATGCGGAGATGAAGGTCAATATTACGTCTTTTTAAAGAAAAATTATTATCACTGCACTGTTTTTTAACTGTTGAATCTGTGGGGGCTTTTATATTGAGGACTGTAACACCGCATTTTTACTTAGTTTTGCGGGAGCTGTGTTAAAGCTCCAGGGTTGCTTCATTCTTGAATCACCTTTAGGTTGGCGGTCGAGTGTTCAGGACACTCACGCCAACGCGCACGCCCAGCTACAAAAGGGGCTGATGACGCGATCGCGCAGAGGCGCTATTCATTTCATTTCATTTCTGTGATGCGGAGATGAAGGTCAATATTACGTCTTTTTAAAGAAAAATTATTATCACTGCACTGTTTTTTAACTGTTGAATCTGTGGGGGCTTTTATATTGAGGACTGTAACACCGCATTTTTACTTAGTTTTGCGGGAGCTGTGTTAAAGCTCCAGGGTTGCTTCATTCTTGAATCACCTTTAGGTTGGCGGTCGAGTGTTCAGGACACTCACGCCAACGCGCACGCCCAGCTACAAAAGGGGCTGATGACGCGATCGCGCAGCGGACGCGCGCAGCGGGCGCGCGCTGGCGCGCCGAAGGCGCGCTTAAGGCAAGCCCGTCTGCGCCCGTCCGTGCCCGACCGGTCCCAGGTGACAGAATCCCTGCCAGTCCCGCAAGGATGCCGCTCATTTATACGGCTGATCAACTTCAGCAGTATAGAGGGACGGTAAGGAATAACTGTATTCATGGTATGTGTCCTGATGGGATGACTACGCAATGTGTGCACTGTCCCTTTCAATTTTACCCTGCCCTTAATGAGCACACAATTTCGAACCCAGCCACTGTTTTTAATATGCTTTTATTGAATTGTCGCTCAATGCCCAGGCACTCCACTGAAATTAGATTATTGTTAGAGGAGGAGAGTCCAGATGTTCTGTTTCTAACAGAAACATGGCTAACAAGTGACTCAGACCCGAGCCTCACGCAAGCCCTCCCCTCTGGGTATACCATTCAAAGACATGATAGAGAATATAACAGAGGAGGTGGCATAGCCATTATTTATAAAATTGGATTTAACTGCCGTGTGTTAGGGAATCCCATAGCCGATTACGTAGAGTTTGTTCTTTTCCATCGGCTTCTCCCACACATGTACTTTTTCTGGGATTTTAATTTATCGCCCTCCGGGGACATTGGGCAAATTTTGCAATGATCTCCCTGAGATCACAGCTAACCTAGCCAGCCCTTTGTCTAACTTCTCCTCTTGGGAGATTTTAACATGCATTTTGATGACTATTCTTTACCAGCTACACGTGACTTAGTGGATAGTATGGAAGCACTCCAATTCTTCCAAAAAGTGAAGGGCCACACCCACTCTCAAGGTCATTTACTTGATCCTATTTTCACCAATGCCACAGATCTTCAGGTTGGAAATCCTACTCCACTTCCTTGGACAGATCACTCCTCATTTCCTTTTCCTGGACCTGTAAAGCTAGTAACAGATCGATAGTAACATCTACCAAACTGCTTCGACCATGGTCACAACTCCCAGTAGAACGCTGGGTGTCAAAACTTAATGACACCAGACCAGCACCTGAGTCCAACCCTATCAATGCAAACTATAACTTTGAAAATTGGCTGAGCTCTTCCTTAGATATAGTACTTCCAAAGAAACAAATTAAGGATAAAAATGGCGCAAATAGAACAGCCTGGTATACCCCCAAGCTGCGTAAACTTAAGCAGTCCTGTAAACGGTCTGAAAGAAAGTGGAGGAAAGATTTCTCCACCATTAATAAAACGATCTATAGGGAAGATATTAAGAAATATAAGGAAGAAATTAAGTGCGCTCAGTCACTTTATTATGGAAACCAAATACTTTCAGCCCCCAATTCCTCTCGCGAAATATTTCGCATAGTTAAATCTATTATTAAACTGCCCTCCCCGCCTATTTCCTGCGATGATATGTCATCTCGCTGCAATCTTTTAGCTACTTTTTTCTTTAATAAAATCCAAGATATCTATTCCTCTTTTCATCAGACCATCGCTTCAATTAATCTCCCCCAATTAATAACAAAGGAGGCACTGATAATTGCATTTTAGCGGAAATCCCTCTTTTGGATCTTTCCGCCCTGCAAGGTATTCTTGGTCAGCTGAAGTCAGGTTCTCCCAAGGATATAGTTCCCCCTCTTTTTAAATCGGATTTTTGACACAGTTTCCACAACTATCCTAGATCTAATTAACGCTACATATCGGACAGGCATAGTTCCCCTCCCGTGGAAACAAGCAATGGTTAAAGCCTTGCTGAAAAAACCAAATTTGGACCCTGAAATGTTAGGGAATTATCGCCCCATCTCATTGTTACCAGGGATCAGCAAAATTGCTGAAAAACATGTGAATGTTGTTCTGTCCGGGTTCTTGGAAAATAATAACTGCCTTCACCCATCTCAGACTGGCTTTAGGCCCCAACAAGGCACAGAAACCGCTCTGTTAGCGGTGGTAGAGGGTACCAGGAAAATTTTGGATAACGGGGGCTGCGCTGTCATCGTGCTTTTAGATCTGAGCGCAGCCTTCGATACGGTTAATCATCAGCTGCTCATTCAGAGGCTTAGAGATATAGGAGTGACTGATCTGGCCCTTGAATGGATTTCTTCCTTTTTGGATGATCGATCTTTTCAGGTGTTTCATGAAGACTCTATCTCTGACCCTCTACTCCTTCGATGTGGGGTCCCTCAGGGATCCTCCCTGTCCCCCACTCTTTTAACGTATATATGAGCTCCTTGGCAGGTGTTGTGGAGCCTTTCGGCATTCAAATTGTCACATATGCCGATGATACGCAGCTGATTGTCTCTTTTAATCAGCTCAACTCGATCGTCCCGGACTGGGCAATGTGTCTTCGAGAGATCGCAGTGTGGATGGAGGGTTCATTCCTGAAGCTCAACGGATCTAAAACGGAGCTTATGTTCCTGGGTAAACCTTCCATACCCAATATAATAACCTTGTGGCCGAGTTGTTTCGGTCCTCCACCTTCCCCAAAGATTATATCAAGAGTTTGGGAGTCTGGTTAGACCGTAACCTCGATTTTGGGGAACAAGCAAGGAAGGTTGCTGGCAGCTGTTTTGGGCTGATGAGGATGCTACGGAAAATCCTTCCCCTCCTTCCTATCTCCGCAAGGAAAGTGGTAGTCCAGTCCCTTATACTTTCTAGGCTCGACTATGCCAATGCCCTATACTTAGGAACATCTTGCTCCACGATTAAGAAATTACAAACTGTCCAAAATTGTGCGGCACGACAACTCATGAATATCCCCAGCCGACAGTCAGCAGGGGCCGCTCTGGCCGCCCTTCACTGGCTGCCTATCCAACAGAGAGTGCAGTTTAAGGCGCTCTGTATTACACATAAGGTGCTGTTAGGCCCTAGCCCACCTATCACACGATCTCTCATGTCCTTTTATCATCCTGAGAGAACCCTGCGATCGTGTAATAAACGGATGGTGGTTGTACCTAGAATTAGGAGGGCCCGCACAGGGGGTCGCCTCTTTCATATAATGCTGCTAGGCTTTGGAACTCCCTCCCCTTGACATTCGGTGTGAAACTAACCATCTGGCCTTTCGGAAACGCATAAAAACCTTCTTGTTTCCATGACGGAGATGTAGACTATGAATTTGGCCTCTAGCGCTGGGATGCCTTTGGTAACCATGCGCTCTATAAATGCTTTACAATTACAATTACAATTACAATTACATATGCGGCATTGAACACACTCAAGATCCCAACATACATCATTATGAGGCACAACTACATGAAGTGTGCAGTACCGGAAGGACATGTATGGTACGTACATGGCCAACATCTGTCAACACGGTCCTACAGGTGGCATCAATTTGTCCCAGGTTGGCCCATTGGATATCATGATGCCGTGTCACAGTTCCCATCTCCTGCTGCCGTGTCACAATCACCCCCACAGTGACATGTGAGGACAGATGTGCCCCAGGCACCACAGCTCAACGACAGGTACATTCCCAGGGACCCTGTAATGCCACATGGACACTGGCATCACATGGAGTATCATGTGTACACCACAGCAAAACAAACATGACCCCCACAGGTAGTGGCCCCACTTGCCACGGCAGGACAGACATGGATGCCTGTGACACACACGCACAACATCAGAGTCCATGCACACACAACGTGGATGTGGAGACTGTCTCCCATTGTGCACATGAAATCAGAGACATTGTAAACACTACATGCACAAAGACTGTGGAGGTCCATCACTATTGTGCCACTGGGACACCCTGGCTCAAACATACCGTCCCACATGGGACTCACGGGGTATGTGACATGACATACACAAACACCACTGTGAAATGTGACCATGGCACATGCACAGATATGAACAGTTGCACATCACAGTGGTCACGTACACGTAACACCCAGGATCCTGTCCCCATGAACACGTGCACAGCCTGGGGGTGGCTGCCCACAGGTGACACCCACAGGACAACATGTACACCAACATACACACAATAGGAAATGCAGCCTTACATGCCTTATGATAAGGTTTGGACAGGCTGTCGTGATGTAGGTGTGCCTCTCACTCCCTGGGAGCTATCTGTGGCTGGCATATGTCCATCTGAGACAGGCATGCTGACATATGCCAGTCACATGTACAGTGATGCGTTGTACTGCAATGGACCGATCGGTGCCTCCGGCCGGCCCATTTCTTTCAATGTGTGCGGGTACGCGTTGTACCCCTGTGCGCGTTGAACTGCAATGGACCGATCGGTGCCTCCGGCCGGCCCATTGCTTTCAATGTGTGCGGGTACGCGTTGTACCCCTGTGTGCGTTGAACTGCAATGGACCGATCGGTGCCTCCGGCCGGCCCATTGCTTTCAATGTGTGCGGGTACGCGTTGTACCCCTGTGCGCGTTGTACTGCAATGGACCGATCGGTGCGCACCCATTGACAATGGGCTTGCCTGGCAACGGACGCGTTTTCGAATTCCGAACGAGTCGGTTGCTGTAAATTCAGTTGGTCACCCACAACAATGTTGCAAAATCATGTATGTCATGAAGTTGAAGATTTGAAGGATGCTGTGGGCATGTTTTGGTGCTGCTATTCCATGGATTGGCCAGATTCAGAAGATGCAAACGACTTGGACCTATCACTTTGGACACAAGGGACAGTATCTGCCTCTCCAGCACATATATATTGCTGGCTGGTCCCCTGAGAGCCCACTTGCCTGCACTACATGCTCCAAGATGACATCTGCCACTGCTGCTGTCTCTGCCCCTCTGGACCCTGCAATGGCACGTACTGTGGAGAGAGCCCCAGCCTTCAGCCTTGAAGAGAACCAGGCCCTGCTGGACAGCCTACTTCCACAGTACAGCAAGCTGTATGGGACACCAGGGGAGCAGGTGAGTGTCCTGTGCACTGCCTTTCTGAATGTGCATTTTGCCTGACTAGCAAGGCTGAGAGTCTGCACGCCACTGGCTAGCAGGCTCACCCCCCATAGTGTGTAGTGACTTGCACTGGACAGGTATGGTGCAGTGACAGTGCTTCTGAACAGGGTTTTACTCCCCATGCAATGATACCATGTAGTGACTTCTGGAAAACTGTCCATGGGCAGCCGTGCACTGCCTGTGTACACCATGTGCCCCTGTGATTGCGACATGTATATGCAACTGTGTCATGCACGGAAAAGTTGCATGTGTAGTAATGGCCTTATCACTTTGTCATCCTGACAGGCTTCTGCCCATCGGAAGCAGGAGATCTGGAAGGACATCGTCCGGGCTGTCTGGTCCGTGGGGGTCTACAAGCGCCGGATCCGCAACTGCCAAAAGAGGTGGCAGGACCTTCGGGGCTGGACCCGGAGGATTGCACGGGTCCAGCTGAAGCTGTCACCTCCTCGCAGGAGGGGCGGAACATGGACCCTGACCCCCACATGCTCAGGATCCTGGCGGTGGTCTTTCCAGACCTGGATGGGCAGCTGAAGGCCAGAGAGCAGCAAGGAGGGGGTGAGTCAAAGACTGCACTGTGAACTCTGTCTAACATGCTATGTGCCCTCCTCGGGCCTGGTTAAACTGCCACAGTACAGCAGTCATGTTGTCCAGGAGCCATGTCCCTCTATTGTGCACTGCCCACTCCTCATCTGATACCCAGGTGTGGCCCTTACATGCAGGGAATACTGTCACTTAGGACTGTGTCCTTGCAGTTTGCTTGACTCAAGGTGGGAGACAGCATCTGTTTCCCTGACTCTGTGGTGGGCATCATGGGTGGGTCCATTGCTTACACAATGCCTGTATTCTGACATGTATTCAGCGTGTTACTTTGATCTGTGGTCCAATTGCTGAGCTGATCCACCACATGTGGCTGGGGTATCTGGCACACACCCATGCTGCGGGTGGGAACAATGTTTGGGCCCCAGGAGTATGTATATGACGTGTGTCACACATACTTAGCCAGCTGCCTACAGTCCAGGGCTCATCCCTCATTCATGTGGGGCTGGACAGTCATGCCTACTCCAGGCCATACAATACACTCTGTACTCCCACTCCCGTGTATCAGCTGACACATTGTGCGCAGTGATTTGACCCCTCAGGTGTCTGCCTCTGTGTCAGTGTGCTGTGGATTAGTCGCCAGGACTGCTGTGGAGTTTCTTGGTAGGGGCTCAGCATGCCACTGGAGATGTGACCATAGGAGACGATACTTGTGTGTCACATAGGTGTCTGATCAGCTGCCCATGCAGACTGGGGCATGTGAATGTGAAGTTCAGGCAGCTGTTCCCCATTCACAGCAGAGTGTGAGGGGCTCAGGTTCAGAGGGTAGTGTCACAGGTCTCCCATATGTCCAATAGGTATGACCTGGACAGATGAGGGTTGAGAGGATGTGTTGTGGGGGATGTACATGTGCACTTGTGCAGCTCCAGGACTTGCATTCCCCATGACCTACTATTGTGACACAGTGCAGAGTGTTGTTGTCTGGCTGCCAAGTCATACATCACTGAGACAGTGATGTATGACTTTGCAGTCATGCCTCCGCCATGGCATGTGTCTACTGATTGGTGAGCCTGCAGGGGAGTGACATGTGCTACATGCACACCATAGTGGCGCTGGCTATCAGGACATGGGTGCATCATGGTGTCTGTCGCTGGTATGCATCACATGCATTTCCTATTTGACTCTGGGCATCCCTTTCATCCGGAAACCTGTACTGACTCAGTGGCAAGAGCTGTGATGTGTGCATGTCCACATGCCACACCGTGTCCTCTGCACTGTCCAACTACTGTGTACTTGGTGCATGTGTCCACACTGGGGTGTTGCAATCCAACAGACACCAGACAGATGGGTGCAAGGCCATGTGGGATGTGAGTGCCATGCTTGGCATCAGACTGACAATTGGCTTCTCCTGTTCAGTTAGGGCACTTTTAGCAATGTACAACTAATGATGCCAGGGCTTGCTCTGTGATGTGCTGTGCTCACAGTGGTGTGTGCGTTTGGTGCAGGTGACTGATGTCTGTCTGTTTCCCCATTGTTTGCAGATACATCCACGGCCACGGAAGGGGACAGCTCCACGGACCAGGAGGAGCCAGAGAGCCAGACTGGGTCAGCAGCCGAGGAGTGGTCGGAGGGACCCAGTGGCACGGAGGGCGAGGGGAGCCACACCGAGGAGTCCTCAGCAGCATCCACCTCAGCTGAGGACCAGAGCAACTCGGAGGATGACTCCCTTGTGGAGGCGGGTGTCAGCAGCCACCACACCCCAGCTAGTGTTGCTGTCCCCGCCACCAACAGCACCACCACCGCCCTCCCATCGGCTCCCATTCCCCAGGTCCGTGGAGGCTCCCATGTCCGGGAGCGTGTCTCCTTTGGGCCAGGCACCGCAGCCCCTGCCCCTGTGTCCCCTGCTGCCCTGAGTGAGGAGTCTGTGTACCTCCTTCGCCAGCTCCATGTAGGCCAGACAGCCATGCTGAGTGTCCTCCATGCGCACACCGCGCTGTTGACTCAGCTGGTGTCGTTCATGGAGGGCATCTCATCGGGCATGTCTGACCTACAGAGGGGCAATAGGTCCATGGACTCCTCCCTGATGGCAGCAGTGTCCCTCCTCAAACGGTCCCTCACCCTCCTGCCTCTGCTCCATCCACACTCTCCAGCACCTTACCCATCCCAAGCACACACACACCGGCACAGGCACACACCAGCACACACACATCCAGCACACTTACACACACGCCAATGACAAAACGCACACGCACGCACATTCAGGGGACTGAAGCCAGACTCACAGGGGATGGGGCCCTGGAACACACACACGCATCCACATGCACTGCGCAGTCCTCAGTTCCCTCTCCCTCCAAAGCACCCTCCCTTGCCTCACCTGCAACCCCAAAGTCACAGCAGCTCTTCCTCTGTGACCTCGGCCTCTTCCCCACCGATGAAGCTGCTCCAGCATCCCGGGGGAAGAGGAAGCCCACCCACACGGAGCAGAGTGCCCCTCGCCCCCGGACACCCTCCCCCGGCGCAGACGGACTGAGGCCCCCACCCGCAAGTCCCCACGGAGTCCTAAGAGCAAGACCCCGCCACCGCCCTGCAGCTCAAGCACCAGGTCTCCTTCCTCCATCCCTCAGGCCCCCACTCCACAGGTGCCCCCACCACACCCTGCCCCAGGTTCCCCCACCCACAGATATACCATCCCCAAGAGGCTCCGGCCTTCTCCCCTGCCACTTGCTCTCCCAGCACCACACCCCCGCTGCGCTTGTCTGTGCCACTGATGTGGTGAGGGTGTCCTCCCCCTCTGTCCAACCCACCTTGCCTGTTCCCCATTCTCCTCCCCTGGAGGTAGGCACTGCAGTGGAGTCCACTACCGCCCTGTCTGACTTGGGCACTGCAGTGGCGGACCTGTCCACTCCATCTGCAGGGTCCACTGCAGTTGTGCCGGCACCCACGACATCTGAGTCATGCCCCCCAGTTGTGCTGGCACACACCATGTCAGACACCTCCACTGCAGTTGTCAGTGGCTCTCCAGCACCCACCACCCCTTCCCTGACTCCCCCTGGTGAGCCCTGATCCTGTCCCTGCGGTGCCTGGCCTGCCCCCCGGTTGCCCCTCCTAGTGGATTGTCCCTGGTTTTGTGCAGGCATGCGTAGGGTGACATCTGCCAGTGTCACCCTGTTTGAACTTTGACAATGGACTGGCCATTGGCCTTTGCTCTTTTTTTCTGGACGTCGTTTTCATTCAACACATATGCTGAATAAAGCAACTTTCTTTTCTCTAGTGCTCATGCTTCAGATGTACATGTTGTTGGTGCTGCTAACCATGCCCTTGCTGCAGTGATGGTGATATCTGGTCTCATGATTATGAAGTGTTACTGTGCAGGAACCCATGTGGTCCAGGGGGAATGTGTCCTATCATGTGGTGTATCCATGTCATCCATAGCAGCATCTGAGGGTGTCATGTGTTCAGTATTTGGCAATGGGATTTCCTACTTACATTAGCAATTTCATATCTGTGGCTTCCACCCCTGCACATCTGTTGTGCCTTCCATTGTTGGATTTGTCTACTTCCCTGACCGTGTTGCCATCTCCACTGGACATGCAGGTTTGGGCATCAATGGGGAAGGACTCACCCGTGTAGTCAGTGCAACATTGCTATACAAGTGTGTTGGATCTGTGCTGATGATTCCGTTGGCACATCCATGACCAGGCTGATGTGACGGGAGCCCTCATTTGGTGCTAATTGTTGATTGTGTGACCAAGTGCTCAGCTGACATGATGGGGCCCTACTGAGGCAACATATGGCACAGCTTTCCTCACACAGGAGTGGAGTCCCCTCATGGCAGTGTGTACACGTGTGACATTGCCTGCGCCCAAGGTGTGTGTTGTATGTGCATGTCTGTGTGTTCACTTCCATTTATCTGCGCATGCTGTGATCCCTAGTGTTGTACCTGTTTGTGATGCTTGCTGACTTGAGCTATGTTCCCCCAAAGTCTTCTCCCTGTGTTCTCTGTGATGTGGGTGCATGGCACATTACTGGTCATCAGGGTGTCACCCATAGGTGTGTTTGCTGTCAGGGCTGAGTTTGTGTGCAGACGCAGATGGGTCACAGTCAGGTTTCCCTTGGCACTTGTTGTTTGCCCCTGTAATGTGATTTTCAGTTCGTGTTATCTTTAAGTTATTGTGACACGTTGTGTGTGTGACTGCTGGCACTCCTCAGGGTCCGGGCTGCGATGTTGGTTGTTGTCTATGTGTGTTCTTTGTGGGTGACCTTGGCTTCTTCATTGGTGTGTGACTGTGGCTGGGATCCCATTGGTTGGTGTGGTATCGCCGTCATGTCCATGTACAGCGTAGTGTGCAGTGTGTCAGACATTCAGGAGTCTTGTTGAGTGGCCATGTGTGATGTGTTTCTGCACCTTGGCTCCCACCCACCACCCTGGAATAGTCATGGGTGCATGTGCAATGTCACCAGTGCATGTGTACTTCACTGCTGCACATTGTTGGAGGTCGAGGGGTGTGGTCTTGAGTGTGTGCAGATGGGAGTTGTTGCCCAGCTGGACCCCTGCCTCCATGTTGGCCTTGGCTTACTGGCCATGCTGATTGATTTGTGCTTGTGTCGGTGTGATGGTAGTTTGTTGCTCAGGACACATGACTGTGGTTCACAGTGTGAACCACATTCAGCTTTGTCATCAGAGTGGGAATTTTATGCAGCCAAGGGTCACCACATTGTGGGGGCCCTGGGGGTGGTGCTGTGGTGTGTCTGTGTCTTGCTGTGTCAGTTGTTGTTCCTACGTTCCTGTGTGACATGTGTGTTTTGTGCTCCCTCTCATCTGACAATGCCTGCTTGCCCACATAGGGGATTTGGATCCATGAGTTACCTTAGTGTGGCAGTGTATGCACATCTGTATGATTGGTATTCAGCTCTCCTCATGTGTTGTGTGGTTACCTGGGGACACTGGCACCCCCCCCTCACCTGCTGTGTATGATGTCAGTGTTGGTCTGCCTGTTTGTGTTTGTGCATCTGCACCACTGCATTGGCATATCTTGGGTGTGCCATTGGCTGTATGTTGTTTGGTGTGTTTCCCCTGCTGTCCCTGGGACTCCTAGGTCATTGGTCAGCACAGTGATCATGGTTTGTGTGTCCCATTGCTGCCATGGTATGGTATCTGTTCACCTCACATCTGCTGTCTCCACAGGATATCTGCATTTGTGTGCCCATTGGTGCAAATATGTGGTTCTGCATTCTGATGGTCACTTCTGTCATTGTGTCATTGATGAATGTTGACGGTGTCAGCCACCATGGGTGTTGTTTGTCTGCACATGGCCAAAGGAATGTCTCATTTGCACTGCAGTATTTGGCTCACCCAATTTATGTTGCAATGGGACACATACACTACTTTGCCACAGATGAGTTTTTGGTTCTGTGACCAGGAATGATCCATGCAGTTTGGCAGTTGCAGCTCTTTCTTTGTCAACACTTACCTTTTGGTCACTGTGATGATGGGGGTGTAGACCCCATTGCCACAATGGTCAAAATGTGCTTCAGCTATGGACCCCACACTTCCCTTTTGGTCACTGTGATGATGGGGGTGTAGACCCCATTGCCACAATGGTCAAAATGTGCTTCAGCTATGGACCCCACACTTCCCTTTTGGTCACTGTGATGATGGGGGTTTAGACCCCATTGCCACAATGGTCAAAATGTGCTTCAGCTATGGACCCCACACTTCCCTTTTGGTCACTGTGATGATGGGGGTTTAGACCCCATTGCCACAATGGTCAAAATGTGCTTCAGCTATGGACCCCACACTTCCCTTTTGGTCACTGTGATGATGGGGGTTTAGACCCCATTGCCACAATGGTCAAAATGGGCTTCAGCTATGGACCCCACACTTCCCTTTTGGTCACTGTGATGATGGGGGTTTAGACCCCATTGCCACAATGGTCAAAATGTGCTTCAGCTATGGACCCCACACTTACCTTTTGGTCACTGTGATGATGGGGGTTTAGGCCCCATTGCCACAATGGTCATGGGCTGCTTGCATTGTGGGTGCCACACACATATATGTGTGGCACATGTGCTAGGGGGTCACATTGTATGTTCAAAGTCATGTTCGGTGTTGTAGGCATTTGACACAGCCTACACACGCTT
The DNA here is from genome assembly GCA_963921515.1 of Calotriton arnoldi. NCBI lineage: Eukaryota > Metazoa > Chordata > Amphibia > Caudata > Salamandridae > Calotriton > Calotriton arnoldi. The sequence goes on from CAWUFW010003279.1 coordinate 1,859,254, forward strand.
GTCATGGTGGTGGGGGGATGTCTTTATCTTGCATTCCCTAGGTTGTGGTGTGCTGGTTGTGTCATGCATTGTCCATCCTATGAGTGGGGGTGGTAGTAGTGGTAGGCATCCTGCCCCCCTGGGTGAGGGTGGTAGTAGTGGTAGGCATCCAGCCCCCTGGCTCAGGGTGGTAGTAGTGGTAGGCATCCAGCCCCCTGGCTAAGGGTGGTAGTAGTGGTAGGCATCCTGCCCCCCTGGGTGAGGGTGGTAGTGGTGGTAGGCATCCAGCCCCCCTGGGTGAGGGTGGTAGTAGTGGTAGGCATCCAGGCCCCCTGGCTAAGGGTGGTGGTAGGCATCCAGCCCCCCTGGGTGAGGGTGGTAGTAGTGGTAGGCATCCAGCCCCCTGGCTAAGGGTGGTAGTAGTGGTAGGCATCCAGCCCCCTGGCTAAGGGTGGTAGTAGTGATAGGCATCCTGCCCCCCTGGGTGAGGGTGGTAGTGGTGGTAGGCATCCAGCCCCCCTGGGTGAGGGTGGTAGTAGTGGTAGGCATCCAGGCCCCCTGGCTAAGGGTGGTGGTAGGCATCCAGCCCCCCTGGGTGAGGGTGGTAGTAGTGGTAGGCATCCAGCCCCCTGGCTAAGGGTGGTAGTAGTGGTAGGCATCCAGCCCCCTGGGTGTGGGTGGTAGTAGTGGTAGGCATCCAGCCCCCCTGGGTGAGGGTGGTAGTAGTGGTAGGCATCCAGCCCCCTGGCTCAGGGTGGTAGTAGTGGTAGGCATCCAGCCCCCTGGCTAAGGGTGGTAGTAGTGGTAGGCATCCTGCCCCCTGGGTGAGGGTGGTAGTGGTGGTAGGCATCCAGCCCCCCTGGGTGAGGGTGGTAGTAGTGGTAGGCATCCAGGCCCCCTGGCTAAGGGTGGTGGTAGGCATCCAGCCCCCTGGGTGAGGGTGGTAGTAGTGGTAGGCATCCAGCCCCCCTGGCTAAGGGTGGTAGTAGTGGTAGGCATCCAGCCCCCCTGGCTAAGGGTGGTAGTAGTGGTAGGCATCCTGCCCCCCTGGGTGAGGGTGGTAGTGGTGGTAGGCATCCAGCCCCCTGGGTGAGGGTGGTAGTAGTGGTAGGCATCCAGGCCCCCTGGCTAAGGGTGGTGGTAGGCATCCAGCCCCCCTGGGTGAGGGTGGTAGTAGTGGTAGGCATCCAGCCCCCTGGCTAAGGGTGGTAGTAGTGGTAGGCATCCAGCCCCCTGGGTGAGGGTGGTAGTAGTGGTAGGCATCCAGCCCCCTGGGTGAGGGTGGTAGTAGTGGTAGGCATCCAGCCCCCTGGGTGAGGGTGGTAGTAGTGGTAGGCATCCAGCCCCCTGGCTAAGGGTGGTAGTAGTGGTAGGCATCCAGCCCCCTGGCTAAGGGTGGTAGTAGTGGTAGGCATCCAGCCCCCCTGGCTAAGGGTGGTAGTAGTGGTAGGCATCCAGCCCCCCTGGCTAAGGGTGGTAGTAGTGGTAGGCATCCAGCCCCCCTGGCTAAGGGTGGTAGTAGTGGTAGGCATCCAGCCCCCTGGCTAAGGGTGGTAGTAGTGGTAGGCATCCTGCCCCCCTGGGTGAGGGTGGTAGTAGTGGTAGGCATCCAGCCCCCTGGGTAGGGGTGGTGGTGCGCATCCAGGCCCCTGTGTGCATATGTGGCATTGGTGATGGGCATCCCGCCCCTATGGTGCTGCTGTTGCTGGTGTAAGTATATTCAGCATCCCCGTGTGTGTGTGTGATGTGTCGTGTACGTGTTGTATGTGTTTTGTGGTTGGTGTCTGGCTTACCTTCTGCGCCGTACGTGTCCGTGCCTGTTCCGGTAGTAAATGTAGAATATTGGTATGATCGGGACGAAGGGATTCATGGTTGGTTCGTGTCGTTCGTCCTTCTCGTTGCTTGGCGTCGTCCTCGCCGCTTCGCCTCGTCCTCGTCGCTTCGCGTCGTCCTCGTCGGTGCCGTGTTCGTCTCGGAGCCGTGGATCGTGTTGTGGCGCGAATCGGAGCTTATGTGCGCCTCTCCCGGATGCTTTGACGTGCCGTGCGTAGCGACGGGTTCGGAGCGTACGGAAAGCGCATCGTACTTGTCCGGCCGGACGGGGCTGCATTTTCCCTTCCGTGCGACTCGATTCGGCGTTTCCGGATTCGCCTCGGTCGGAGTACAGGACCTGGTTTGGGTGAGTACGGCTCGGCCGGATTTTTGCTGTTGTGCGCATCGTACTTGCTCGTTCGGTGTACTGTACGGATCGGTCGGGAAACAGGCTTTCGCATGGCTTTTTTCCCGACCGAATGGTATTGGGTGCGCCTCCGACCGAGATCGGAATCGGCCCCTAAGTAGCATTCACCCAAAAATGGTAATAACTCATAAAAATTAGCCAATACTGTAAAGCGTACTAACCAATAAAAATGTAAACATAATTAAGTGAAAACTCTAAATAGAGCACAAAACCTCACAATTTTTCACAGGAAAAACGTAATAACTGCAAGTAAATGACACTCTGCCGGATTGCACGTAAAAAAACAAGGAAGTCTTCAACAAAATAGCAAGATACCTTCACAAGTAAGTTTAAAAATTAAGTTAACTACAATGTAACCTAGCATACTTTTAAATTTATATTAATCCTTAGATACTAAAGAAACACTTCAGCAAAAATGAAGCACTGCACAACATAAAATCCAACTTCACACTCATAAAACTTGAGAAAGGCACTTTCAATATAGGTAAAATAAAAAGAGTTATAAAAAAAAGAACTCCTTTATGTTAAACTTAAAACTAAATTCCACCACCCCCCAAAACTAATCAACTGTATTTTTAACATGCCGGGCTTTCCGACATGGCAAGCCTGTCGGAAAGTGAGTTTGGGGCCCCTAGCAGGCCCCCCTTCTCTTTGCGGCCTCCGGTTGGGGGCCGAGGGGGCATCTACGATGCCTCCCTGTTCATCCCTGACCGCGTGGCAGGCACCTCAAGGTGCCTGCCACACGGTTCACGGCCGCAGCACAAGCTCCCATAGGGAAATGGGAGTATGCGACTGCACCATGTGTGGTCACATCATAATTCTGCAGTCGAGACCACCAACCAGAGGTCGGTCGGTCCCTTTTCGATGGTGAGGCAACTCCGACCAACATCATAATCGGCCCCTAAATGTTTTTGACAAAATAATATTTTTTTTAATTCTACTACTTTCAGACATAATGTCAGAAAGAGCCACATATATCACATTACAGTAAGACAAACAATTGCTTTTGCACATGGGATACACTTACAGCCAGGAAAGCTTGTGAATTTGAAATGTAATAAATATTATGCAAAAATCATACTCCCTAAAATACCTGGGCACATTACAGGTTATATACCTGTAATTCCTACTTTAAAATGACTAATATCACATACTAAAAAACCACAAGTCAAACCTCTGCTGCCCCTAGATGATACCACGACATACAGATTCTACAGCACCTAACCACAAGATTTAAAGTTGAACCCTTCCTCCTGCACAACACTCACAATAACAACAGAAGAGTAATCATATTTGCAACTGAAAACAACCTCCTAAGACTAAGGGCCTGATTACGATGTCAGTCGGACTGCCACCGACAGGCCATTGGTGGAGGTCTGACCGACTGACAGCCTTTCAGTCTGACCGCAGCATTATGATGCAGGCAGTCGGACCGTCAGCAGTTGGGAGAAGACCACTGCCCCCGACAGAATGTGAGATCCTGTTGGGTGGCGGCTGGAATCGTATCCCTTGAATTACAGTGGTGCCGAGGCAGGCACCGCCATTGGGATTACGATACCCCTTTCTGACAGACCCTTCATGTCGGATAGACCACCATGAAAAGGCTGTTGGAAAGGGAATTCGGAGACCCCAAACAGGGCCCCCATCCAATGTGAGCCACATGTAGTGCCCCCACGCACCTCCATGCACCCTGTGTCATGCACCACATGGTGCATGGCACACAGTGCATGGATGTGCACAAAGCACTCCTTTACACTGCGGCTTGTACTGTGGTCCTTTTTCTGGGCCACAGCACAAGCCGCTATGTAAATGAGAACTTTTCGACTGCTTGTCGGGTGGTCTCCTGACTGCCCGATATCCTAATCGGGCTCTAAGTCAATGTGAAACATGAATGATGGATTGAAATTTTGAAATGTGCTCTCCACTATTCACACAGCTATACACCATATATGGTAAATATCATAACACTAACACACTCCTCATTTATGCACTGCTGCCTAACAAAGTGTAACTTACAATGAAGTTTTAAACCATATCCCAAAAAAAAATAACAACTACTCTCGATACTACAAAATTATGATGGACTTTGCATAAGCAATGATACAAACATTACTTAAACTATAACCACACACAGCCATACAAGGCTTCTATCACCACTTCAACCAAAACATTTGGAAACATCTGCAAAAATCTGGTCTAAAGGGCTTATTATGAGTTTGGCGGTCTCGAGACCACCGAACCCGTGGTGGCAGTCCGCCGCCATAACATAGGTGGTCCGACCTCCTGATTATGAGTCTGGCGGTCAGACAGCCACCAGCCAACCACAACACCGCTGGCACCGCCAGGATCCTAGATTCCACGGTGCTGTCGATGTGCAGAGTGGGGAGGAATGGAGGCTGTGCCGAGCCCAGCACCACTGTCCATATTACAACTTGCCTTTCCGTAAGCTATTTCATAGCGGTCAAACCGCCATGAAAAAGCTGGCAGAAAGGCAAGGAGTGGGCCCCAAACAGGGCCCCTGGGCACTTTAGCTCAGGGCAGTTGTGCATGGGGGCACCTTAGTTCGGGCAATGTGTGCCATGCACGACATGGTGCCTGACACACATTGCACAGGCATGCAGACGGCGCTGCACAGTGGCAGCATCTGCTGCTGCTTCACTTAATGGCCTAGCCATGCCACCGTGGTGGGACCACTGGCCCTGCAGTCCACTCGCAGTGCAGTATAAAAACCACCAGCATTGCAGTGTTGCGGCGTATCCGGCGGTCAGACTGCCGAAGTCATAATAAGCCCCTAAATGTAGAATACACAAAAAAACAGTTTGCTTTTAAACTAAAACGTTAATAGCTTTGGCATATGTACTTATAGCAGACATAGCTAACCACTACAAATGCTAAAAGAATTCTCATTTTCCCAAAGAAATGAACAAAAATTAATCCACTAAGCAGACTGCTTAGTGGATTAGATGCAGACGCCAACCAAAATTCCAAATACCATGGTTGAATGCCTACGTCAGCACAATGGCTCAACAAGCCAAAACCAACTACACAGGTAAAGGATGGCACAATGCCTTCTAATCTACACAAGGCATAACACAACGAACACTCTACAAATTCATAGAAGCACTCCAAAAAGAACAAAGCTACCAACAACTATGGATAGAACAGTTAATAAAACAAATCAAACCTAAACTAACTAAACAAATCAGTGAAATGTATGAAACGATGCACTTCAATGTCAGACTCTTTGTAAATAACAAAGCGGTAGACTACCTAGAAATTATAGCTAAAACCACCTACCTACCAATATACTCACAACTAATATAGATAAAAAACAACACCACTATAACATATAAAATGCAAAATAAATATTAAAATAATTATATTTATAAATCAGTCTATACCAGAAACTATTAATAATTTACCAAATAAGACTGATAAATACAAATAATTAATTTTAATATTTCATTAAAAAATACTCATTGTAAAATCAAAAAGATGCAATATAAAAATATACACAGCAGCTAACGAATTAAAACGCATACGTATAAAAATAACCTTTTCAATTGCATGCAAACAAAAATATATAATGATATTAAAATATAACATTTTCCACCCCAAAATAAATAGCAATACTATACTTCAAGTCATGTAGCTGATGTTCTTGGGCCACCCACACTTCCCAAAAACCCAACCCACAAAAACGTTAAAAAAAGTAAAAAAAAAAAACAAATACGAAAATGAAATGCCAAAATTAAATCCACCAAAATAATACACAGTCATCGGAAACCATAAATAACTTGAGAAATTCACAGTAAAAACCACTCCACTAAACCCAATAAATCAAAAGAAATTGATAGTAAATAATGTTGGTTTAAATTATGCCAAATTAAGGGGCCCATTACGATGGCGGGCGGAAGCACAACCGCCGTGCTGGCGGATGCAAAAACCACCAGTTACCGCCGGCACGCAGCAGTCCACACGCCCGCCCAATTACGATGCGAAAAGCAGGCCAAACACCGCCGGCAAGCCAGCAACACCGTCCGCCATCAAAGTGCGCCCGCACACGTAGCGGCGCAGCACAACTGACACACACCGTCCGACGAAACACGTCCCGCCCGGCGCATAAATTACTATGCCGCAAACAAACGGCTCCCACGGCAAACAGACACTGCACGTGAAAGAGAGGCGGAAACACGGACGCAGAGCACGGACAACGAAGAAGCGGCACCCCGGGCATGAATCCAGCACTGCAGGCCCTTCCCATGCTTCTGCTGATGCACCACCAAGGACGCAACGTACCGCGGAGACGCAGGTAGGCACACACACAACAAGTGCACGCAAACAGCGCACACAGTGCAAGGGCGGAAAAGCGGACAACCCCCCACCAGCGCGTGCACACTACACATCCACCATTGCATCCACATATGACACACAGGCCAAATCCTAACATCGCAGAACACATGTGTACACACCACCTGGGACTAGGAACCAACCACCCCGTCACGGCCCCAAAGCGCCGATGACGCCGCCACACATGTGCACAACGCAGAGGCCAACCGCAGCGCCATGCATGCGTCGCACACAGGGACAGGGACACAACCAAGCAGCACACACACCAGCCCCACCCCGAACGCACATGACACGTGACAGGCCGGCCACAGACATGTCCCCAACGCCCAATTCACGGACAACACCCAACGCCACACAACCGACGCACACATGTCAGTGAAGACACGCAACAGCAGGACACACCCCAGTGTAACAAACATGGCGAAGCACACAGCGGCGGCAACACCAACTAGGAGAAGCAGGGCCCTTCGGGAAGAGGAACGCCAGTACCACACTGAAAAACCCATACCACCCTGCACATATGAACAAGACACATGAAACGGAACACCAAAGAGCCCGGTGACCGACAACAGGTGGCCCAAGAATTACATCCACACACAAGGCCCAACGCAGAGCGGAAAGGCAGCCTGCCGCCCACACAAGGGAGAGCAGACAGCACTGAATGACCTTCCATTCCAACACCGAAACCACAGCCCTACGACAGAAGCCGGTGAATACAGCCATTGTCCAAGAATAGACCAACACAGGCATGCCGAGGAGACCGACCACACGGCAGATAGCGCATATCACAGAAGCACACAACGGACGGGGAAGAAAGAAGAAAACACTCCCCCATGTCGGCCACATGCAAGTTAATTGGAAGGAGTCACACAGCACCGACCTTGAACTGTCTGAGAAGCATGTGGGAAGAGGGCCCGTGTCCTCCAAACAAGCCAACAGAACACAAGTCCTGTCTCCCCACGACTACACAGAGCTCACAGCAAGCCCGGAGCGTGCACATTGCAGACTGCACACACAGCCGGAGCACGCCACCTCTACGAACCGCTGCGAAATGGCAACCGCAACACACCTACCCAACTACGCCGAAGAGCTCAAGCTGTACCAAACCAACACGATACATACATTGGGATGCGATCTCCTGTCCCTGCTGAACGTAAGTTACCGACTGACTTACCGCATCACATTGTTCAGCTGCGTCATGCCCGTCTTCTACTGTCGGAGGTGTCCCTACCAGCATCCCGTCGAGATATGCCTCTCCAACCCGGCATGTCTGAAGGCGGACCTGCTACCACTACTCCTCCCTCTGGACGCACACGACAGGGCCTGCTCTGCCTATGGGGGCATGGCGTATGTGGCCAACATCGCACGCGCACTGAAATGGAACCACTGTGCCTCCACACGACGGATCATCGAGAACAGCTACATCGAATGTCACCCAGCATGCCCCATCATGGTCCTCCAAGGGACAACCTACGAACAACACCTTGACAGCCACCATCCGCTTCATTGGCTGGCAAACATGTACACCACCAATGACATGGAAGCCCTGCTGGACGGCATCGCATACCTGACAACCTGTAAATACGTTGGACCACAACGCAGGTTCCCGAGTGACCTATGAAGTCCAACCCCGCACCCATGCTCAGCTTCCGCACGGACTGGCCAGTCACCACCACAACAGCCATACCAAACGACCGGCAACTGTAACCACACCATCAACGACATCGCCATGACATCGGATATGACCGGGACATGCACACTGTTCCCCATCACATCCAGGAACACCGCATGCATCGTGGGAGGCAGTGGCATGGGCTCTGTGCATCGCACCCACATGGACGGAACTGCACGAACAACCAGGACACGACATGGATCCAGCGCACATGGACACACACACCGCTCAGTGGACATGAATAGGTCGCCTGGAGTCTGTGGGTGCTGCACCCCTCCCACCCCCGCCCCGGGAATCCCATACCAGGACCTTTGCATGGACGACAAGTGCATACAACAACAACATGACCCCAGTGACTGTGACATGTCCAGTAACCACCACAGTGCAACAACAAGTGGCACGCCGCTGCATGCACGCAAGCACATGCCCTGATGTCATCTCACATGCACGCGTGCATGAGGAACAACCGCAGCAAACCTGTCACATGGAACTGAGATGGACTGTGCCCATGATGCCGAGCGGTCTGGTAGGCTACATGTATACCATCTGTGTCAAAGTCCGCAGCTCCGCAGCTATACGTAAATGTACATTAGCACAGCCTTGGCCAAGCAGATGTAACCCCACACCCTATCCCATTTGTAATCATGCTCAGTATATCCTCAACATGTATTCCGCTGCCAGTAGTGTCCACTATACTGCATCACAGAGGACAGAAGACTCAATATAATGTCTGAAACCAAAACTGTCTCCGCTGACTCATTTCACAAGTACGAATGAGAGAGGATGAGAGTATGTGAAGTACACGGCAGTCGTGACATGACCATGTAGTCCACTGGTATTGGATGTCAACGCAAATGAGTAGCACTACTGTGGAAGACACACATGTGTCGTGTGAAGTCGTATGGACGCAGTGCTCAGGTGGGTGGGTGCGACGGGTAGATGCGCACATGCCAAGTTGGAGCACGCCGTGTTGGGAGGGGTCATGAACAGTACACCACCGCTTCCCTGGGCATTGTGAGAGGACACCTGTCGGGGGGAGTGAACACGTGTGTGCACAGCAGCCGGGCACACGTACAAAGCGGTACCAGGCGCACCTCAGCCCACCCTCTGTGGACAAGCTGGATCCTGTTGTGCGCCCGCCATGCCCCTTGACAAGGCACACACAGCCCCAGTCGACCAGGTGTAACCCCAACATAGTCAATCCGCACAGGCGATACAGGGCACGGGATGGCAGTGGAGCATGGTGTGTGACAGGTCTCCTCGCGCTCCTCCTGGTCATATCACGCAGGCAATAGAACCTCAACGTCTAGCATGGCAAAAAGTCAAATGGAAGTGTAGGGGGACGCACCACAGCACGAGCAGCACTGACGTCACGGGAGGTGGCTCGCACCATCCCATCCATTGCCCATCATACCAACCACGCCACATGCCATTGCGACTAAGTGCAAGCGCGTGCGCCACCACCCCCGAGCCCTCCCCAGAGAGGCCAAAGAGTGAATGTGTGGGCCATCAGCCACAGACGGACGCGGCCTGGCCGCAAGGGCAGCCACAGCCACTGGGTGTCGCAGGTGGCGGATCCGGAAGGCGAAGACTGTGATGCATAGTCCATGCAGGCCGGGTCTCCATTTGGGGCACCACGCAGGTGGACGGCGTCCCGCCACACATCATACCCTGAGACAGCCCACTCGTGCAACTGGACCCACACATACACTCCTTGCCCTCTCTGGTGCGAGCTTGGGGCTGCCTGTGCAAGCGCTAGCCTCGCAGGTGAGCATGCATATTGGGGGGCGAGGGGAGGACATGAGGGCTGGGGCGAAGATGACTGTATCACTGTCAGTTAGTACAAGGGATGACCCAGATGTGGAAAGGAAGAGACGTGTCCCGTGTGTACTGCAACTAGTCGCCAATCCAACTACCCCCCATGTCCGGAATGTAAGCCCGCACCTAGGCCCGCCCATCCGCCACATCGAACATACCACCAGCACGACAACCTTCCCATTCGAAACACTGACTGGGGGTGGCGACCAGTGAACAATCATGTGTAGCCTACCCACGCGTACATGTGGGCCCTCCATGATCCATGTCACCTGCGGCAAAGACATGACATGCGCAATGAGGGAAGTGAGGAGAGCTGTCCGCCCCACGCGCAGAAGGTGCATCAGCTCTACAGACCCAGCAGCGAGTCCAGCAGGGGTCACATGTGCAGGGGCAGCTGTGCCTGGTGTGAAGGCACATGCATATAGACAGCACATCGACCAATGTGTAGTCTGCCCACATCCACAGTCCATCATCATGCAGACATAGGAATTGAACACAGGGCAACACATCTTAGTTGGTGCACCCACCGTGACCAACAATGCGCAATCATCGACGTACCCGCACTGTGCATGGCCCCCCACCCAACGGAGGCACATCCAGTGCCACCATCCCACACACACAAGCCTTCCACGGAACATGCTGTGTCCAATGCTCAGTACAGAGTCAGCGCCCATCTGGTGGATCCTGAACAGGAGACACATGCACACACATGCCAGCTCCCACTATGTACGTCTGCCACCTGGCACGTGCAATGTAACCACTCACCTGTGACGTGTGACTGCAAGCACACAGCCGTCTTGGCATGGGGCTGTCAATGTGGACACCTGTCAATGTTTCGGGAGGTGTGATCCGTACAGTGCTGTACATAGGGTGCAGTGCTGACACCTACTACTGTCTCATATCCCCTCGTGCCACAGGTCCCACTTGTTTTGGCCGCTCAGCCTGTGCCCACATCGTCGTCGTCGTGTGCCATACTCATCCAGCCTCGGAAGCAGTTCCATGCTCAGCAGACACTCATGTTGCCGTGGCGTTGCCGCTTGACGAATATGCAGTCAGTCCCCATCAGCACGCCCCGCAAGTCATTGGGGCCTAGATCCCCATGTGCATGCACATGGCAGTGGTATGTCTCACTTGCCATTGCCATTGTTGGGAGACCTGTGTAAGTGTATTGTGGCCGTGCCGTCCCAGCTTGACAGCTGGGCTGTGGCTCATGTGCTTGCTCAGTCATGTCAGTGATGTGTATGCGAAATTGCTATGTGCCGTGTTGCTTTGACATGTGTCCTCTGCCATTTACCCCAGGCGGAGACCGAACATTGACCGCCCATACCAATTGCTGGCGGACATGGACGATACAGAGGTTATCAGGAAGTTTCGGCTGGACAGGCCAACCCTGCATCGACTGTGTGCCATGTTAGAGCCCCATCTCCGTCCCCGCAGGGTGTATCCGACTGCTGTCACCCCCACGGCTAAGGTGATGGCCGCCATGCATTTCTTCGCCACTGGGTCATTCCAGCACACAGTGGGCAGTGGAGGAGGGATGTCCCAGCCCATGTTCAGCAAGGTGCTGAGGGATGTACTGGCAGCCATGATGCTGTACCGAAACAGGTACATCAGATTCCCCAGGGCTCGTGAATTGGCGGCAGTGAAGGGTGCATTCTATGCCCTTGGCAGAATCCCACACGTCGTGGGAGCCATTGACTGCACACATGTTGGCCTTGTTCCACCACAGGCCACTGAGCACCTGTACCGCAACAGGAAGCACACGCACTCCCTGAATGTGCAAGTGGTGTGCCTTGCGGACATGGTGATCACCCACGTGTGTGCCAAGTTTCCAGGCTCGGCACATGACGCACACATAATGCGCAACAGCATCTTGCCACGACTGATGGCCAATATGCAAC